>JANFOE010001788.1:0-391232 GCA_025667525.1 Glebionis coronaria | reverse complement strand
GTAAGCATATTCCTAGAACTTATAACCCAACTAATCAAATGTAAAAGGCTGGTAAATTACCATTAGGCTGGAAGAAGACTGTTTTGCAGCTGACCAGTTTTGGCCTATCTATGATGACCAGTATGGCATGCCAAGAATCTATGCTCAGGTCAAGAAAGTCTTTTGATGTCCCTTCACGCATATAATTACTTGGCTTGAGGTTGATCCTGAGAAGTCTCAAGAAATTGTTTGGGCATGAGAAGGATTGCATATTGCTTGTGGTAGATATAAGCGTGGTGATACAAAGGACATCAATTAACATTTGAGAAAGGCAGTAAAAGGTCTTCTTTTTTCGTTTACCCTAGAAAAGGTGAAAGTTTGGTTCTTTACAAGGATTGGGATTTTAATTGGATCTCTTACCCGGAAAAGTACATCCTTTACAATAACCTGAAGTTTATCTTTAAAAAATGAATGCAAAATGGACAAACTGTAAGGAGGGTTCGTCCAGTAAGAGAGTCATTGTTTCCAAAGGTAGGTAATACATTGGAAAGAAAAATACTGCAAGCATCAGCGAGGGAAAATAGAAGCATGTGTAGCATGGCGTGGTACACTTAATTCTGCAATATATCATTGTTTCACTACCACGATACTTATTTTTATTCACATGTGAGGCTAAGTGACCGCAAAATCCGTCCATTTTCGATCACTCAGTATCTATTTGATTATTAATAATCACGAAAATCATAGCTCATATATTTTATAAAAAAAGAGAAAAAAGAAAAAAAGATGTCGAGGCAATAGACTTACCTTTTCCCTTTCTTGAAGCCACATCGATTTCGATATATGTTAAGGATAAGCTCTCATTGGATAATCCCTCATCTTTAACAGTAGGTACAAAATCTACAACCAAATCCAAAAGATGCTCAACAAAATTAAAAGAAACCCCGTCTGCAATATACAAAAAGGAAAAGACAAAGAAATATTTAAGGGAAACGCTCATCACAAACAAAGAACGGCTACATATTAAAGTCGTGCAAAACGGATCACCCATCCATGCTTTTCATATGCTCCGATAACCCAAACCTAGCGTCACTCCTCAACTCTTTACACTCGCACGTTCACAATTTGTAACCTTCTCCAATTTTTCAAGATGGATGATTGGCCAAACACCATCATATTGTTTAAACAGAAACCTCATTTAACATGGTAAATGCGACATGCGTGAAAGAAGAAATAAAAATTAACTATATCAGACACTAACAATTTAATGATCTCAGTGAACACACACACTGAATTTTGGTTATATCAGATACTAACAATTTTAATACTCCAAAAAAACAACCTAAATTCCGCAATTATCAGTTAGTTACCAACTAAATTTCAAGTAACCATATTTCTGATTGGTCAACCCAATAGCAAATAGCAACTAATTGATTGTAATACAGGGAACATAGGGTTCAATATGACCAAAAAAGTCAGCCACTTAATTTCATGTCAAGAATACAATGGTGTGACGAGTGAAAGATATAGTTAGCTCCCAAACATACAATGGTATGACGAGTGAAAGATATACATTTAGCTCCCAAACATTCAATGGTGTGACGAAATTAGATATAAATTTGATCAAATGTACAAATACTTTTGAAGTGTAAGTAAGCAAGGAATGGAGAAACAATTTTATCTTTTTTGCTAAATCACGATTTTTACAAAGCATTCGAAATCAAAGCATTCAATGACAGATTCCCTCGTCCCAAACACAAGTTACAAGTAAATGAAATCTAGATACAGTTTAATCACTACGATATAAACACAATGCCTTCTTGAATACGATTTAAACTATTAAAGAGTACATCAATCGCAGATCCACAAACTTCTTTGGCAAACTGTTAAGCACTACATATCCGACTTCTTTTGAGTGGACCAGCCAACAAATGACAACCGTACGTGATTAGGGTGTTTATAAAGAGAAATTGAACAAAACAGCAAAAGAATTAGCATATATTGTTTGTTGGCATTTATGCTCCTGGGTGTTGTTTGAGCAGAAATAGAATTACCATCTCAATCAAAAGGGTATGCATTTGTTTAGAAGACATTACTATCGACGTTGTAGTTTTATGGACATCATTAGATGGAGAAAAAAAAACTCTGTCTAAAAAACCTCAATCTCAGATTATTTGATGATAAAATGGATACTAATATGTTTCAAGCAAATAATGGAAGGAAAGGTGTGAGATGTGTATCCAATATCGTCATTATAAATTTGTATTATATATGCTATTTACCTGTCGTAAGACTTCCGGCCTGTTAAGAGTTCTAACATCACTGCCACAAAACTGTACACGTCGCTCATCTCTGTATAGATCCCTCATTCAAATTCAAAAACTTAGATCGTCATAAGGCCAGCAACTCCACTTGGAGATTCACCAGTACGTGCCGCTTCTTGTGGACCACCTGCACCAGGAGCACCTCATGAAGCATTTCCATAAGATCCAGCACCACCATAACCAGAAGACATACAAGGACCTTTACTGACTTCTGAAATTAGAGTCTAAACAAAATGCCAGCCACAATGACCATAAAGCCAAAATACATAAAATAACCAAGTAGCAGAACTTAACATAACACCAGGTATAGAAATATGAGGTTACCGAGTGATGAGGTATCTTGACAAACCATTGAGTGCTCCCAAACTGATCACATTCATTTTGACTTTACGGAGCCTATCTGACATGTCCGTATGAACAGAAATCATCAAATTGCTTTCTTGTTACCTGTAAAATAGAAGTTGACTGCTATGTGTCACTTAAGAAACATTGTAAAGCATAACTCTCAGCTCCTGTTCTTGAAACAAATCACTCTCTAATATTCTTTTAGGCGACGCATCATCAGAGTACTCTCCATTTCTGCAAAATTTAATAACAAACAAATATGTTGAGGCTTCTGCCACAGTACCATAACCTGATGCTTCGTGGTCACCAAGATCAGTTGCGACAGTAACACACAATGCCTTGTTCGTATTAGGAACAACCAAGGTACCAAGGCCCACATCACGAGATCAAGGCAATGACTAAAAAGCAAAGGCAAACAATCACAAGGAATAATTAGCACTTGACACAATAAGACATTAATGCATTTGGTTTCGGTCACCGTCACATAAGTCATTCGCCCTCAAAAACAAAATCAGAATTTACCAAATGATTAATAACTTTAAAACCAACCAATGGACATTTTCCAAGTTGTTTCGCACAAGTCATGTATAGCCAGGTGAAATACAATTAAGTATTCAGTATTCATCATTTACCTTCTAAGTTCCGTAGCATTGTCATCAGCATTCATCACTTTCAAATCTAAACTGGTCGTGAATAAGTGGAATAAACTTCTCATTAGGCTTTTCTGGCAGGTATTAGAGAAGATGTACTCTATAAAACATGTACCACTTTCTGCTGCTGCTGAAGGCACTTCGGATAATGTGCTTGCTTCATTCGGAGTTCCCTTGAAGGACTTGAAGATGAGTGTCAAAATACCTCTGCCAATAAACCATAATAAATCAATGGTTTCAAATGACAGCTTGTATCACTAACATAGAGCGATTGAGCAAAAGCTAAAAATATATGTCACATATGCTAGGTTTGTCAAAAGATAATACATGCACGGGTGTTCCAATGTTGAATCTTCATATAACAGGTGACCACAGACCTTAAATAAGAAGCTCGATTATTTTGAGGAGCTTATCAGCTCAGTTTTGTAGGATCTGACCTTGTATGGGTAGAGGTGTAATCAGATGGCAATACAAAAAGGATTTGTTCAAAGGCTATGTACGCATACCATGGTTGTTTATGGTCTCCTACTCTCGGTGTCGCATTCTCTAAAAGACCTTTGGATGGACGTGGCATCTGGCCTTCCTACAATTTGCGCGGAAATGTCTGGATAAATTTAGCATGTGACATATTAGTGACTATCTCTACTCCTTCAGGTTCACTGGTCCTTTCTCGCCTTACATGTGATCTAGATCGGCTGTAAAGACTAAACTAAAAAAGAGAATACTCGTATAAAGATGGGAAATTATAATCGTATGCTTCTTAAAGTCTTACTTATAATGGAACTAATCAGGTCAAATCAGTTCCTGACCAGGTACTCCAAATTAGCTTAAAATAGCTGGAGCTTCAGCCATCTTGCATTATACAACGGGATATTTTGTTAAAATATCTAATATGCATTATTAGAATTACCATATTTGAAACCCGTTTGTTAACGGTTGCTTGGCTAAAAGATGAACATGCTATTTAATTTTGTAGCATATAATAAATTACACATAACATACCTACTAAGGCTTGCAACCAAAAAGCCACATTCTAATGCTTCTTTGCATATGTGTGATCTAACAAACCTGTTTCCACCCATCTCAAGTAACTGATACCACAAAATATTAGCTTAGTTTAGATAACAGGGTGTTTGGGATTGCTTATTAGAAGGTTCTTAGTCTACAAACATAAGTAGTAATGGTTTCATAGATGAAACAAACATAAACTTGGTTCCTTTAATCAGAGAGTCATATCTATATACTCAGTAGCCTCTTTTTGGTGTCTCATCCATGAGATCTCTTCCTTATTTGAGTTATCTTAGATTAGCTACACAAAATTTAACATTAGGATATAAAAAAAATATATGTATTCTGTTTTACTTATATTGAAGGTGCCACAAAGAAGATCAAGAGAGCACCTGAACTAAAGAATCTCCAATAGGATCGACTCACTCAGAGTGTTATCCCGTATTGTGATGTTCTCGCTGGACCTATTCCATGGCAGCCTCAATAGCAGGAGGAGGTTCAACACCACATGTTGTTGGTCTGTTCGTAAAAAAATTAGAAGTTTTAGTGTGTTCCTGAGTGAAGTCCCTGATCTTAGCATGATACCGGGGAAAAAAACACAACAAAAAACAAAGAACATTACGGTGGATGCTGATTCACAGATTTAGGGTTTTACAAAAAAGAATGATACGCGTGATTAATAAAGAGTCTGGATATTGATGAATATAAAAAAAGGATACGTGATTAACAAAAAGTATAGATTGGGATACATATATATACTAAGAAGTATATCTTCATATTTTCAAAAAAAATAAAAAGATACTACGTATCATGGTTATTAAACAATTATCATTAATTTTAAAAAAAAAATTTAAAACTTACCATACTCAATTAAAAACAGGATAATAAATATAGGAGTTTACCATCATTAAACAAAAACAATCCAATAGCTCAATTAGAAAACACCAAAACAAATAACCAAGAGGTCATGAGTTCAAATCATGCATACCCCTGTTTAGCAAAACACTTTTTAATAGTTTTCGGAAAATCAAAAATTAAATCAAAACCGAAATTAATGAATTGGACCGGTCCAAACCTACAAAACGTGATTTTCAAAAAGTAAATTTCAAAACTGCGTTTTCAAAACGCGATTTTCAGAGAACTGCGATTTCAGACGGAAAATTCGTGGAATTTGGAGATTTTCTAGGGAATACTCAAATACTATTGGCTAAAAGATGTGACTGGGATATGACTGGGATCAAAACTGTGGTTTCAAATCATAATTATACCTATATATAATATAGAGATATGATATACGTATAATTATATATATATAGGTATAATTATGACTTGAAACCATAGTTTTTAATCCAGTCATATCTCAGTCACATCTTTTAACCAATAGGATTTGAGAATTAGCTAAAAAAGCTCATTAGTTGCCTTATTTACGTCATTTTTGGGCGGACCACGATTTTTAAAACGCATTTTTATAAAATTGCGTTTGAAACCGCGCATATAAATAATGGTATGTCCTTTTTTTCCATTTTTTCATACAACGACGGGTGAAAAAACACACACACAACCTCCATAACCGTCTTCTTCGTCCCTGAATCATACAAACCATGAATCAGACAGTATTATTATAAAAAATATAGCAACCAAGTTTCCTATTCTCAACACCAGATCAAGATCAAAAATCTAGAGGTATTGAAAAACCCTAAAATAAAAGATCTTATTCTAAAAACCATAATGGGTTCAAAGATACCCTAATAACATTGATGGAATTCGATTAGATTTTAGGTAGTATAAACCAATCATTCAATTTAAGTTTTAAGTATCTCCATTTATGTTGATCACAATTATTTTATATTTAATTTGATTCATAAATCAGGATCACACTCATCTTCTTCACATAGCAAACCCTAATCCCCTACGTTTGTAGCCTCCATTTATGTTTAATTTTTAAAGGAATTGCTGATTTTGGGTATCATCATTCCGAAAAACCCATGTCCTTCTCAAAAGCCTAATGATAAATTTTTTTACTCTTCTGACCTTATCAAGGTCCCGATGAACCACCTAAAATAGGTATATATATTCTTCTTACCAGGTGTTGTTAATAGTTATCACAAGGTACACAAAGTTTTCGAAAATGCTACTTTTTTATAATTTACAATTTGAAAGCATAGATCTAAAAGTTATACGGGGTTGGGGTTTTTCCTCTACCCTTCCACAGATGCTAAACCTTTCAGATCCAAATTTAATCCAGTTTTAGTGAGTCATTTTTTTACAAATTGGACTCATGTGAAGAAGTCGATTAAGGTTTTTTGTTTTTTAGGTTTTACATGGACTCATGATGTTTGAAAATCGTTATGATATAATAAGATATTGCTATTTTCAGAGGTTAATTTTGTTACTTAGTTTTTTGCATATTTTTTGTTTTTGTTGATGTTGTTGTTTAAACAAATTGTTAGTGTTTAATATGAATAGGTATGGAAAAGTTGTTTCTTCATGTTGCAGCAGATAACTCTAGTGTAATTGATTGCTACAAGAAGGTGGGCTCCAGTTTTGTCCGTAAATCACACACTCATTACAGATCACATTTAACCCAAAAATTGACCTATAATTTTAATCTTGGTCGTACTGGTATGGGTAAAAAGGGATTTTCGTGGCTGTGAAAAAAGAAAAAGAGTAGATAGATGTTACCAAGATACAGTTCAAAATAATGATGAACTATTAGTATCTTATGGGAACTAATCTTGTATTGATGATATATATTTGTCACCATAGATATGCAAACCAGTCATGTTTGTATCGTAAAACAATTATAAAAGTATGATAAACCTACAGAAGACTTCATGTCGTGTTAAAGTGAAACCCTCAATGGAATATGTAACTCCACCCCTGACCGTTATGAAATTCCTCATAGTCTCATACCTCCATTAAGAATGACGCAGCAAGAACTTTGTATACATATCTCCTCAATATTTACAGGAAACAATTGATCACGTGTTAGCATAATATGATGGCAAACACAATGTATATGATGGGTCGGCTATGCACAACTGAGTGTAATCGTGATTCTAAGACTTTCATCATCAATATCAGTTACAGAGGTCGGAAAGGTAACACAAATTATGCCTTGTAAAGTTCATAATTTACATATATGACTTAGATTTAAAGGTCAGTTTGTGTACTTACGTTTGAGCTCACAAATGCAATATCCTCACTGTGCAAAAAAATGTTTTAATATTATGCTTATTATGCTGACTATCAAATTGTTCAACCCATTACCTTCTTAGCTTAATTTTACTTCAAATGGTTGACCCATTTTAGATTTTGCTTTGTTTATAAACCTTATTATAAGTTATAGGGTAAAAAGTGATTTTTGTTTTCTTGAGCTTTCTTTCTTACTATTTGAAGCCGACCTTAAGATGACTTCAATCTATATATTAGGGTCTGCAAACCTCACTTTATGAAAGAGGTAAGTCAAGGCATTTTGTAGTGCTTGTGCTTCTATATTTATTTAATATTGTGTTGAATTTTTCATTGGTTTAGGAACACGAAAAGGAAAATATCCTTTGCATTGCAAAATTTGTTGTAGCAAGATACTGCAATAATTCTTCAACCACATGTTTGGCACTCGAGACATCACACATGTCACTAAGCATCCATTGGTTCTGAGCTAGGTGATACACTGATACTTATTATTCCTGTCTTTGAATGTTCTTGACGTGTCAAAATATAACAAAAATAGACATATTTATAATATTTCAGGAAAAGGTTGAGAAATTTCTGCACATAAATAGTGGCCCAGAAATAGCATAAAAAGAATCAAGGAATGGTGGAGCATTTGCAATATTATGGAATTACTGAATGTGCGACAAGTTTTTATTCGGTGACAACTTTGAAATATATCGGTTGCATCAATAGGTCTGCTCGACATGTTTAATAGTGGTGTGGTGGAGCAATTTGAAGTTCATTTATTTTCAAATTCAGAAGCTAATGGTGATCAGGCCACTCCTCTAAGAGAAAAACCGGCCACAGAGTGCATAATTACTTTATTTTATATCAATTTGGTTTTTTGGCAACTATAGAAGTGTAGTGGAGGAGTCTGAATATTCCAATATGGGAGTCACTGAGGTGATTCTATCAAATGGCATGCGTGTTTGCTATAAGTGCACCGATTTCCTTGAAAACCAAGTATTTTTTATATGCTATTATTGGACATGGTCACTGGATCGTACATAATATGATAACTATTGAACTTGTGAGTCCACACATCTTTTATACTATTTCTTGATGATGCAGGGAAAGTGGAGCTTGATTTTGAGTCAGATCCTGAGGTTTGGTTTCTTCCTTTTTACGTTCTTCCTGCAATATATTTTTGCTCTGATTGCATGGCAAGGAAACCAAGTTTGATTTGATATCTGTTTCGGGTAATTAACTTGCAGTAATTATCAGACATTTGACTCCATACCTATATTTTTATGCATGTCCTTTATATAAATATATAAAAAGAGCATCGAACAACAAAATGAAAGGATGACACAAACAGTGGAACTCACTAAAACGATCATATTACTGCTCAAATGATATAAAACGAGATGGGAGGAGGCCACGGAGTCCAAGTCGATCGCTTTCCGCCAAAGGAAACCTAGTAGAATCATGAGCAACACATAATGAAAGTAAATTAGTTGTTACGTTTGACTACTTACCATTAAAAAAATCCTTATATAATTCTATCCTTTGCGGCTTGATAAAAAATGCATCAGGCAAGCATATACATTTTTCATATTTATTAGTTAATTTCAAATATTTAAAATAATGAGACATGGCGAGAAAAGTTTTCTTAAGCTTGCACATTATGGGCATGTGACATTAACATATTAATCCCTGTTTAAGTACGGCTTACCAATAGCAGGGACAATCGATAGAAGTTCAACAATATGTAGATTGGTGTAGTATTGGTTATTTAGGAAATTTACTCTATATCAAATACAATAATTTTAATGTTTTACATTATAAATCAATCTAGGTGACCTTACATGTCTTTATGTTGCATGTATCTACATTGTGGTTGGGTCCGGCGAGTGGGTAATGGGTCAAAACGAGTACATTTTATGTTGACTTGTTATGTTTGTTCTATAATATTTTGATGTACATAACCATCTAGGTAAAAGTAAGCAAGAAATATCCGCAGCATAGCTACGACAATGGTGTTTTTATGTTGTCTGAAACATATTTTTTTGATAGATTGAATCAGAACGAGCTTATCACCAAAAGGTTTTTCATATACTTGATCATCTTGCAGGAGAGGTATGCTTTTGTGCCATTACCCTTTGATAGAAGATGTTGATTGTTGGGAATTATTTTTAAAGTACCAAGTACTATTAGTGTAAGTATAAGTATTGTTAGTGTTAGCAAGTACCGTTAGTGTTAACGCGGTACATAGCAAGTACTGTTAGTGTTAAGTACAAGTACGGCTATATTGATTAGGACGAATATATCTTTGTATAAGATATGTCATAGTTAGAGTTAGAATATATCTTATGTGGTATACTTAATAGTTAGAATATTGATAATATATCATTTGTGATATACTTATCTTTATAGAATATTCTAAGGTTTCTAGGGTTCCTTACTCTATAAAAGGAACATAGGTACGATGACATTCATGTACCTCATTCAAGTCGATTAATAAGAGAATCGAATAGTTAAAAGTAATTATGTTCTTCTATGCTTTATAAGTTAGATTCCACACAACTTATTTAGTTGAGTAAGAGTTCTCAAAGTGTTTTAGTTTGATTACAAACTACTATACTAATTCTTAACAGAATATAGATCCAATCAAAGGGATCAACAAGTAGTATCAGAGCTTGTTGAGAAACTCTGAATAAGAAGAACACAACCCTAAAAATCCCCACTCACACAAAAATTCAATGTCTCAACCTGGTGATGACCCTCACTTGGAAGAAATTCCAGATCCTGATCCAATACCACAGGGACAACCTCAAGTTGTGCATCTTGCACCACCACAAGGTGTTCAAGCCATAGATGTTGTAGTTACTTCTACAACTACAACACCTTCCCACACTCTCTCGGCTGTCAAACTCCCAGTTCTCAAAGGTGATAACTATAAGATATGGGCTATGCAGATGGAACATTACTTGAATCACACTTATCATACTCTGTGGCAAGTTATCAAGAATGGGAATACACCTAAGAAGTTGCATTGGTTACCTGATGGTACATGCTATGCTTTACCTGCTGTGACTGCTGATGAGGTACAAGCAGAGATCAGAGAAAGAAAGGCAATAACTGCTTTGGCTATGGCACTTTCAGAAGACATCTTACCTAGCTTTCATCACTACAAGGATGCAAAGGCTATGTGGGATGCCATAAAACTTATATTTGGATGCAAGGATAAATCTACGAAGATGAAGAAGATTGTTTTGAAGCAAGAATTTGATAACTTCTCAATTACCAGTATTGAAGGAATCCATGGTGGCTATGGAAGGTTCAACAAGCTGTTGATTTAATTGGTAGTTTATGGACTAATAATTCCTAATGAAGAAGCTAATCTAAAATTCTTAAGGAGTGTTCCACAAGAATAGAAAGCAATGGCTATGCACTTCATCACAAGGGATGATCTGGATACAATTCCTTTTGATCATCTCTATAACAATCTTAGAGCTTACGAGATGGATGTTAAAGGCGTTGAGGTGACCAAAGCAGCAGCAACAACAAAGTCTAACTTGGCTTTTGTGTTAGAAGGTAGCATTGGTACTTACTTCCAAAATACCGCTAGTGGATCAAGTAGCGGTACTTACTTCCAAAATACCACTGGAGGACTTACAAGCACTACTTACTCTCAAGGTACTGAAGGCAGTCCTATTGTATCTCAAAATCCACAAATAAGATCTTCACCATTGTTTAGTGACAATGATGCCTTCTCATTCTTTGCTGGACAAGACAACAGACCAAGGTTGACTCTCAATGACTTGTTCCAAATGGATGATACTGATGTTGAGGAGATGGACCTCAAATGGCAAGCTACTATGATCTCTGTGAGATCTAATAGGTTCTTTAATAAGACTGGAAGGAAGATGACTGTTGATCTTAATGAACCATTAGGATATGACAAGTCTAATGTTGAATGCTATAACTATGGAAGGAATGGACATTTTGCAAAGGAGTGCACTAGAGATAAGGCTGATAGAAGCAGTCAAAAGTCCAAGAACAACTATAGAACCAGTCCAAGAATCTCTGAAAGCTTTCCAAAAAGAGACAGCAGGAGTCCCAAAGGAACCAAAGCATTGGTAACTGTAGATGGTGTGGTGAACTGGGCTGAAGATGAGGAAGAAGAATAGCTTGGTTTGATGGCTCTCTCTCATGAAGATACTGAGGTACATCCTTCTTCTAAAGATTGTGTGCTTAAATTTAATAGTTTAAAAGTAGAACTAGATGAACAGTATCAAAAGGTCAACACATATACTGTAGAAACAAATGCTTTTAAACAGGGTGTTGCTAAGTTAGAGGAAAATATAGTTTTGTAGAAAAAGGGTCAACAAAACTATGAAGAGAAAATTAGAATTTTGACTATTCAAATGAGAGAAAAAGATGTGGAATTTAAAGCTTTTGAAAAACAACTTTTATAAGTATCAGCAGAAAATGAAGCTTTAAAAGCCAGTCTTTATAATGAAAGGGAAGTGATTAATCATTGGCAAAGATCCTCTAAAGGATTGAGTAAGTTGATTAATTCACAAATGGGGTATTATGATAAATCAGGCCTAGGATATATTGAGGACCAACCTGGGATAACTTTAACTGACAAGGACTTATCAAAGGGGATTTTTGATAGTTCTAGTGAGTCAGATGATACTCCTGAAAATGATAGATATGTTGAAGGAATGAAGACAGTTCCTCCACCATTATCAGTAATTTTCATGCCCCCTAATAATGATACAGGTATAGAGTTAGACGAGTCAAAAGCTTTTAAGTCAAATGATTCAAACTCTAGTACTTTAAACCAAGATAAATCTGTTGTGACCAAAAACATTATTTACCCACCTTTAATGAGCAATTTTATGTCTGAAGGACAAGTGTCTAAAACTAGTTCTGCCCCTAAGCAGGTAAAAACTCCTAGCAAGGCATTGGATAATAATGCAAAACATACTAATACCAAGAGGGGTGGGATAGGTTTTGAGAAAATTAAGTCAAAACAACCTTTTGGGTCTTCTTTGAGAAGAAAAGGATGTTATGTTTGTGGTAGTCTAAATCATTTTATCAAATATTTCACTCTACATGAAGATAAAATTAAGAAGGCTGCACAAAAGGTCACAAAGAAAGGTAATGGGAAAAATGCACAGGTTAATAGACAAATGGGATCTAGAGATGACAAACCTAAGTTTGATCATGCTAAAAGGGTAGATAAACCTCATAAGGTTAATAATATCTCTACCAAGGACTTTGTTCCAAGAGCAGTACTTATGAAACAAGGTCTAGTACCTTTGAAGTCTGGTAAACCAAGTACCGACAAGTCTAGAACTGCAAGTACTGCTAGACCAAACTCAAGTACCGCTGGTCAAAGGTCTGGTAACCCAAAGTCCCACAAGACTTCTAAGAATGTAGTTGAGAAAGCTAGAACATCTGGTAGCAAGTCTAATAACAAACCAGTGCAAATGTGGGTTCCTAAAGGAGAAAAACCGTGTGTTCAAGAAAGTATTGCTAAAATAGTACTTAAGCCAAAAAAGTTCAAGGACAACAAACCCACTTATTTCTTTGATTATTTGACTGGAACCATGAAGTATAAGAGTGTGTGTAGTCTTACTGGAAAAATTACCTATCAAACTCTTAAGTATATAGGTCCCACAAGATCCGAGCCAAATGTAGCTTGGGTCCCTATTAAAAACTAATAAGTTTTGTGTATGTGCAGGGGCATCTAATTGATGAACTGAAAGATAAAGGTATAGTAGATAGTGGATTCACAAGACACATAACAGGGAACAATGATATCCTTGCTGAATTTGAAGAATTCATAGGTGGACCAGTAGATTTTGGTGGTAGCAAAGGTAGAATTAATGGAAAAGGAAAAATCAATACAGGGAAGATGGAATTTGAAGATGTGTTCTTTGTAAAAGAATTGAATGAATTCAATCTCTTTTCTGTATCACAAATGTGTGATAAAAAGAACAACGTACTTTTTACAGATACAGACTGCTTGGTGCTCTCCAATGACTTTAAGATGCCTAAAGAATCTCAAGTGTTGCTTAAGGTACCCATGCAAGAAAACATGTACACCTTTAATCTTCATACTATTACTCCAACAGGTGGTATTACATGTTTGCTGGCTAAGGCTTCTAATGATGAGTCTAATTTATGGCATAGGCGGTTAGGTCATGTGAATTTCAAGAATCTTAATAGATTGGTGAATAAAAATTTGGTTAGAGGGTTACCTAACAAATCTTTTCAAAATGATTTCACATGTACTGCTTGTCAAAAAGGTAGACAACATAGAGCCTCTTGTAAGACCAAGATTGTCAATTATGTGACTAAGCCTTTGTAACTTTTGCATATGGATTTCTTTGGTCCAGTTTCAATTAGGAGTATTAGTCATAAGACTTTTTGCCTAGTTATAACTGATGATTATAGTAGATTCAGTTGGGTTTTCTTTTTAGCACTTAAGAGTGAAATCAATGAATTACTTAAGGATTTTATCACTTTAGTTGAAAAGTAGTTCACTAAACAAGTCTTAATCATTAGGACAGATAATGGGAAAGAATTAAAGAATGTTGAATTTGATGAATTCTGTAGGTCTAAAGGCATTAAGAGACAATTTAGCAATCCTAGGACTCCACAACAAAATTGAGTAGCTGAATAGAAAAATAGGACACTAATTGAGTCTGATAGAACTATGCTAGCTGGTTCTCTTTCGCCAAATACCTTTCGGGCAGAAGCAATCAATACTGCATGTTATGTGTTAAATAGAGTCTTAGTGACTAAGCCTCAAACAAGACACCTTATGAACTTTTGACTGGTATTAAGCCAAGCATAAGTCATTTAAGACCTTTTGGATGTCATGTGTCTATTTTAAATACTCTTGATCATTTGGGGAAGTTTGATGGAAAATCTGATCCAGGATATCTTGTAGGATATTCATTGCAAAGCAAAGCATATCGGGTTTATAACTTGGCATCTAAAAAGGTTGAAGAAAATGCCCATGTTAATTTCTTAGAAAATAAACCCAATGTTCCAGGAATAGGTTATGCTTGGATGTTTGATTTGGATTATCTAACTAAGTCCATGGATTACTATTCTGTACAAAAGGATTGTCAAACTAACAATGCAGGTGAGAAAGTTGGTATAACAAAGACAGGTACTCAAGGAGTAACTTCTTCATCAGATTCTCAGGATGATAATGTTCACATTTAAGTACCAAGTATGCCTATTGTTTCTCCTATGGCTGCCAGCACTCAAAAGCAAACAATGCCATTAACTGATGATCAAGCCTCCCAAGAGCTTTAGAGGCTTCAAGATCAAGAAAAGAATGCTACATCTACAAATGAGCATTCAGGAGAAGAATATTTGGAATCACAACACCCAGCATTACATATTACACCTAGCGGTACCTCATCTGCAAGTACTGTTAAGTCAAATTCTGCAAAGTCTGTTGATTCATTAGAAGATATTCTACATGTTGATCCCAAAACTTAGATCGATTAGCTTTGTGTATACGAGATTAGATCAAGTATAACACGTAGAGAAACCTTTGTTATATGCTTTGTGGATCTAAGTGTTATGCGGAATTTAACACTTAAACAAGAACACAAGATGTAAACAAAACTTTCACTTTGATTATGAATATCGAACTTGCTTACAATGAAAGATGTTTACGAATGAAAACTTATGTAAAACTTGATATTGAACATTAACCTAAAGGCCTTCTTTTATAGACTAAGAAGCCTTGTACAATAAGCTACGTATCAACTATTCTAGGTAAAGATAAACATAAAAAATACATTGTTGTTTCTATCCTTACTAGAAGTATTCTAGAATATAATAAACGTAATAAACGTGTAGCTTATATCTTCCATCAGTGCTTGTCTTCAATGTATCAACGCTTGACTTTAACTTGTCAACGTTTGAGCTGTCAGCGCTTGCTTTGTTCCTGTCAACGCTTGTTTTGTTCTTGTCAGCGCTCAAGTGATCTGGCCTTAATTTATTCCCAACAATCCTCCCCTAAACTTGATATCCACTTTTATGATCAAGTTTCTGAATAAACATTAAGAACTTGGAGGAGTCTGACAAACCTTCTCATATTGGTAATGAATAAATCTGATCAAATTCTTTGCCACGTCACTTGAATAATCTATCTCCAGCTGAGTGTCCTTCATCTTTTCCAAAACATCCTTGGATATGAAATACTGAGCATCCACAAGTAGATACTCAGCAAACTTTGTAGAACTCAAATGGTATACACCAGCAGCTGAATATAACCTCCATTGAAGACCACTGAGGTCATCTTCAAGATCCTTCCATATTTCAGGATCTTCCTCATTTGTCCCACACATTCTTTTGAATGTGGTCCAAAGTTTTATTCCATTAGCTGAAGTTGGTGCTTCAGCCTCATACTTGGTCTCTAGTAACCTCCAAAGGTCCACCAAGTCTTCTCTATCACAACTTGCAAATAAAGATATGAGAGTGGTAAAAGTGTGTACCTCCTTGCCAAATCTTCCAATCTTCCAGAATCCACATTCATCCTCATCATAACTCACAATTGGATTCCTGGAATCTAATGGTAACACTTGCACCATATCTGAAGCTTCTAATGGGGAGAGCTTGAGGCTCTTTCTTATAACTGCTTCACTTGGATATAGTGGATTCATATCTTTTGGAAACTCAAGTTTAAATCCCTTCTTCACTGGCCTGGGAACTATCATAGCTTTCTTGATTTCCATCTCTTCTGCAAGTTGCTCCTTTCTTTCATCTGAAAGAAGTCTGAGAGTGTTTGCTTCCTGCACTCTCACCCAAATAGGATAAGCCCTATGTTCCAACTCATCAAATGTCAAAGCCTTCAACTTCTGATGTGTCCATCCAACTCCATGACATCTGAGTAACATAAAGTAGAGCTCTCTTCTATCCCTTTTCAATTCTGAGAGAATATTGCTTGCCTTGTGCTTCAAAATCACCTTACAATCCTTCTGAACTCTAAGAAGAAGCTCCAATCCCCATATTTGATCTGAAATAGTCAAGTCTGGATTATCCATGCAGCTTTCTTCCCAAGAATTGTACATTTGAACCACCTCTGGCATGTCAAAGTCAACCTGCAATTTTAAATCTCTCAACTTTTCCCTAGCAAGCTCATCACCATACTCAAGCCTTTCAGGTTCTATAATCATCACACTTGAGTCTGAGCTAGCTTCATCACTTTCTTCTTCAGAAGTCACAACAAATGGTGACTTTTCCTTTTCACCTTGTTCCATCATTTGTTCAGCCAATCTTCTATCAAATTCAACTTGGGCTGCATCTTTTGGAACAATTTCTTCTACCAATTTACCCTTACCCTTATCTGATGGTGCAATGGTTGGTAAGGTAGATGGTAATACCTGAGTAGAAACTTCCTTGATGATAGATGATGACTGGAATACATCACCTTCATGTGCAGGTCTGTCAATGCCCAAATTTCCTCTATCAGCGCCCAAAATACTTCTATCAGCGTCCAAATTTGTCTTGTCAACGCTCAAATATTTTCCCTCAGCGCCTTATGTAACCTCTCTCAACATAGCTGTAAATGATAAATTTAGATTGGTTGGAGAGATTAAGGACGTATCAAAACCTGTTTGTTCCTTCAAAGTTGTAAGGGCTTCAGCAACATCCATTGATTGACCATCTTGGCTGCTCTTATCACTCAGATTTCTTTGATCTTCCTCCCCTTTGGAAGACTCCTCCATACCCCTCCTAGCATGATCACTCTCCAAAACAACAATCCTCTCCCTCAATTGCTTGAGTTCAAGGCCTTGTGAGCTGACAATTTGTACTAAGTCTGCATTTTGCTTTTGCAAGCTAATGCAAACTGCCGTTAATTCCAAAAGAGTCATTGGTTCCAGTCTGCCCTCTTCTAAAATGGGGATTTGACCTCCCAAGTCAGGTTCATTGGGCAAGGATGAGGACTTAATGATGGTGGAACTGTCTTGGCCAGCATCTAAGCCAGAACCAATAGTCCCAGCCTCATCCAGGTCACCAGCCACACTTGTGGTGGTGGTTCTCTCTGCTTCATGGCTAGGAACACCAGAGGAGAACACTCCAGTAGTCCTTTGGCGTTTTATCAACCTATATTCAGGTGGTGTGGAAGATGGTGTGGAAGAATGTGTAGATGTGGGTTGGTTAAGGGGTGTTTGGGATTGTGAAGGTTGTGTGTCAGTGTGAGAAATAGGCACATCAACGCCAACATTTGATGTGTCAGCGTCAAAGTGTTCTTGGTCAAGTTGCATTTGTTCAGGTGAGGGTAAAGGTTCAGGAATAGGTTCAAGTTGTGGTTGAGGGTCAATTTGAGGTTGGGGGTCTGGTTGGGGTTGTGCTGCTGCAATAACAGCAAGCATGGCTTGGGTTAAAGGTAAATCTCTATGGGGTGGTGAATTCATCTTTGTAAAAATAGCTTTCTTTTGTTCAGGGATCTTATAAAAATCATTGTGATCCCTTGAACAATAACCTTGATCATCAAAAATCATTTGTAGAAAACGGGGATAAGCTAAAGTCATTTTTGTCCCCTTGTTTTTACACATCCCTTCAAAAATCATTTTAGAATAGTTATATTTTTGCCCTGTTGCAATACACACAATAGCACTGGCAATGGATCTATTGATCTCATTGTGTGCAGTACATTTGGGACTCAAACATTGAAGGAGAATGTGGATGAGGTACTTCCAGGCTGGGGGAAATTCCTGCTTATGATACTTATTAAGAGTACCTTCATCAGGAAAAGGATATCCCAAAGCCCTAAGCCCTTGTTCTATTTCATTTATGGGAAGGATGGCTACACCATCAGCATCATCAAGATACAAGGCCTGGCGTACCAAGGCCTCAGTAACCACCCAAGACCTCCCATGAACAATAGAAGTCAATGTGGTCACTCCATTAACTGTTGAGGAACTGACAGTGTTCCAAAACTGCTTAATGTGTGTGACTGGAATGAGTGGTGCATGAGAAAGAGCATACCTTAATGGGGATGCGTTCAAATACGCCACCATTTGTGTGTATTGAGGAAACAAATCATTATCAGCAACAAGATAAGCAATCATGTTGTGTTGAGACTTGAACCCCAATTCCAATTCTGCTGAGTTAAACTTCGGTGCCATTGATGAAAGTTGTTAATTTGAAGTGTAGAAGATGAAGTTGATAAGAGAAAAGTGTTAGACAAGAATTATAGATACCCTGTTTAAAATAGGAGCCAAATTTATAGGAGATAAAGAATGCATGTGATTGGCCCAAAAATAGGCAAAGATTTTCAAAAACTAATCATGAAAATATTGAAAAAGTTATAAGTTATCTCATGCATTTAATGAAAGTAACAACTCCTAAAATTACGGCTTGAAAATATGTCAAAAAGTAACAACTGGGTAGGTCCCATTGAGTGTCAACGGTAAAAAATAACCTATCAACGCCCAACGGCTATAATCTTGTCAACGTTCGCCTAAAGCCATGTCAGCGTCCAATTTGGTCACAACAACGCTTGGAAAAATCTTGTCAGCGTCCAAAAATAAAATTGTTTTAAAAAGTGAAAAATGACCTTAACAATCAATTTATCCTAGAGAAGATAACCAAAAGCTGATAATTATTATAGGGCGGCAAGCACTGTCCAGTTATGCACACTTGCATAAGCAAGATAGACATAACAGTCCTCTAGTGTCCCTTGCTAACCAAAATTCTTAACAACAAAGTCACCTTATAAAATCCTTGTTACTCCTAGGTAAATCCCATATCAAAATCATTCCCAAGTCTCCCAACAGACCACAACCAATTCTAGGCCAAAAATGTCTTGGCAGCATGCAAAGTTGATATACTATGCATGCTACAGTGCCTCATGGTTTAGCAAAACTAACCCATACTCACCTGTGGACACAATCTAGAATTGTGATAAGAGTATCATATGGATACCCAAACATCCTAAAGGTTCCTAAAACCTCCCCTTAAACGTTGATACAAAAAGTTTGCTAAAATCATGTATGAACATAAAAAATTTATGTCAAGATAGGAATGAAACATTCCAACCATCATCCATAAATAAAAACTTGTCCAAATGCTTGTCCATTGATCCATAAGCAACTCTGTATCCAATGGTATACTGCTAACACCATCTGCACATTTAGATTGAAAACCACAAAACTAACATTGTTGCTGACAACGCCCCGATAACACACAACAGCGTTGAAGGAAGCTTTGTCAGCGTTAGACAATTATATTGCTGACAACGTTGCAAAAACACTTATCAGTGTTCAAGCAACCTTTGTCAGTGTTAGAAAAATATAGTGGAAAATCTAAATCATCAATAAGACCAATAATAATAATGCATCATCCTGTACATACTTTTACAAAAAGAATCCAAAACACATATTAAGAGAGATTAACCATTCCAATACTTGTTACCAAGTATTGAAATCTTCTAGTATCAAAAGGTTTAGTTAATAAATCTGACACATTTTCCTCAGTGTCAACCCTATCTGGTTGTATTAAACCTTTCTCAAAGCAATCTCTTATAAAATGGTGTCTAATTTCTATGTGCTTAGTTTTAGAATGATGTACAGGATTCTTAATGATGCATAAAGTACTATTATTGTCAACAAATATCTTAGTATGCATGAAATTATACCCATAGTCCAACAGCTGGTTCTGAATCCACAACACTTGACCACAACATGCTGCTGCAGCCACATACTCTGCTTCAGTTGTAGAATTAGCCACCACTGTCTGTTTCTTGCATTGCCAAGATATTAACCTGCTCCCAAGAAACTGACATCCACCAGTTGTGGATTTTCTATCAAACTTATCACCTCCATAATCACTATCTGAATATGCAATCAGCTCTAATGGTGAATCCTTTGGGTACCACAAACCAAGACTTGGGTAGCATCTTAGGTACCTAAAGATCCTCTTCACAGCATAAAGGTGACATTCTTTGGGAGTCACTTGATGGCGTGCACAAGCACACACAGCAAACATGATATCAGGTATGGAAGCAGTAAGATACATCAAGGATCCAATCATGGATCTATAATGCCTGACATCAACATCTTTCACATCTCCAATCTTTCCCCAAGGGTGTTCTCTATCCATAGGAGTAGTAGCCCTCTTTTCATGTGGAGAAAAGCCAAACTTCTTCAAGATCTCAGCAACATATTTGTCCTGGGAGATGAAGATACCGTCTTCTTTCTGCTGAACTTGTAAACCAAGAAAGAAGTTCATCTCCCCCATAGCACTCATCTTGAATTTTTCTGTCATAAGCTTGGAGAAGTCCTCACTCATCTTTGGATCAGTAGACCCAAAAATGATATCATCAACATAGACCTGCACAAGCAACACATCTTTGCCTTTCTTCTTTGTAAATAGTGTCTGATCTATGGTGCCCCTCTTGAATCCATTGTCCACCAAATAGGTAGACAAAGTACCATACCATGCTCTAGGGGCTTGATGAAGGCCATACATAGCCTTTTTGACTCTATACACTTTATCTGGATGCTCTGGATCCTCAAAACCAGGAGGCTGCATGACATATACTTCCTCAACAATGGTGCCATACAAGAAAGCACTCTTCACATCCATTTGATAGACTGTGAAGCCCATGCATGAAGCATAGGCTAGAAAAATCCGAATAGCTTCAATCCTTGCAACTGGTGCAAAGACCTCCTGATAGTCTATCCCCTCTTCTTGTGTATAACCTTGAGCCACTAACCTTGCCTTGTTTCTGACCACAATACCTCTTTCATCTCTTTTGTTCCTGAGAACCCATCTTGTCCCTATAGGTCTGACATATCTAGGACAATCAACCAGCTCCCAAACATCCTGAATTGCAAATTGATGAAGCTCATCCTGCATTGCTTCCACCCAACTTGGTTCTTTGAGAGCATCAAATATTTTCTTGGGTTCTTCTTGTGACAGAAAACATGCAAACAAACATGCTTGCACAAGAGGGGTATCAACCTTCTTGTGTATATTGGCAATAAATCCACCAAGTCCTTGATGAGATCTTCTTGTCTGAACTGGAGTCATAATATCACCAATGATCTGAGATGTGGGGTGATTCTTCATTGCGGAAGTGAGAACTCCTCCTTCAAAAAGTCTGGTGTCCTCAACTTCACGCTCCATGTTGCCAATATCTTCTTCATCAGACTCTCTTTGATCAACAGGAATCTCTTCATAAACATTGGAAGGTCCTCCTTGTTCAAAAGTGGAAGAGAAAAGATGTGCAAAGGTTTTGTCAACGCCTGAACCTTGTTTGTCAGCGCTTGGGCTAACAACGGTTGAACTGTTGTTGTCAACGTCTGAGCCACCAACGTTTGAATTGGTCTTGTCAGCGCTAGATTTGCCTTTGTCAGCGCCTGAAGAACCATGCATGTTTGTATCTGGTGGTATTTGGAGACCACCATTATCTTGTCCAGCAGCAGCAGCAGCAGCAAAAGCATCTGTCCAAATGGGAATTATGACATATTCAAATGTAGGAGATGCCTTTTCTGCTTGTGATCCAACCCTCTCATTAACCTGTGTACCTGAAACATCAACAACTTGTTCCTCCACAACATTTGAAGTTTCTTTCACAATGTCTGGATTAGTGACAGACATATAATTTAAAGTTCTAGACAAGGGTTCCAAATCAAACAACCAATTTGGACCACTCTCAGGATCACTAGGTTTATTCTCTAAGAACCTAACATGTACTCTCTCAACAATACGTTTGTCCTCTTTAAGATAAACCCTATAACCCTTGCTCTGGACTGAATACCCCATGAAGTAACCTTCATCACCTTTTGCACTAAACTTCCCTAAGGCATCACTAGTATCTAATACTACTACATGACAACCAAAAGGTCTGAGAAAACCAATATTAGGTTTTCTACCCCAAAGTAACTCATAAGGTGTTTTGTTCTGAATTTTGTTAACCAATGCTCTATTTTGCACATAGCATGCTGTATTAACAGCCTCAGCCCAAAAGGCTATAGGAAAGTGAGCATCAGCCAACATTGTTCTGGCTGCTTCAATTAGGGTTCTATTTTTCCTTTCAGCAACCCCATTTTGTTGTGGGGTTCTAGTAATACTGAATTGCCTAGTAATTCCTTTCCTGGCACAAAAATCATCTAGCTTCCTGTTCCTAAATTCTCCACCATTATCACTCCTAAGCATTTTAGCCTCATTGCCAGACCTTTTCTCAATTTGAGTGATAAAATCAATAAGAACATCAGCTGTGTCACTCTTCATAGCTAGAAAGAATGTCCAAGTAAACCTAGAAAAGTCATCTGTGACAACAAAACAATATGACTTGCCATTCAGACTTTCTATATTTGTTGGTCCAAAGAGGTCCATGTGAAGCATATGAAGAGGTCTGGAACTAGTATGCACCTGCTTGGACTTGAATGAGACCTTGTGCTGCTTGCCTTTAAGACATGCAACACAAGAGTGGTCATTGTGGAAGGCCTTCTTAGGCAAACCATCAACTAAACCAAGCCTCACAAGTCTATTTATATTTTTAAAATTTATGTGCCCTAGTCTCCTGTGCCACAAATTACTTTCATCTACTGAGGCCTTAGCATAAAAACAAGACATATTTGTATTCACTTTAATCCCATTTAAATTCACATTATATTTGTATTCATAGTTGTGAAGGTTAGCAGTTCCCATGTAACAAAAACTGTGGTGAGCAATACACCTTGTCATTGGACTAAATATATTGTTATAGCATACGATTGGCTCATAGTCGTGAAGGTTACCAGTACCCATGTAATAAAAACTGATGGGTGAGCAATACACCTTGATCATTGGATCTAAATATATTGTTATAGCTAACAACTGGCTTATAGTTGTGCGGTTTTTGTTGGTTTTAGTTCCCGTTCTTACCAATAAACTGAGCCCCCTTTTGTAGTGAAAGAGTTGAATTTTTCTCTAGTCGTTTCGACAACTAGGGGAAGAGTTTATCAACTAGTGAGCAATTGGGTGAAAGAAATACAAAGTTTGGGTTATTCTGCTTCTACATCAAAATTATTGTACTTATTTTTCTTCAAGATCATTACATAGAGCTACTTTTGGAGAATTTTCAAGATTGCATACTTTCACATATTCGCTATTGATGTGTCAAAAAGGGGAAGAATATGTGCTATACTTAAGGGGAAGCAATTTGAAGAGCGTGTACCATATACAAAAGGTTTTGACATCATCAACTAGGGGAAGATTGTTGGGTCGAAATTATAAAGTATTATGAGTTGATGTGTCAAAACTAAAAGACAAGGACTAAATCTGACAAGTGAAGATTCTACAAGCCGGTGGATAAACTTGTAGAAGATATATTGCAAGAAGATAAAAGATTTAGTGAATATATTATTTAGTGAATATATTATTTAGTGAATATCTTATTTACTAAATATCTTATTTACTAAATATCTTATTTGGTTTCCTTGTAACAAGGGTTTATGTGTAGTATATAAACACATACCCTACGTAGGTTTTATTCATAACTTTCATTCACAATGTAACCTACAAGCAATTCGTGTGTCTAGACGTGGGATTCAATGTATACACGTCTAGGTGTTATTTGTGTTTAATAATACAAGTAACGTTTGGGAAAATTCATCTTGTCCACAACACCTTGTTCATGATTATTGTTCTAATTCCGCTATGTTAAATCATATGAATGATAATCATGCCTAGCAGCTTAAAGATCCGAATCTATTAGGTTTCATCACTACAAGCTATGGACAATGAAGATGCTTATGCTAGTCCAAATGAAGGAATCTTCTCTAAAGCTTCTTATGATGAGCAGGGTGCAGTAACTGATTTCAATAATTTGGAAACTGAAATTGCAGTCAGTTCTATTCCCACTCATAAAGTCAACAACAACCATCCTAATGCTTAATTATTAGAATCCTAAGTTTGCTGTGCAAACCAGAAGACAACTTCAAGCCAATACTGAAACTCATGCACTTGTGAGTTATGTTAAACAACAGCACATAACAAATCATAAGGATACTCATCATTGTTTGTTTGCCTGTTTCTTATCACAAGTAGAGCCTAAGAACATTTCTCAAGCTCTTGATGAAGAAAGTTGCGTAGATTCCATGAAAGAAGAATTAACGCAATTTGAACTACAAAACGTTTGGATTGTTGTGGATCTTCCCTCGGGTAAAAGAGTTATTGGTACTAGATGGGTTTTTAGAAATAAGAAGGATGAAAGAGGAGTTGTTGTGAGGAACAAGGCAAGGCTTGTCACTCAAGGCTATAGACAGGAAGAAGGGATAGACTATGATGAGGTTTTTGCACCAGTGACAAGAATAGAAGCCATTAGGTTATTTTTGGCCTTTGCATCATATATGGGTTTTATAGTCTATCCGATGGATGTGAAAAGTTCCTTTCTTTATGGTACTATTTCAGAGGAGGTATATGTTTCACAACCTCCAGGTTTTGTAGATCTTAAATTCCCCAACAGAGTCTACAAAGTTATCAAAGTACTTTATGGTTTACATCAAGCTCTAAGGGCTTGGTATGCAACCTTATCCACTTTTCTGTTAGAACATGGATATAGGAGAGGAACCATTGACAAAACTCTATTCATCAAAAAGAATGCTAAGGATATTATCCTAGTACAAGTCTATGTTGATGACATTATTTTTGGTTCAACCAAGAAATCATGGTGTGAAGAGTTTGAAGCTTTGATGAAAGGAAGATTTCAGATGAGTTCTATGGGAGAACTTACCTTCTTTTTGGGACTACAAGTCAAATAGAGGAAGGATGTAATATTTATCAGCCAAGATAAATATGTTGCTAAAATCTTAAAGAAATTTTCATGTATGGATACAAGGAGTACAAGCACACCTTTTGAAGCTAAGAAATCTTTGTCAAAAGATGAACATGGTGAAAATGTTGATATTAACCTATATAGGTCAATGATTGGGTCATTGATGTATCTTACTGCTTCAAGACCAGAAATTATGTTTGTTGTGTGTGCCTGTTCAAGGTTCCAAGTCAATCCAAAGGTTTCACATCTTCATGATGTGAAAAGGATTGTTAAGTATCTTAAAAGTCAACCTAATTTAGGATTATGGTATCCTAGAGACTCAACATTTGATTTGGAAGCTTACTCAGATAGTGATTATGCTGGAGCCAATTATGATAGGAAATCCACAACAGGAGGTTGTCAATTTATAGGCAGAAGACTCATATCATGGCAGTGTAAGAAGCAAACTATTGTTGCTACTCCCACAACTGAAAACTCATTGCTGTGGACAAGTACTTTGGATTCAAAATCAGTTGTTAGACTATAGGTTCCACTTCATGAACACCAAGATCTACATTGATAATGAAATTACTATATGCATTGTCAATAATCCAATCTTTCACTCCAAGACCAAGCATATTGAGATAAGACATCACTTCATAAGAGATGCCTATGACAAAAAGCTTATTCAAGTCTTGAAGATTCATATAGATAACAATGTAGCTGATTTGTTGACCAAGGCATTTGATGCAAAGAGATTTGAATTCTTAGTAACACATATTGGTATGCTTAACCAATAAGTTGTTGCATATGTTAAGGGGAGGTAATAGCTGTACAATTTTTATGCTAATTTTTAGTGTATAGTGTTTGTTTTGTGTTTTTGATGTGATTGCAGGTTGATAGAAAAAGATAAAATACGTTATAATGATAGTGGAATGCATGAACTGGTCAAATTTGTGAGGTACCGTTTTGGGTCCAAGTACCGCTAGCACAAATCCAAGTACCGAGTATGTTCCATGTACCGCTACATATCCGTTGTATCGCTGAGGTCTCTTTTGTAAATTTGGCGTTTTCTTCGCGCTTGAGTTTGTTATTTGCATAAATACTTACTCCAATTACCTAATCTTTTATTCTTATCTTTTAATTCTATAACTTTCTCTCTGATTTTTCGATCATCAAAAACACTAATGGCTGCTTTACAAGTGATCTCTAAGCACAACCTAGTTGCGAACCTTGCTCAGAATGATGATTCTCTTGGTTTCCATGAGATACTTGTATTTCTATCTCAAAGTCATATTCGTTTTGTGCTTACTGTAAGTCCCATTGTCTCTATTCCTATTGTTACACAATTTTGGAATACTGTTGTCTTAGGTACTCGTCTTAATCAACCTTGCATTAGGGCTAGGGTGAATAATAGAAATATTTATGTGACTGAGGTACTGCTAAGGGCTAGTTTAAGGCTTAATGATGAAAATGGACTTAGTATGTTACATAATACAGAGATACATGATGGCCTTGTAACCATGGGTTATCATGGGTGGTGGGGAAAGTCTTACTTTCTCTAAAGCTTTATTTTCACCACAATGGAAATTGCTTTTTCATGTCATTATTCACTGTTTAAGCTCCAAAAGTACTTCTTTTGATCAAATCCATGTTGCATTGGCATCAGCTGGTATTTGTCTAGCAAATGACAGAGTTTTTAACTTTTCAAAATTAATTTTGGAAGGCATGAATAGGAATTTGGAAGGAGTTAAAACAGTTTTTGATGTATCCTAGATTCATTCAGGCTTTAATTAATGACCAAATCCCTAACCTACTAGAGTTGACAAATACATGGGATGTTCCTACATTTACAAAGAGAACTTTCTCTTTCTTGACCAAACAAGGCAGTGCCTTTACAGGAACTGTCACACCCTTATTTGCAAATATTTTAGCCCAACCAACCAACCAACCAAGAAGGTGAGGAACCTAGCTCAGCTAATGCTTCTCAGCAAACTCCTTCTCACCAGAGTCCCCATTCTTCTGAAGATACTCAATCTTCTTCTCACAATGTTGGTAATCAACCAAATGCAGATGAGATAATCCACACACCTGCTGCTTCAGTTGCTGCTAGTGTTTCACCACAAGCACAAGCAATAGAGGTGGTGGATGTTGCCAATTTAACTGCTTTGTGCACTAACTTGTCTAAATAGGTACAAGTATTGAAAAAGGAGAAACTTGCTCAAGATAAGAGAATTGTTGAATTCGAAGCCAGTTTTATTAAGCTAAGGAATAAGGTATCTTCTTGGATGAGGCAAAACAGAACAATTCAGAAGGCTGCTCTTAAGAAGCAAAGATTCAGGAACCTCAAGAAAAGGCAACTGAATGCAACCAAACAGGGGAGGAATTATGAAGAACAAGGACCTTCTTTTGACATTCATACAAGGGTCTCTAGAAATGATATCAATTTTGAAGCTGATGATGCCATTAGAATAATTGAAGATGGTGATGGCATAGAGACTATTGTGGAAAAAGATAGCTTGGAGCCTACAAACATGGAGCTTCAACAAGAACAACCACAACCTGATCACGAGGAACCACAAAATGAAGAAATTTTGGTAACTCAGCCACAACCACAACCTCAATCACCACAACTACAAGTAAATTGGAGTAGTTTCTATGAGAAGCTAGAGGAAATCAATGTTCAATTTCCTGTGTCTTCAACTCCAAATCAAAGATAATTTAGGTTTCACAAGAAACAGTCTTTCCAAGTACTATCAAGATCAAGAGTGAGTTATGAATCAGACAAGATTAAGGAGTTACAAATTGAGAAGACAGCTTCAAAAGAAGGAAAAGTATCTGGAGATACTTTGGTGATTCAATAAACAAGTATGTCTTACACTAGTGAAGTAAGTACTGTTGAAGAGCCAAGTACTGCTAGGCCAACTAAGCCAACTGCAACTACCGCTAGTGAAAATCCTTCACTACTTTCTTCTACAGAAAGTCAAACTCCTTTTGGAGAGGATGAGACTTTAGCACAAGTACTGCTTGATCTAAGGAGAAGAGCTCAGCTGAAAAGGCAAGACAAGTAGAAGCATAGATAAAGGCACAACAAGAAATTCTTGCCAAGAAGGAAAAAGCTAAAGGCAAGAAGATTCAAGCTTCCAGCCCACTAAAGGTGTTGTCATTCAACAACAATCAAATGAAGATGAAGAGAGAAGATCTTCAAAGCTAAAGAAGAAACTACCTAACATCAATCCAAAGGATAAGGGTAAAAAGCTGTTACAATCTGAATCTGAAGAAGAAAGTGTTTCAGATGATGACATTAGCAAAGTAATGAATAGATTCAACCAACTAGAGCATGATGAGGAGTTAGCTTTCAGATTACAAGAACAAATGCATGAAGAAGAGTTACAAGAAGAACTTACAGCAAAGAAACAATTGCTTGAAGCCCAAAGAGTGCAACAAGAATGGAACATTGAAGAATATGATAGGATTCAGGCTGAACTAAAAGCAAGTGAGCTTCTTGTAGAATCATTGCTAGCTAAAGAAAGGGATGCTTATGATGAAGAGGAGCAAGACAAGCTAATTGATGATTTAGTGAGGGATCAACAAAGATTCTTTGTAGAAAAGAAAAGAAAAGAAAGGGTTAAACCTCCAACCACTATGCAAATCAGAAATCAGAAGATGTCCTACCTCAAGAAAGTCAAGCATTTTACCCATGCTCAATTGGTTATAAAGACTTTTGAAGAAATCAAGGCTTTGTATGAATAACACAAGAGGACCAAGTTGAATTTTGTTGAGATTGGTTCTGAAAAGGACAAGCAAGACATTGAAGATGTAAGGAAGCATCTTCAACAACAAAGACAATTTGGAAGTACCCTCAGGCTTGATGCAAGTACTGCTGGACAAAAGGAAGCATCTCCACCCATCAAGACTACCTATGTTAGGAAAAAGAAAAGGGTGATAGAAGTTTCAAAGGGAGGAGAGATTGATCAAGGAATGGATGAGGGGAATACAACTCAAGATGTTAACAAGAACACTGAGAATGTACAAGCAGTACATACACAGTCAACAGTACTTAAGGAAACAATACACACTGATTTGGAGGAGGGTTTAATAAAGTTTGAAGAAACCTCCAAGGGTGTTAAAAGGAAAAGATCAACCAAGAAAAAGCAAGAAGCTAAGAAAAAGGTGAAGTCTAAAGAAAAAGATAGTGATGATGATGAAAGCTGCACCACTTAAAGATAGTGAACTTTGAAGATCAGTGTATTAACACAAAAATCTTTAGAAAGAAGTCAGATATCATAAGGTGGACAAGTGCTATGAAGGATGGATTAGAAATTCATGGAATCACTAGGTCAGATGGAACATTCAAGATGTTCAGACTATTAGAAGATATTCTACACATCCTTGACAGACAAGATGTTCAAGACCTTAACAGATTTGTTGGAGGTGGAAGTGAAGGTCAAGAAAAAGTCACACTATTGAGGAATGAACTGAAGTTTATGTATGAGCCACATACTTGTGATCAAAGAATATTGAAGGACTTAGAGAATCAGGTTCCTAGTTAATGGAGATATTATAGATCATGTGGGATACATACATTGGATATAGATGATATAACCTACTACATGCTTCAATAAAAGAGATATCTTTTTGGAAGAAGATTGTTGGAAAGAATGTTAGAGCAACAATTGGAAGTTTCAAAAGAGTCTGCTAGTGCTTTGGAGTTGATCATAATGGTTAAACAACAAATCAAGGATTTGGAGCAAGAGGAAGAAGTTGAGAAAGAGCCTTAAGTGTTTGATTTACAATCACACTTCACAAATGGTTCTCAGTTCACCATGTCTAACACACATAAGAACTGGCTAGTCCATAAGAAAACGGTTTATGGTAAAGACTTCTCAAATTCGTTGACAGCTGGTAGTTTGCTAAAAACTATATGGTTCTAACTCACCATGTTTCGAAACAAAGAGTTGGCTAGTCCTAGACAAACGATATTAGGTAAAGACATTATCAAATCCGTTGATGGTTGACAGTATACCAAAAATTGTAGGGTTATCAGGACACCTTATTCTTTATGAATAAAGTATTAGCTATTCAAGAGTGTACAGCTAACTGGTAAAGAATAAATCAAATCCGTTGATAGGTGATGATTTGCTAAAAATCATGAAGCCAATACAGATTGGTTTTTGTTGTTGTATGAAGATGCAAGCAAAGGAGTATTAGTTTCAAAGAAAGAATACTCAGAAGGTTATGTCTCATCGAATCAAGACAGAAGTTCATGATCAAGAATTCACATATTTAACTCAAGAAGACAATTACTGTTGCTGCAGAACAAAATGAATGTTTACAAGACACAAGAAGATCATAATTTGAAGATAAAGATGATTTTCATGAGACTTGAAGATTATCTTATTAAAAGAAGATCTTCATAAAAGTGTTTGGCTACATTCAGTTGGATACAAGTACAAATTACCAAGTTCAATCCAAGTTTGAAGAGAAGACTGAAGACATGTATTCTAATATATTCAGTACAAAGAGAAACAAGAAGAAAACAAGTTGTCATTCTTGTTTAGGGGAGGATTGTTCGGAATTATTTGTAACGTATCAAGTACTGTTAGTGTAAGTATAAGTACTGTTAGGGTTACTAAGTACCGTTAGTGTTAACACAATACATAGCAAGTACTGTTAGTGTTAAGTACAAGTACTGCTATATTGATTAGGATGAATATATCTTTGTATAAGATATGTCATAGTTATAGTTAGAGTATATCTTATGTGATATACTTAATAGTTTTTTTTGGTTAAAAGGGACAATGTCCCCAGTAAATATGTTATACCAAAAAGCATTTAAGTACAAGGAATGTGGCTGAAGTACCACATTAACCGCAAGCTAATAGCTTGTAACCAAGTGTGTATGACATGCCATAACCACACAACCAAAAATAAAACTACACTGATCTAAGGAACTTTACAGTAAGTAACATCAGCTCTTCTAGCTCTCCAGCAACAACATAGAGGAAGCAGGCGACCCAAATAAGGTTGCCTCCTTAAAAAACCTTCCCAAGTAAAACCCAAAGGGAAAAACCTTGGAGAAGAAAAAAAGAGTACAACCCTTACCTGGAGCTCCCTCCATGATTCAAACAAATATTGAGGATCTTCCATTTATCAAGTAAATTACGCGAATGAGGAGAAACTAATAACTAGATTTTACTTAGTTATGAAAGTTCGTTGAATCCGATCTCTTCGAATTGATTACTAGTTAAAAGTGCGACTCAGTCGTTCTTGGTGGAAAATAAAATGGATTGTTTGATTATCTATTTTAAACTAAAAGCAAATATGAAAATGTCGTTGAGTAAATAAAAGCTTTTAAAATTGAACTAAAATTGCGAGTTAAAAATAAATGATTAAAAACTTTATTAAACGTCTGTCTTTAGACTTTTTCTTTGATAAATCTTCAGTATAGGCCTTGGACTTCCATTTGTTTACACTCTTGATCTTTTGACTTCGTCTTTTCTCGTTTTCTTTGATAATAGCCCGTGATAGCCCATGTTTTCTTCCTTTTTCATATTTTTATCCTTAAACACAATAAAAACATAAACCACGCATAATTCCGACTTTTACGACATAAAATACACGTTTTGGTCTTGTTATTATTGGAAATAAGTGGTAAAAGGATAAGTGTTGTCACACTTATTAAATCCCCTACACTTGACCATTGTAATGCCCTCATGCAATGCATTAATTTCGAAGCACAGTTTACATTTTTCATTATAAATAACCCACATTGGCCTTTATTAAACATTAAACTTGAAGGAAACTAAAAAGATAGAAATATATACAAAACAAGAAATTAAAGACTTACATTGGGGTTTTGGCCGTCATGAATGTTTATCATCCTCAAGTTTCACGTTCCCCATACCAAGCTTAAAAACGAGATCATTGTTATTAATAGAAGGCTTTTGCCAAGTATAAAAATTAAGTTCGTTGAATGTGTCTCTTCGAATTTAAAAAGGGTAATGTGTGACTCAGCTGTCTTTTGGTGGGAAACAAATAGATTGGTCGTTGTAGTAAAGTAAATGTGCAAAACGTTAAAGTAAATGACGGTAATTAAAACTAAAACTAATTAAAACGTAAATTGTGCAATGTTAAAACTTTTAAAAGTAAATTACGAGAAGTTAAGACTTTAAAGGTAAATTAATGACAAAAATTAAAACTTGACAAAAAGTAAACTTGACAGTGTAATAAAAATTAAAATTTAAAAACTTACAACAATGCAAACTTAAAAATTAAACTAAGGCAAAATAATAACACAAAACCCAATCCATCGGAATCCCATCGGAATGCTGTCACAACAAAGCCGTCGGAATAATCCATCGGAATGGGATCGGAATGAGGGCTTATCTTACCTATCGGAATACGATCGGAATGGCACCTATCAGAATGTAATAAACGGAATCTATCAGAATACTCACAATGAAATCTATCGGAATATATCAAAAACAAAACCATCGGAATACCCTATCTGAATGTACAAGCTGTCGGAATATGGCTGTCAAAAATTTGGCAGCATTCCGTCGCAATACAGCCTTAAGCCCCGTCGCAATATACGATCGCAATGAGTGATCGCAATCTTGATCAGAATAAGGGGGAGTATAGCAATACTGATCGCAATGTAGAATCCAAACCCCATTTCAGATGGAATGAAATTCGCAATAAGCAAACCAAATAAGCACTTTGACAATAAGCAAATACTAAAAACTTAATTAAAACAAGAATAAGTAAAACTAAACAAGCACGAATTTAAAACCATTTCAAAACACAAAATAAGCAAACAAAATAAGCAAACTTTAAAAAGATAAAAATTTTAAAGAAACTTTAAAACTAATAAGTTAAATACAAAATAAGCTAATAAGTATGTCAAGCTTAAAGCTTAAATCGTATAAAAGCCTAGATAGAAATTAAAAGATAAACTTTTTAATCAAATAAGCAATAAGATCAAGCAAATGAATGCTTAATCCGAATTAAAGACAAATCAAAAACAAGAAAAGTAGAATAAGAATGATAATGAAAAGCTTGATTAAAGGAAAATAAAGATTAAAAACAAAATTAAAAGACTTACTTGAATTAAAGACAAGAAATTTAAGGTGCAAAACAAGGTAATTAAATTGACAATTAAGTAAATGACATGCAAATAAATGTGCAAGTAATGAAAATAGTGGAAGACTAATTTGTCAAAATAGCCAACAAGAATGAAATGAGGTAGGAAGTCTCTATTTATAGGGAGAAGGGAGGTTAGCATGTGTTGCTACTTCTTTCTTTCTTTCTTTCTCGTCTTTTCGTTTTTTAAATTCTTCGACTTTTTCGACTTTGTCTCGGGATTAATTGAACTTGTCTTGAAATTTCTTCATTAATTAGACTTGAGTTCTTCGGCTTCATTAAACTTTCGTCTTTAGACTTTTTCTTCGATGAATCTTCAGAATAGGCCTTGGACTTTCGTTCTTTTTGCACTCTTGATCTTTTGACTTCGTCTTTTGTCTTTTTCTTCGATAAAAGCCCGTGAAAGCCCGTGTTTTCTTCCCTTTTCACATTTTGATCCTAAATCACAACAAAAATACAAACCACACATAATTCCGACATTTACGACATAAAATACACGTTTTGACTTGGTTATTATTATAATTAAGTGGTAAAAGGATAAGTGTTTTGACACTTATTAAATCCCCTACACTTGACCATTGCAATGTCCTCACGCAATGTATTAATTACAAAGCAAGTCTTACATTTTCCATCATAATCGATCCACATTGGCCTTTATTAAAGAGATATAAAATTTAAAGGAAGAAAACTAGTAAAAAGATCAAAAACTTACCTTGGGGTTTTGGAATGTCATGAATGATTATCACCCTCAAGTTTCACGTTCCCCATACCAAGCTTAAAAACGAGATCATTGTTATTGTAAGTTAGCAAACCATCACAAATTCATGTGGGCCAATTATTTACTTAGACTCCCTTATTCCTAGGTGTATCTCTTATATTTTATTATTGTCTTGAATGATCACGAAGATGCATTGTTGACTTATTTCGATAGTTATTAATGCTGAAAATAAAGTAGGACGATTTAATCAATAGTTAGCTGAAGGACAAAATCTTTTAAAACTGCTCCTCGGGACCTCATAAAGTTCATATCTTGGCATAACTCGCTTCACGATTTGAGACCTTTCTCGGACCGATATTTGGCATTGACTTCATTCTTCAAATCTTGAGAGACGTTCATGAAATAATGGTCTTCTCTTCATAAGGAATTTCTTCACTTGAAGTTTTGAGAGATTCTTCATAGTTGGACCACGACTTCTTCATTTTTCTCCAATCTTTATTTGGAATTTTGATATACAACGATCCGCCTCCTTTTAGGACTTGGATCTATTTATCCTCACACCTTGTTAGGGCCTTTTTGGATAGAATTCTCCATGATCTTTAGGGGAGTATTTGCTATTCGTCGTGTGTCTCGATCCTTCATATTGATTTTTGATAAATGATTCTTCACATCACTTGGGATCTTTAGCAACAAAATGTAGCCATCATGCCTTGTTAGGGCCTTTTCGGACTCGCCAATCTTCGCATCCCGTTTCAATAAGTTATGCCTTGGCTATGAACTCTAATTAATACCGAGCAAATTTTAATTGATCTTGGGCTAGAAGCTAAGTAACTTTTCAAATCGTACAACCTTACTTATTGCAATTAAATTTATAAGCAAGTGATGGGAGAAAAAGCTCATAATTAACTCACATAAATTCATGAAAGAATACCAAACTTATAATTGACTTTATCATCTCTCGTTCTCCACAATTTAAAATCTCAAGGAATGAGACTCGTGGATGCTTAGCCTATTAAATCAAAGTTTTGGGTTTTCAAGTCATCTATAGGATCTTGCAAACTCTTAGGATTTTTCAGGTTTAGAATTCGCATTTTAAAGTTCCCTTGATAAACGAATTTCTAGGATCAATTATAGGAACTTGCGAAAAGTTCTTGTTCTTAACCCGTATGAGTTAAGACTTTCGCGTTTTAAAGTTCCCTATATAAAATCCTAGCAAAAGTTGACTTAAACATGTTAAGGATACTAGCTAGAGTAAACTTAGATAAGTAAACTCGGGTTGAGTCAAAAGATTCACAACGTTTAAAAATTTAAAACCACTTTATTAAACTTTATTCTAGCAAAGAAAGTAAATAACTATAATAAAGGAAAAACTACAAGGCCAAAATAGATCAAATGTTTTGAAAAATATCGAAAAATCCATTTTCTGGTTAAAATGAGGACAAATACAAGGAAAAGCCCAGTTAACTTCGATTGAAGTCCCCCTACACTTAATATAAACATTTTCCTCAATGTTGTGAACTTTGTTTAAATCTTGCTAAGGAAAGGACAACTAAAGTGATTCCTATTTCAATCATAAATGATAAAATAAAGAATCAAAAGAGTTTAGGATAGAATCGGGAAGACGGGAACACGGAATCACGGGTCGTCAAAAATCATCAAGAATGTATCTTTGAAAGCTCGAATCCCTGCACATGATAAGAAAGAAAACAACAAACACATACTAGGGTCTCCCCCTGCAATTATTATAAAAACAAAAGAAAAAGGATTGATACTGCTGGTTGCCTCCCGAGAAGCGCTTGTTTTTGTTAACCGAGTCGTGAGCCCGACTCGACCTTGATTAGCATAAGAAGAAGCTTGAAACACATCCACCGGGATCAAATAAATGGTTTTCGTCCATCAAGTAGCACAAGCTTAAGGCAAACAAGGCAAGCCAAAGATGAGTAGGCAAGGTTCCCTTAAGCAGTTGTTGAGCACGGTGGTAGCAAGGGTGAAGAGGTGCAAGCATATCTCCAAAAGTTACAAAAATCTTTCCTTTTATTTCATCAGATGGATACTGAGATGGCTTAAAAATTGCAATAGCGGGATCAAACACCTTTTCCTTTAGGGAAAAATAACACTCAGGCTCAGTGGTCCTTGAAGAAGATCCGCTCATAAATCGCATAATCTCATCCTCAGAAGGTGGATAGAGAGGTGTCAAGACATAAGTACTGCGGATATCGGTATCTTCCAGCTTCTTCTCCTTTGGAACGGGTTTCTTCATATCCAAAGTAGGATAAAGACCATAATCATCCAAGTACAAAGGAGGAGAATCACTCTCATTTGGGAAGTAAGTGTTGAGAAAAGTAGCAAAATCTTCCTTAAATGAGTAGTCATCCAAAGTAGGATCAAGTATTGTTGGTGGAGGATCTTCATCAAAAGTAGGTGGAAGGTTATCATGTGAAGAATCACTCGAAAGAGTATCGACATCATCAAAGTCATCATAAGTTGGCATGTCTTTATACTCAAAAGTAAAATCATCAGAATCATCCATGTCAGAACTAGAATCATCATCATAGTCATCATAGATCGGTGGAGACTCATGAATTAGTGGGGGGTCTAAATTGGAGAGAGAATCATCCACATCATCTTTGAAAGTGGATTGTCATACCAAGTATCGAAAAGAGGATTGTTGTAGACGACAAAATCATCAAGCACATTAATCATATTCGCTGACTCTCTTCCATTGGGTTTGGGTGTGATCTTCCCCATTTTAAATACTTGTGCATCATTCCCGACCCTTAAGATTAACTCACCTTCGGTAACATCGACTAAGGCTTTTCCGGTTCTCAAGAATGGTCGAACAAGTATTAACGGAATACGAGGGTCCATTTCATAATCAACAACAACAAAGTCGACCGGAAAAGTGAAGGTACCAATTTTAACAAACACATCTTCGGCAATACCAACGGGGTAAGCGAGAGTTTGATTTGCTAGCTCAAGAGTCATCTTTGTTGGTGTAAGGTCGGGTAATGATAACTTTTTCCAAACACTTAAAGGCACAGATTTATACTTGCCCCGAGATCGGCTAAGGCAGTAAATTCTTCAATTTGGTTAAAAGTACATGGGAGCACAAAACGACAGGGATCTCCAAGTTTTTCCGGAAGTTCTTTAAGAAGGATTGCAGAGCAATTTTCATTTAATCGAGTGTTAACAAACTCGACCATCTTCTCCTTCTTATTAAGAAATTCCTTAAACATCTTAACAAATGTCGGCATTTGGGCAAGAGCTTCAACAAGGCCAAAGGTGATGGTTACTCCCGAAATCTTCTTCAAAAAATTTGACACTTGAATGTCATCCTTGGTGAGCAATATGCCTTTGTCTAAGCAAGAAGGATAAGGGATGTTGAGTTTATAGGTGGAAGGTGGGGTTGGTGAAGGGTGTTTCTTTGGTACTTCGTCATTAAGAGGTGGAGACGGTAATGGAGAACTAATACTAGGCGTGAGAGTAGGAGGGCTAAATGGTGGTGGAGGAGGTGTAGATGGAGTAATTGGGGGAGGGATAGATGGTCCTACTAGAGTTGCTCCACTACGTGTAGTAATATCACTCACATTCGCTCTTAGGTTGGTGACGGTATTCGAAAGAAGAGAGCCCGAAGTAGAGGGTTGAGTACTTGGTAAGAAACTAGCCAGCATATTCTTCAAATCATTTGTTTGAGTGGTAAAAGAGGTTTGTATATCATGTCAAAGCTTGGTTTTAATATCATTCCCTTGCTTAGTGATATCTCCTTTCAAGTTGATGATTTGGCTTTGTAGATTCTTGATTTGCTCTCCTTGGGTCCTTATGAAAGTTTCCACATCTTGATTAATGAGTGGGGCTTGTTGAGCGGGTGGGTGATAAGGATTAGAAGCTCGAGGTGGGTTTGGGTTGCTTCTATTAAAGTTGTTGGGGTTGTGGTTTTGAGGAGAAAAACCTGGTGAAAGAAAGTTGTTAGAACGGTAACTTAGCAAGTTACGATCACCTTGAGGTCGGGCTTGATAGCTTTCCGTTGAATAGTTACCATAAGCCGCATACACGTTTTCCGGATTGTCATGAGTAGAAGGAAAATCATTGTATGAATGAGGACCCCCGCAAATCTCACAAGAAGTTGCTACAGCTTTAACTTGTTGTTGTTGATTTGTAGCCAAAAGTTGCATATTCTTGCTCATTTCAACCATTGCGCGGGTCAATTCGGTGATATCAGGGTTTGAAGAAGTAGAAGAAACATTGACTCTCGGGTTTGATCTTGAAGATGCGGATGAATCCCAATTTTTGTGGTGAGTAGTCATGTTCTCGATAAGCTCTCTACACTCCTCAGGTCTTCTTTTCATAAATGTGCCACCGACGGCTGCATTAATCGTATCACGATCACGAAAAGTTAAACCGTTGTATAAAGTATCAATTAAGGTGATGTGGAGCATGTTATGGTTTGGACATCGATCAATCAAAACATTATATCATTCCCAAGCATCAAAAAGTGATTCATCGGGTTCTTGAGTAAATACACTAATTTGATTTCAAAGGCTCATGACCATGGATGGTGGAAAGTAGCGCGACAAAAAGCGTTGAGTCATCTCATCCCAAGTATGAATTGAATTCCTCGGAAGACGATCAAGCCATTTTTCGGCATGGTGGGATAAGGTGTGTGGAAATAGGTGAAGGCGAAGAAAATCCATAGTAATCCCGGGCAACTTCATGCTTTGAGTAACGGTAATGAACTTGTCGAGGTGTTTGTTGGCATCATCATCCGGAAATCCGCGAAATGGACAAGTGTTTTAAACTTATTGGATCATGTGATGCTTCAACCAAAACTCTGGAGCCGTGATTTACATCGGCGCAATCGGTCCTCCTCGTCCATTCATCGTAGGTTGACAAAGCTCCTTCATCGTTCGAAGATCGGGTGGGGGAACATTGTTGTTATTATTATTGTTGAGGTGCGGTGGGTTATTGTTGTTGTTCACACCAGCCATATCTAAATATTCGCGAGTCTCGGGATCAGAATAAGTTGAAGATCTAGTACGCATACACCTGCAAAAGCAAAAGAAAAAGATACCAAAGAAATAGAGAATATATATGTACGTGTAAGAATAAAATAAAAATCTTTTTGGATTTTTGAAATTTTTTCATTTTTATGGATTTTTGAAAATATTTGAGCAAGAAAAATAACGTTCACGAGTGAACGGATCCCAAAATTCAAAGCGTCTATCACAGAAATCCGTTAATCTTTACAAAAAGAGCCGGCAGCGGCGCCATTTAATACAAGGCTTTTACCAAGTATAAAAATTAAGTTCGTTGAATGTGTCTCTTCAAATTGAAAAAGGGTAACGTTTAAATCAGCTGTCTTTTGGTGGGAAACAAATAGATTGGTCGTTGTAGTAAAGTAAATGAGCAAAACGTTAAAGTAAATGACGGTAATTAAAACTAAAACTAATTAAAACGTAAAGTGTGCAATATTAAAACTTTTAAAAGTAAATTACGAGAAGTTAAGAATTTAAAGGTAAATTAATTAAATGACAAAAATTAAAACTCGACAAAAAGTAAATTTGACAATGTAATAAAAATGAAAATTTGAAAACTTACAACAATGCAAACTTAAAAATTAAACTAAGGCAAAATAATAACACAAAACCCAATCCATCGGAATCCCATCGGAATGCTGTCACAACAAAGCCGTCGGAATAATCCGTCGGAATAGGATCGGAATGAGGGCTTACCTTACCTATCAGAATACGATCGGAATGGCACCTATCGGAATGTAATAAACAGAATCTATCAGAATACTCACAATGAAATCTATCGGAACATATTAAAACAAAACCATCGGAATACCCTATCTGAATGTGCAAGCTGTCGGAATATGGCTGTCAAAAATTTGGCAGCATTCCGTCGCAATACAGCCTTACGCCCCGTCGCAATATACGATCGCAATGAGTGATCGCAATCTTGATCGGAATAAGGGGGAGTATCGTAATACTGATCGCAATGTGGAAACCCTTGTGGTTTTTGCGATCGTAACAAGCTGTCGGAATCCAAACCCCCTTTCAGATGGAATGAAATTCGCAATAAGCAAACCAAATAAGCACTTTGACAATAAGCAAATACCAAAAACTTAATTAAAACAAGAATAAGTAAAACTAAACAAGCACGAATTTAAAACCTTTTCAAAACACAAAATAAGCAAACAAAATAAGCAAACTTTAAAAAGATAAAACTTTTAAAGAAACTTTTAAACAAATAAGTTAAATATAAAGTAAGCCAATAAGTATGTCAAGCTTAAAGCTTAAATCGTATAAAAGCCTAGATAGAAATTAAAAGATAAACTTTTTAATCAAATAAGCAATAAGATCAAGCAAATGAATGCTTAATCCGAATTAAAGACAAATAAAAAATAAGAAAAGTAGAATAAGAATGATAATGAAAAGCTTGATTAAAGGAAAATAAAGATTAACAACAAAATTAAAAGACTTACTTGAATTAAAGGCAAGAAATTTAAGGTGTAAAACAAGGTAATTAAATTGACAATTAAGTAAATGACATGAAAATAAATGTGCAAGTAATGAAAATGGTGGAAGACTAGTTTGTCAAAATAGCCAACAAGAATGAAATGAGGTAGAAAGTCTCTATTTATAGGGAGAAGGGAGGTTAGCATGTGTTACTCCTTTCTTTCTTTCTTTCTCGTCTTTTCGTTTTCTAAATTCCTCGACTTTTTCGACTTTGTCTCGGGATTAATTGAACTTGTCTTGAAATTTCTTCATTAATTAGACTTGAGTTCTTCGGCTTTATTAAACTTTCGTCTTTAGACTTTTTCTTTGATAAATCTTCAGAATAGGCCTTGGACTTCCGTTCTTTTTGCACTCTTGATCTTTTGACTTCGTCTTTTGTCTTTTTCTTCGATAAAAGCCCGTGAAAGCCCGTGTTTTCTTCCCTTTTCACATTTTGATCCTAAATCACAACAAAAACATAAACCACACATAATTCCGACATTTATGATGTGACAATCCGTCAATTTATGATTAATATCTTATTCTCGAATATTATTTAAAAACATTATTTTAATGATACAATATGAACTCACTTGTTTTTGGGAAGAAATTTGGATTTACGTCTTGAAGTAGCGTCGACTACGTCTAAACCGGAGGATTCTACGTTACGTGCTTACGTTTACATACACCGTCTTTGGTGACAGTCCGACATTTCAGAAAATAAATTTGTCCATGAATATTATTTTGGAGTTTTAAATTTGAGTTGGTTCATAAATTCACAAATTTACGAGAAGAGATTAGGACTTACGATTTTATTTTAACGTCCTTTACGACTAAACCGGAAACCTTAGGATTACGTATTTACGTTTTCGAACTCCGTTTTTGATGAGACAATTTTTATTAGATTCGTTTTGTGCCGTTGATTCATAATTTATAAAAACGTTGTTCGTAAAACGACCCGAGGGCACGCAAATCGAGGAAACTGGAATCGAGGAGTACCCGTAAATAAATGGGGATGAGACAAGTGGGACACTTGTCCCACCCCCACTCAAAACCGGCAATACTAAGCTACCAACACCTTAGGTGTCAATAACTTAACCAAAACAAGTCACACATGTCTTTAGCTTAGCTAGTAAGCTAAGCTTACCTCAAAACCAACAATCAAAACCATTTACCACACACACACTACATGCAAAACAACACATTTCTCTCATCCTCTCTCAATTTTGCCGTCCACCATCATCACTCTACACTCCATTTTGATCAAATTTAACCACAAAATCCTATGTTATTCATACATATGATGATGCCCTCTTGAAGCTCTCTTGAATGGTGGTGATTATAACATCCATGGAGGAGTTTCCATGGTGTCTTGGGGCTGATTTTCCAGAAGGTATTCATGAAGAATGGTGGTCTTGAAGATGGTCATGGTGCATCACAAGTTTCTCCATCAAAATCCATGTTTTGATCAACCTACATCATCATGGTGGTATAAAGATTGTCCTCCTCATCCTCTTGTTATTTTTACTATGTAATCATGTATTTTATTTCCTATTGTATATGTATATGATGATTATATGATGATAAAAGTATTGTGTGGGGATTTAGTGTTGATAAACATGATTAAAAAGGTGAAAAACTATAAAGAACAAGGCTAAAATCTTGCTTAAAAATGATGGCTGTATAAAACAGTAAAGAAACATGTCATGAACTGATAAAATGATGAAGTAGAATTGATATACAGTAAGCTATGGGTCTTGTACACATGTGAGAGTTGGCCATGCAATGGAATCATTGTAATGAGTGAGATATGATCAAAACAAGTTTAAGGTACAAATCTGAGTTCACTGTTTTGGACGATTTTTAGAAAATACTTAGAAGATGATTCAACAGTATCTATAAAAGGGTTAAATGGAGCACATATCATGTAGTTTATGTGATAAACATTTGAGCTTCTATCTACATATAGAACTCTAGATATGGCAGTTTTGGTGAAGATGAAAATAAAAATCAGATTTTGAGAATTAATGTTTAATATTATTATATAAGCACTCAAAATTTTATTGTATAAAATGTAAAATAAAAACCCACTAACTTATGGATTTTATTTATATAAATATTTAAAATGTTAAATAAGTGTATAAATTATAAAAATGGAAGTGGAATAATACTTATAAGTTATAAAACTATAAACACGATTTTTACGACTTTTTCGGCTATTACCATAAAATTAACGTTTTTGTTAAATAAAACTTAGACGGTTGGACCCGTCTAATGTAAACTTTTATAAACTCATATACTGATATATAGACATGTATAACAAGTAAAAACCGATAAAACCCGAACTATAGGACATACGGACATAAACGAGCTAAGTAAACATATTGGACTAATAATTGGACTAAATAAGTTAAACACTTATAAAAAGAACTTATTGGGCTTAACCCATTTGGGCCCAACTTGTAAAGTTTAAATACTGATAATATAAGTATAAAATGAAATAAAACAAGTTAAAGAACTTATAATAAGTTTATTGAACCTAAAACATGTAAATAGGTAAAACTAGAAAACTAGTATAAAAGTTATCGACACATAACACTAAAATGAGTAAACGAGAATATGTAAACCCACTTGATCATCATATATATATATATATAATCATCATATGTATACATAATTGTTATTTTTATAAAGTCATTGGACATGAGTCTAAGACGAATATTATTGGTCTAGGTTTCCGTGATTGAAGCACGTACCGTACGTCCGAATTTGTCGATAACCCGCCTTCCCACATCAACGTGAGTTCATAGCCTCGCACTCTTTTAAATGTTTTTATAAATGTTTTATAAACCCGCGAGGGAGATAACATGTTAGTTTTTATAAAATAGGACACCATTTGTCCCGATTGTTTGTTTATTGATTTGGACCCGAATGATTGAATGACCCGATAAATGATTAAAGGACCCGATAGATGAAATCAAATGGATTATTAAAGTTAGGTTATGTCACTAAAAGTCCCATTAGCATGAATTATGAACTACCGGGATTTGGTAGACGCTTGTGCATATAATAGTACTATTTGGGGACGATCACCCCAGTTCGCGCCTTGACGGTTGATCCCCGTCGTGCCACATTGATTGGTAAGCGAATTTATGTATGAGAAGATTTTCCATAGCGTGACCTTTGTGACGACACGCTACTTTAGATGGGCAAATTGAGTATCGGGTTAGCTACCCGTTGTTTGTTTTAGTCAGGTAACAATGTCATGCGGCTTATAATAATCCAAACTAACGAAATCCTACTAGACGCACCGAATTACGATGTATTGCCTGACTAGCAATACGGGTTCATACTATTGATATTATGTTCGTGTTTTGGTTTTATATAACCATATTCATATAACGGTTTTTATTTTCATACAACGTCATAAGACGTATTGTATTATGTTTTTACGACATTGGCTCGTATAATGATTTTTAAGGCAAATGCCTATATTATGATTTTCGATAAGGATTTGTATAAAATGACTTTGGCTATTTTATGGCCTATTAAAATGATTTGTACGAAATGATTTTTAGTAATAATTTTATACTGATATTATATTGATGGATTTCATTAAACTCTATGAATTCACTCGGCGTTATCGCTGACCTTTCCTTTTAACATGTTTTATCTCAGGTACTTGAAGGTAATTCTCGGGAAGACGACAAGAATTCATGGCCCGCACTTAAACAATATTTTCCATTCAAAATGCTTTGTAAAACTTTGTATGAAATGTAATGACTTGGGACCGATGTAACTTTGATATTTATGAATGGAAATGATTTATTATTAAACGACGCGATTTTTATGCGTTATCTATGATGTGAGTAATGTGCTATCCCGTAACACCAACTAGTCTTCCGCTGTACCGAGTTGTAAAAATTTGGGGGTGTTACAGTTTGGTATCAGAGCTCTCGTTATAGAGAACGAAAGATTTTTAAAACCAAGGTTTTGAATAAAACTTTTCAAAATCTTTTAACTATAAACATTTTTCTAAAAATGTCTAAAAATCTTTTGACTATAACGGTGCCGAAGAATTCCCGAGTTACCGACAAGGCCACACTAAGAAGTGTTATTTTAATATATATATATAACTTGGATTATATATATATATATATGTGATGTAATTTTATTACATGATTGTTTGATGATTATTTTTATATTTATACGAGGTATTTATACGACGTAGATTGTCACAAGAAACCCTAAATCCCCTAGTAAATCAATCTAAGCTATTCCCGTAGGAATTCTAGCTTTCCTAGATCTAAACCAAGTTGTGGATGTTCATGATCCCAACAAATGGTTGATATTCGTAAGAAATGTAGATATTAGTTGATTGTGATATTGAAGAAGAATTGGCGAGATTAAGACTGATATCGATGTCATGACGATCTTTCCTTATAGAGTGGAGTTTGACAAAACGTTATCACATGGAAAGATTTCACCTGATTCGTTATCACCCAATTCTTAAATTGAAATCGAAAGGGTGAATGTTGCACTTGAGGATGTCATTTGGAACCATTACCCAAAAGCCTCATGCCACTAATACCTTTCCGAGAAATCTGATTGAATGTGTGAGTCATTTCATACTAGTGACTCATTTGATAATTGTTGTTGTAAGAGCTATAGGATTGGAATTTTAGTGTTGATCATATCGATCTTTTACTGCCCTATTAAGGTTTATGAATAAGATTGAAAGTATTGGAAAATGAGGTAGGATATCAAATTGAGTATAAAAGTGGTTGAAATTTGAATAAAGAAAGTAAAATTTAACCCGTATGGAGTGTGAGATTATTAAGAGGAAGTCGTTAAGTTCTGTAGTTGAATTATAAGGATTTAATTGATTGTAGGTTTGTGATTAAGGGTTGTTCCTAGGCCATTGTCCACTAACGAGGATGCCCAGTGTCCAAGAAATAAATTGAAGAAATCTTCTTCTGAATTGGGACCGATGGATCTTCCGGGACATGTGGAACACCTAATGACTCTTGTAGATTAGTATTCATTGTGGTATCTTTTAAAAATCCCTAACTTAACTGAGACATCAGTTGGTAGGATGAGTTCTGAGAATTGTATGACATAGTGACACGTAATGTGTTACGGTACAATTTTGACTTGTTTGTGACTAATGAAAAGACTACCTTTGATTGCTAAATCCTACATGTATCGATGTTATCTATCTTTTATTGCTTCATCCTAATGTTCGCATTAGTGATGCAACCATTGAACAAGTACTCATATTGATTGAGTTACGTTGTGAATTATTCTTTTAGAGTTCCATCGAGGTCATGAACCTCATGATTAATTGGCTAAGATCCTTTCCTATTATATTGTAGTTAGTTCTTGGTGAACAAATTTTCATCACTCTTTTGCAGATCACTCATTGTTTTTATAAAGATAAAACAGTATTCCTTGAGAAAAATTGAATTTTCATCACTATAAGGATTATTCAAAGTGAGATTTATAAGTGATCGTTATCAAAATGAAGCTGTTTATGAAACACTTTGGAAAACTTAATTGTTTTCATAATAAAGAAAATCTTTGTAAATTTATTCTTGATTCTTATTAAAGAATTAAGCATGAAAATGTTTTTATTATAAACATGATGATAAAAATTTGACTAATTTAGTATTGCATCGTTAATCTTGAAATTGTATATAGTTGCGCGCCTACATACAATTTGGAATGGACCATGCAAGGCTGATTAGTAGTCACCATAAAACTGATTAATAAACACTATATTTTCTTTAAAGATTGTGAAAGATTAAATTTTATGAGATCTGCAAGAAGTGAAAAATAGGGACATATTGTTAGGAACACCTACATATGTTCCTGTAGCATCTATTCTTCTGAGTCGAATTTACTCATCTGTGGAAATTTTCTTATTGACAATTGAGAATTCTTTCTTGTCTAATTCTCCCGTAGTGAGATTCTTAGGAAAAGTATCTGATTACCGAGTATTGATACCCGACTGGATGTATCGACGTTCTTATAATTTCTTATGATTTGATTCCATTTGAGTGACCTGGGTAACGATCCGAGGAGCTTTCGAATGCGTACTCAAATTACGAAAACATGGGATATATTCATATTCATTAAATGTTTTCGTCTGTATCTGATATGAAATTCTCTCGCATAGATTTTGCGTTGACCTTACTCTTTAGATGAAAGTTGTATCTCCTTATATCCTTGAACTTGTGAAGGATTATGAGTTATTATTAGTCTTTTGAGAAGTTCACATCTTATCGACGGCAATAAAAACTGGAAAGTTGATAGTGCCAGTAGGATGGATTGATTGATTATGACATGATGACATTGTCTTAATTGATGGGAACTCGAATTAAATTCCCCTAAATGATAAGATGTTGATTATCAAAAGTGATCTAAATAATTCTTGGTGGATGATGATATCCTGTATTTAGACTTAAAATTATACCATGAATGATTGTGAATTAGTCATAGATATTATAATCTAGAAAGAACCTAATATGAATTTATTTAAAAGATGTTTCCGTTATGTGAAACTTTAGGAGGTATTTGTTGATGAATTAACTAGACTTTTGCCATTAAAGCAAGTTGAAATTGGTATTGATTATATTTCCGGTGCTGCACCTGTGGCTTGTGCACTGTACGTCAGCACCATCTGAATTAAAGGAATTACCGTACAACTGAGAGAGTTGTCGGAGAAAGATTTTATTCTACCGAGCTCGTCATCATGAAGAGCTATGGTATTATCATTCCTTATATTTATAGATTACTGTGAACTGAGTAAAATGACAATCGAAAACGATATCCATAACTCGAAATGGAAGATCTGTTCGATCATTTACAAGGTTCTAGCGTATGTTTTAAAGATTTGATCCACGGCATGGTTATTATCAACTTCGCGTCCGCGAAGAAGATTATCTATTCCAATCACTACATTCAGAACTCGTAATGAAGATTATGAGTTTCATGTTATGTCGTTTGGATTGACTAATACACATGTAGCATTCATAAATTTGGTGAATCACGTGTGCAGGCTGTAATTTGATAAATTCATGCTTGTGATCATTAAGGACTATTTGTTTATTTATAATAATAAGAATGAGTTAATAATTAATTATAGATTGCCCTGAATTGGCCGAACAATTAAAAATTGTACCTTGAATATTTAACATAAGACTTAAGACTTAATACTTTACATGATTTAACCGTGTGATTAATAGATAATGGAATATAAACTGACTCTTCAAATTAAGAGCCCTTTTAAGACTTTTAGCTTTACCAAAAAGAAAGTGCAAATATGTTTTGACAAATATTTTAACAAAGGATTTTTAAGGGATTATTCCCTTATACACAAACCATTTAACTAAACTTCTGTTTAGGGGTAAATGTTTGTGTATACTTCTAGACAACCTAAGAAGAATTGAGGAAACTATATAACTTATGACTTGAAATTTGAAACGACAATTTTTGCTCTTCAAATAAGAAAATTTTGACCAAAGTGTAACCAAAGATTTTTCGAACATTTACGAATCTTAATAATCATTTTCAAAAATCGTGTTAATTGAATTCAAATTATTTTGAACATTTTCATATAACTGGACGGACTAAGAAATTTAAAATCTTTATGTTTACATTTTATAAAAATTGAATATTTATTATTTAATTAGTTGTAATAATTATCGATGCTTTAAACGTCGGATTAAGCGAAACTGATAAAAATGATAGCTGAAACTAAACTGAAGCTTAGAAAATATGAAGAAAAGTGAACGTAATTATTGACACATTATAGAAAGGATAATATAGATAATAAAAAGCGGTTCGCGGCTAATGTGAACCATTAAAAATTTAGAAACCAATAGCGTTAAATGTTTTAAGGGCCGTTTATGATTGCCTAAATATGGAAGATTGTGAGATGTAGTTAAATTGGAAATCTTGTAAGTATAAGTATTCTGTTTATGTCATTTATGACTAGAAGTATCTTTGTCTAAAGAAGTTGTACTAATGGCAAATTATGAGGGCAGACACCGCCTCATACATTAGTAAACGTCTAGCTATTGCAAAGGTCATCATCTGAATTTGATTCGGTTTGGGTCATCGTCGATAGACTAACCAAATCTGCCAATATCATTCCCGTTAATGATAAATGCAAAGAGTTATGTAAACATAGTGTGCCTGTATCGAACATCTTTATCAAGATCCTCGCTTCGCATCGAATTTCTAGAGATTTGCTCAGAAATCATTGAGAACGAACCTTGATGAGAGTACTATGTACCACCCCAATCGAATGGACGAGGTAAAGTAACGATACAAAGTAATATAAGTTCTTTTTTATGTTTGAATGATTGACCTTTGGTAATAGACCGTATAATCGTTTTCCTTTGGAAAGATTATCATTGATAATCATCGTATTAGGATTGAGATCTAATCTTGTTAGGATCTAAATATTAGAGTATCTGTAAGCAGGAGTTGAGATGAAGACACCCGACATACACCCATTGTGAGTTGGACATGTCTTTTAGGTTTAAGGTTTCCTATGATGGCGAACCTAACCTTACAAAATATTCAACCCGCGAGACCTGAAATGATTGTTAAAATTAGGATTTGATTGTTGACTGCCGATAATGGGTAGGAGGTTATGTGAATATGAAATGTAGATCTTGAAGTGCCAGATGGGTAGCGAAGTTATGCCAAAATTTTTAACCTTGGAGAAATGAATTAATGATCTGACAAATCATGGGATATAAGTCCCCGTTGTATGGGACCATTGAGATGATGTAAAAATTGGTTTGAAAGGCATATAAGCTGGATCTACCCTAGGACTTCAAGGGCTGCGTGAATTATGTTTCGTATATCGGACTTGATGGAATATCTATCAAGTCAAAATCTGAATTCTTCTTAATAAAGCTTAGATCGGCGAAAAGTTGCATTCATCAGAAACCCGTGAACATCATGGATAGAGAAAGTAAGTCAACATTTAGCCTGATCTTATTCCCGTAGTTATGTTTGATGAAACTCATGTATTGTAATAAATTACACTTGTGAGAAAAGACCGAATGTGGAGGAAATACCCACATGGCTTTGACTCTATAAGAAGCGAGTAGTAAGATGATCTTTGAGGACAAAGATCCTGTTTAGGGGTAAATGCTGTGACAATCCGTCAATTTATGATTAATATCTTATTCTCGAATATTATTTAAAAACATTATTTTAATGTTACAATATGAACTCACTTGTTTTTGGGAAGAAATTTGGATTTACGTCTTGAAGTAGCGTCGACTACGTCTAAACCGGAGGATTCTACGTTACGTGCTTACGTTTACATACACCGTCTTTGGTGACAGTCCGACATTTCAGAAAATAAATTTGTCCATGAATATTATTTTGGAGTTTTAAATTTGAGTTGGTTCATAAATTCACAAATTTACGAGAAGAGATTAGGACTTACGATTTTATTTTAACGTCCTTTACGACTAAACCAGAAACCTTAGGATTACGTATTTACGTTTTCGAACTCCGTTTTTGATGAGACAATTTTTATTAGATTCGTTTTGTGCCGTTGATTCATAATTTATAAAAACGTTTTTCGTAAAACGACCCGAGGGCACGCAAATCGAGGAAACTAGAATCGAGGAGTACCCGTAAATAAATGGGGATGAGACAAGTGGGACACTTGTCCCACCCCCACTCAAAACCGGCAATACTAAGCTACCAACACCTTAGGTGTCAATAACTTAACCAAAACAAGTCACACATGTCTTTAGCTTAGCTAGTAAGCTAAGCTTACCTCAAAACCAACAATCAAAACCATTTACCACACACACACTACATGCAAAACAACACATTTCTCTCATCCTCTCTCAATTGTGCCATCCACCATCATCACTCTACACTCCATTTTGATCAAATTTAACCACAAAATCCTATGTTATTCATACATATGATGATGCCCTCTTGAAGCTCTCTTGAATGGTGGTGATTATAACATCCATGGAGGAGTTTCCATGGTGTCTTGGGGCTGATTTTCACAAGGTATTCATGAAGAATGGTGGTCTTGAAGATGGTCATGGTGCATCACAAGTTTCTCCATCAAAATCCATGTTTTGATCAACCTACATCATCATGGTGGTATAAAGATTGTCCTCCTCATCCTCTTGTTATTTTTACTATGTAATCATGTATTTCATTTCCTACTGTATATGTATATGATGATTATATGATGATAAAAGTAATGTGTGGGGATTTGGTGTTGATAAACATGATTAAAAAGGTGAAAAACTATAAAGAACAAGGCTAAAATCTTGCTTAAAAATGATGGCTGTATAAAACAGTAAAGAAACATGTCATGAACTGATAAAATGATGAAGTAGAATTGATATACAGTAAGCTATGGGTCTTTTACACATGTGAGAGTTGGCCATGCAATGGAATCATTGTAATGAGTGAGATATGATCAAAACAAGTTTAAGGTACAAATCTGAGTTAACTGTTTTGGACGATTTTTAGAAAATACTTAGAAGATAATTCAACAGTAGCTATAAAATAGTTAAATGGAGCACATATCATTTAGTTTATGTGATAAAAATTTGAGCTTCTATCTCCATATAGAACTCTAGATATGGCAGTTTTGGTGAAGATGAAAATAAAAATCAGATTTTGAGAATTAATGTTTACTATTATTATATAAGCACTCAAAATTTTATTGTATAAAATGTAAAATAAAAACCCACTAACTTATGGATTTTATTTATATAAATATTTAAAATGTTAAATAAGTGTATAAATTATAAAAATGGAAGTGGAATAATACTTGTAAGTTATAAAACTATAAACACGATTTTTACGACTTTTTCGGCTATTACCGTAAAATTAACGTTTTTGTTAAATAAAAATTAGACGGTTGGACCCGTCTAATGTAAACTTTTATAAACTCATATAATGATATATAGACATGTATAACAAGTAAAAACCGATAAAACCCGAACTATAGGACATACGGACATAAACGAGCTAAGTAAACATATTGGAATAATAATTGGACTAAATAAGTTAAACACTTATAAAAAGAACTTATTGGGCTTAACCCATTTGGGCCCAACTTGTAAAGTTTAAATACTGATAAGATAAGTATAAAATGAAATAAAACAAGTTAAAGAACTTATAATAAGTTTATTGAACCTAAAACACGTAAATAGGTAAAACTAGAAAACTAGTATAAAAGTTATCGACACATAACACTAAAATGAGTAAACGAGAATATGTAAACCCACTTGATCATCATATATATATATATAATCATCATATGTATACATAATTGTTATTTTTATAAATTCATTGGACATGAGTCTAAGACGAATATTATTGGTCTAGGTTTCCGTGATTGAAGCACGTACCGTAGGTCCGAATTGCCGATAACCCGCCTTCCCACATCAACGTGAGTTCATAGCCTCGCACTCTTTTAAATGTTTTTATAAATGTTTTATAAACCCGCGGGGCAGATAACATGTTAGTTTTTATAAAATAGGACACCATTTGTCCCGATTGTTTGTTTATTGATTTGGACCCGAATGATTGTATGACCCGATAAATTAAAGGACCCGATAGATGAAATCAAATGGATTATTAAAGTTAGGTTATGTCACTAAAAGTCCCATTAGCATGAATTGTGAACTACCGGGATTTGGTAGACGCTTGTGCATATAATAGTACTATTTGGGGACGATCACCCCAGTTCGCGCCTTGACGGTTGATCCCCGTCGTGCCACATTGATTGGTAAGCGAATTTATGTATGAGAAGATTTTCCATCGCGTGACCTTTGTGACGACACGCTACTTTAGATGGCCAAATTGAGTATCGGGTTAGCTACCCATTGTTTGTTTTAGTAAGGTAACAATGTCATGCGGCTTATAATAATCCAAACTAACGAAATCCTACTAGACGCACCGAATTACGATGTATTGCCTGACTAGCAATACGGGTTCATACTATTGATATTATGTTCGTGTTTTGGTTTTATATAACCATATTCATATAACGGTTTTTATTTTCATACAACGTCATAAGACGTATTGTATGATGTTTTTACGACATTGGCTCGTATAATGATTTTTAAGGCAAATGCCTATATTATGATTTTCGATAAGGATTTGTATAAAATGACTTTGGCTATTTTATGGCCTATTAAAATGATTTGTACAAAATGATTTTCAGTAATAATTTTATACTGATATTATATTGATGGATTTCATTAAACTCTATGAATTCACTCGGTGTTATCGCTGACCTTTTCTTTTAACATGTTTTATCTCAGGTACTTGAAGGTAATTCTCGGGAAGACGACAAGAATTCATGGCCCGCACTTAAACAATATTTTCCATTCAAAATGCTTTGTAAAACTTTGTATGAAATGTAATGACTTGGGACCGATGTAACTTTGATATTTATGAATGGAAATGATTTATTATTAAACGACGCGATTTTTATGCGTTGTGTATGATGTGAGTAATGTGCTATCCCGTAACACCAACTAGTCTTCCGCTGTACTGAGTTGTAAAAATTTGGGGGTGTTACATACGAAATAAAATACACGTTTTGGCTTGGTTATTATTATAATTAAGTGGTAAAAAGGATAAGTGTTTTCACACTTATTAGTTATTATAAGTTAGCAAACTAACACGAACTCATGTGGCCCAATTATTTACTTAGACTCCCTTATTCCTAGGTGTATCTCTTATATACTTTATATTGTCTTGAATGATCACGAGGATACATTGTTTGACTTATTTCGATAGTTTATTTAGGCTGAAAATAAAGTGGGACAATTTAATCAATAGTTAGCTAAAGGACAAAATCTTTTAAAACTGCTTCTCGGGACCTTTTAAAGTTCATATCTTGGCATAACTCGCTTTATGATTTGAGACCTTTCTCGGACCGATATTTGGCAGCGACTTCATACTTCGAATCTTTGAGAGACGTTCTTGAAATTATGGTCTTCTCTTTATAATAGGAATTTCTTCACTTGAAGTTTTTGAGAGATTATTCAACTTTGGACCATGACTTCTTCATTTTTCTCCAATCTTTATTTTGGACTTTGATATACAATGATCCGCCTCCTTTTAGGACTTGGATCTATTTATCCTCATACCTTGTTAGGGTCTTTTCGGATAGACTTCTCCATGATCTTTTGGGGAGTATTTGCTTTTCGTCGTGTGTCTCGATCTTTCATATTGATTTTTGATAAATGATTCCTCACATCACTTTTGGATCTTTAGCAACAAAATGTAGCCCTCATGCCTTGTTAGGACCTTTTCGGACTCGCCAATCTTCGCATCCCGCTTCAATAAGTTATGCCTTGGCTATGAACTCTAATTAATACCGAGAAACTTTTAAACAATCTTGTGCTAGAAGCTAAGTAACTTTTCAATCGTACAACCTTATTTATTGCAAATATATTTATTAACAAGCGATGGGAGAAGAAGCTTATAATCAACTCACATAAATTCATGAAAGAATACCAAACTTATAATTGACTCTATCATCTCTTGTTTTCCACAATTTAAAATCTCAAGGTATGAGACTCGTGGATGCTTAGCCAATTAAATCAAAGTTTTGGGTTTTCAAGTCATCTATAGGATCTTGCAACTTCTTAGACTCTTTCAAGTTTAGAATTCACATTTTAAAGTTCCCTTGATAAACGACTTTCTAGGATCAATTATAGGAACTTGCGAAAAGTTCTTGTTCTTAACCCTTGAGAGTTAAGACTTTCGCGTTTTAAAGTTCCCTATATAAAAGCCTAGCAAAACTTGGCTTAAACACGTTAAGGATACTAGCTAGAGTAAACTTGGATAATAAACTCGGGTTGAGTCAAAATATTCATGACGTTGAAAAACGAAAACCACTTTATTAAAAATTTATTCTAGCAAAGAAAGTAAATAACGAATCAAAGGAAAATACTACTATACAACTAGGCCAAAATAGATTAAAATTTTGAAAAATGTCGAAAAATCAAATTTTTCGGTTAAAATGAGGATAAATTCATGGAAAAGACCACTTACTTCGATAGAAGCCCCCCTACACTTAATATAAACATTGTCCTCAATGTTTAAGCATGTGGGAGTAAACTCCCCTACACTTAGGACATTGTGCACTTTGTTTAAATCTTGCTAAGGAAAGGACAACTATAGTGATTTCAATGTGAACATATAAGATACGAAATATTGAATCACGACAGTTTAGGATAGAACCGGGAAGACGGGAAGACGGAATCACGGTTCATCAAAAGTCATCGAGAATGGATCTTTGAAGATTTAATCCCTGCACATCAAAAGAAACAAGACAACAAACACAAACGGGGCTGCCCCTACACTTATTATGAAAACGGTAAAGGATAGATCAACGGGTTGCCTCCCGAGAAGCGCTTGTTTTTGTTAACCGTGTCACGAGCCTGACTCGACCCAGAACTAATTCAAGGGAAACGTGGGGAGGGATGGAATCATCTCATGAGAGATGTCCTCACCAAAGTACAGCTTCACGGGCTGGCCATTCACTTTAAAATTAGGCCCATTTGGTTGAGAAAGCTCAATGGTGCCATAGGGGAAGACTTTGGCGACGGTGAATGGACCATACCAACGGCTCTACAGCTTGCCCGAGAAGATCTTCAACCGAGAGTTAAAGAGTAAAACTTGATCACCAACATGGAACTCTCGGTTTTAAATCCTTGCATCATGGATGATCTTGGTCTTTTCCTTGTAGATCAATGAGTTCTCATAAGCTTCATTCCTCAGTTCATTTAGCTCGTTGAGTTGAATCTTCCGAAGATCACCAGCTTTGTTGATATCAAAATTGGCCCACTTCAAGGCCCAGTACGCCTTATGTTCCAGCTCAATAGGGAGGTGGCATGCCTTCCCGTACACAAGACGATATGGAGTACAACCAACAGGTGTCTTATGTGCGGTACGGAAAGCCCACGAAGCATCATCTAACTTATCGGCCCACGAGGCACGACGCTCTCCCACAGTACGCTCAAGAATTCGCTTCAATCCACGGTTAGATATCTCGGCTTGACCATTTGTTTGAGGATGATAAGCGGTGGAAAGACGGTGATTGACACCGTACTCAGCCATGACTCGAGCAAATTGATCATTGCAAAAATGAGTCCCGCGGTCATTGATTATAGCACGAGGAACACCGAATCGAGCAAAAAGCTGCTTCAAAAAGTTCACAACCACCCTCGCATCATTCGTAGGGAGAGCTTTTGCTTCAACCCATTTAGATACGTAGTCAACGGCTACGAGGATGTACTTGTTCCATTTAGATGATGGAAATGACCCCATAAAGTCGATGCCCCATACATCAAAGATTTCACATTCTTGTATGAAATTTTGAGGCATCTCATCTTTATCTGTGATCTTGCCTTGGCGTTGGCAAGCATCACAATTTTTAACCATCTCGTGAGCGTCACGATAAATGGTGGGCCAATAGAATCCCGAGTCAAACACTTTCTTCGCGGTGAAGTTGGGACCAAAATGACCACCAGTGGGTCCTTTATGGCAAGCTTCGAGAATGTCTAAAGCTGCGGGTCCATCAACACATCGACGAATAATCAGATCAGCACATTGTTTGAAGAGATAAGGGTCATCCCAAAAGTAAGTCTTAACATCTTTAAAGAACTTCTTCTTTTGTTGGGATGTTAACCCTTTGATGAGAATACCACCCGCTAAGTAGTTTGCAATGTCTGCAAACCACGGGGTGTCATCAAGATTGGAATTGATAGACATTAAAGCCTCCAGGGGAAAAGATTCATTGATATCTTGATTCGGATGATCCCCTTGATAAGGATCCTCAAGTCTACTTAGATGATCCGCGGCTAGGTTTTCGGCTCCCTTCTTGTCACGAATTTTGATTTTAAATTCTTGAAGGAGCAAAACCCAACGAAGAAGTCTTGGCTTAGAATCTTGCTTTGTTAACAAGTACTACAACACGGAATGGTCGGTATAGACAATGGTGGTTGAAAGGACAAGATAGGGGTGGAACTTCTCAAAAGCACACACTACAGCTAAAAGCTCTTTTTCGGTAGTGGTATAATGCAATTGAGCCCCCGTCATTGTCTTGCTAGCATAATGGATTGGTTGGAAGTGTTTGTTCACTCTTTAGCCCAAAACCGCTCCAATGGCAAAGTCGCTAGCATCACACATCAATTCAAAAGGTAGCTACCAGTTAGGGGTAACCAAGACCGGTGCCTTAGTTAGCTTGTCCTTAAGAAGATTGAAGGATTCAATACACTCTTTAGAAAAGATTAAGGGAGTATCTTTTTCCAAGAGGTGGGTCATCGGGCATGCGATTTTAGAAAAATCTTGAATGAATCGACGGTAGAAGCCCGCATGACCAAGGAAACTTCTCACACCCTTCACGGTTGAAGGTGGAGGTAATTTGGCTATGACATCAACTTTAGCACGGTCCACTTCAAGACCGGCTTTTGAGATTTTATGTCCAAGCACAATGCCTTCTTTTACCATGAAATGGCATTTTTCCCAATTAAGAACGAGACGAGTGTCTTCACACCGTTTGAGCATACGTTCTAAATTGGCAAGGCAAGTAGAGAAAGAATCACCATAAACCGAGAAATCATCCATGAAGACTTCCATAGTTTCTTCAACCATGTCATGGAAGATAGCCATCATACACCTTTGGAAAGTCCTAGGAGCATTGCATAAGCCGAAAGGCATTCTTTTGTAAGCAAATGTTCCATAAGGACAAGTGAATGTGGTTTTCTCTTGGTCTTTAGGATCGATGGGAATTTGAAAATAACCGGAGAAATCGGCTAGGAAGCAATAATAGTCATTACCCGCTAGACGTTCAAGCATTTGGTCCATAAAAGGAAGGGGAAAATGATCCTTTCTCGTAGCATCATTGAGTTTGCGATAGTCTATACAAACTCTCCACCCTGTAACGAGACGAGTAGGAATCAACTCTTTGTTTTCATTAGGCACTACGGTGATTCCGCCTGTCTTAGGCACACAATGGACTGGACTAACCCATGGTGAATCCGAGATAGGGTAGATCATTCCCGCATCAGGAAGTTTGATAACTTCTTTTTTGATAACGTCATGGATCTTGGGATTCACCCTTCTTTGGCTTTGAATAGTGGGTTTAAAGTCGTCCTCCATGAGAATTTTATGTGTGCAAAAGTGAGGATCAATTCCACGAATATCGGAGATTTTCCAAGCAATCGCTTTCTTATGATTCTTCAGCACGGCGATGAGTCGAGATTTTTCGTCTTCTTTCAAATCCTTAGCGATGATGACGGGTAACTTCTTATTGTCTTCAAGGAAAACGTACTCGAGTTGAGACGGTAAATCCTTAAGCTCTAAATCCGGAGGATTTTCGATGGAAGGCGTAGTCAAATTCGGATCATCGATAGAGATTTCCTTAGGAGATAGTGGAGAAATATGGTCCTCATTAAGAAGTTTCTCAATGGTACGAATGTCTTCATCCCAATTGGAGGGAGAATCGCCATATTGTAAATCCACATCTCCCAAAGTTGCTTCAAATTCGTTTAAAAGGAAATCACTTTCTCCAAATGGAGCTAGTGATGGAGCAACAGAGGCAACGGTCTCAACAATGGGTAGAGAAGAAGAACCACTTTTACAAGCGTCTTTGAAATGTTCTTCACAAGCCTCATCTAGAACGTAAAAGAAATTAACGCTCTCGTTTTCAGAAGGTTGCTTAGAAAGTTTACCCATGTTGAAGACGATTTTATCGTCACCAACTCTCATGATTAATTCGCCCACGGCTACATCAATGAGAGTGCGACCGGTCCTCAAGAATGGACGTCCAACGATTAATGGAACACGGGGATCCATCTCGTAGTCAATGACAACAAAATCCGTCGGAAAGGTGAATTTGTCGACACCGACGAAGACATCTTCGGCTATGTAGAATATTGATAAACTATGAATCTATGAAGTGGGTTGAAGATTTCTAAAGAGAGAAACTAGTGAGAGAAAGTGAGAAAGAACTATGTGTTTTTATTAAATGATAAAAATGAGAACATCAACAACCAACCCCTTTCCATGGTGGAAAGGGGTATTTATATCCAAGGCCACTATTGGGCTTGGGCCGACCCATGACAAGCCCATGGGTCGGTTTCTTACTTAACTAAATAAGTATTCATTAACTACGAGCTATTACAACAATAAATAATATTGTGGAGTGACCGATACTTCTAATATACGTTAAAACGTATTTCTAACAATCTCCCCCTAAGGGAGGTCACTCCACGTTACAAAGTTCTAAACCTAGCATACTATACTAAGTCTTCGTTCTTCAGCTCGTAGTCTTTTCTTCTTTCTTTTTGTTGTGAATATGTGGATTTGATCTTTTAGGCTTTGGCTTGAGAGCATTGTTCTTTTGACCAATCACGTGCGATCTTTGCCTTCTTGTGAATCTTGCCTCCTCGTGACTCCATGTTCCACACACTTATGTCTTTTTGTTGAATTCTCGAAAGTTTCAGAGTTTGGTACAGCGGAAGACTTCATTTTGCACTTTCTTGAATTTTGCTGAACTTTGATGCATAAAAACATAAGCATGTGGGAACGACTTCAACAGGTACACCGCAACGCCACCGTCTTCAACTGGTACACAGCAACGCCACAGTCTTTAACAGGTACACAACAACGCCACCGTCTTTAACAGGTACACAGCAACGACATGAATAAAATGGCTTTGACATTTTATTCTAATTCGGTAGCATTTTACCTCCGGTCGGTGAAGACCGTTGGACGATATTAGATATCGTACCCGTGACGGATAGTTTCAATTAAGTAACTTCCTGACAGGATTTCGCGGGTAAAACCGTTCTCTTTATTCGACCGTCCAAAGCTGACTGCGAACATAAAGAGTGAATCATTTGGATTAAAAAATCCTTATGATTGAAGCCGTCAATTCATGAAACCTGGAACAAGTGAATTTCAATTAAGATATTCACCATCGTTGCTTTCCAGTTGTCACAAACTTGATTCAAATTGAATCTTGCTTGTTACCTACCAAGTGTTGTTTGATGTTAACACTAGAAGGATTTCCACTCGTCACTGTGAACACTAAAGAGTGTCACTCTGAGTGTTCTGGCAAAATCATATGATAATGCGTAGAGGCCTAAAACGAGTTTAAGTTCAATTAAGAATTAAACTACTGTTTCTTTCCAGTTTTTCACAAGATTGGTTCTTAAAGAACCGCACGTGTAACCTATCATGAGCTTGTTTGATGTTGGCTCAAGCAGGATTTCCATCTTCATTGTAATACTTGCGTATTACTCGGATGTTCTGGCAATATTACAAGAATACTGCGTAGGACTCATAAAATCTCTTACTTTTCACAGTGTGTGAGAAAGCAAGGAATAAATGGAAAGTGTCCTAATGAGACTTTTGATGATCTCGTGGCTCTAGACTCGATAGTGCGTTTTGATTTAGTGAGCGATGGCTGGAGAGGAGTGCCACCTTTTCAATATCAGTCTATTCGGAGTGAATAAACCAATAGATAACGTGTTGATCTCCGTGTGATTAAAACAAATACCTTTTGAGAGATATTTGAGTTAGCTGGGAAGGGTTGTGCATTGCATCACTGGGTCCATGATGTCTTTCTTCAATATCGAGAATCATTAACAAAAATGATCTCAATAGCATATGTATTGACCCGGTTTCTGCCTAAAGTTGTAAGGAGGGCTTCTTTCTTTACACCCTTTATCTTTACATTTCTTTTTCATTCTTCAACCCCTTCAGTACTTACCAATACATCATCACTAGCACCTTGTTGTGATTGTTCCAGTGCTAGCATCAGTAATTAGTCGGTACTCAACTACGTTCACAATCTTTCTCCATCTTTCCTAGGACTTCTAATTCTATCTAGGGAATTGTCCTTGGGAAGATTCCATCGGCTCTGATGAATCATTGGACTAAAACCTATTCCTACCACCCTTTTGTCACCACATCCGTCGTGAATTAAGCGTGTTTTGGGAAAGTATAGCCACCATGAAAAATCATTGAAAATCACTTAAGGTACTTGTGATATTGAAATCAAAAGTTTTGTACCTTAGGTGTTTTGTTCATCAAGAACGCTCGCCCTTAACACGTGCTTTACACATATTAAGTTGGATAATCGTTAAGTCTTTTTCATCTTTTAGCCAAGTATCATTTAAGTCTCCTTAATCCCATTTTCTCCCCTTATCCAAAATGTTAACCATTAATATTTGGGATATTGAATGGATTAACCGGTCTTTGGGTAAAAATGAAATCGATGTTTGGCCATAGAACATGTTAATGCTCCCCCTTAAATTAATAAGGGATAGTTGTAGTGCTTTAGTATGATATATTTTGAAAGATTTAGAATCTCGTGAGAAATTCTTGAAAAATTATCATACCTTAACACTACATCAAGCCGTAGAAGCACAATATTCACAAATTTACATATTCACAATTAAAAACCAATATAGAGTAGACCTGAAATGTACGAACCATTAGATGGATCGTTGCAGTAACTTGTGGTGCACTCCATATGGTCTACCACCAACGAATCTTTCTAAGCTCCTCATCAATCTACGTTCACGGAGCTTTTGATCAATCTTCTTGATCACATACTTCGCCATTTGCCGATAACCCTGATGCCAATCCTCAGTCATCTCTGGTAAAGACCCACCCGAATTAAGATGCTCTAACTTTCCTCTGACGTATATGAGAGTCCCATCAGTGTACTTATAAAGCTCACCCACCCTCATAAACTTCATTATCCCTCGACTGTTCAAGTAGAAAATCCCATAATTCGGAACAGTAATGCCGGTATAGGGACATCTTGTGACATGTTGAGGTAGAACTTGGTTCATTGGACGGGTCAGGTTAAGCTTCCTCTAGTAGCTTTCAACTCCCAATTGAAGATCTTCAACTCGTTTCTTGATAACAACGCTTCGTGTGAACATGCGAAGTGTTGTATTCAAAGCAATGATGTCTTCACGAGCAATATGGGTGAGTTGATCCCGGGTCATCATAAGCAACATGTCTTCGATATCCTCAAGGCGAATGATAGAAAAATCTCCCTGCTGGATTTTGTATTCTCTGTCATCCTCCCTTTTTAGACGAATCTCCGTCACATGATAATAGCCATTCTTAGCTTCAGTTTTCAGTCCCAAAATGCTGGAGATGTGAATATTAGATCTAACGTTACTTCCTGAATTGGCTAAGAGCAACCTCTGTACGCCCTTCGGACTCGTTCGTCCCAATGTGATGCACCTATAACAGCATACATATCATAATTATGAGTTACCTTTGGGACCCAGAGTCGGTTTACCTTTTCCTCGATCCAGGGTATTTTCCCCCAGTTAGAAGCTTTCAGTAAGGTCAGGGAGGTTGCGTACTTTGATGAACCCTTGAGGAGATACTCAAGATCATAGGTGACGAAGAAGTCGAGAGCAATTTGATTATCTTGAGAAGGATCAAGTGGAGGTGGAGCTCTTTCTGATTCATGGAGGCCTGGCCTTTAAACGGTGTTAAGAGCTTTCAGGACCTCGTCAGCATAATACTCGTACTCTATTCGGGTTAACCTGGTTTTGGCGCGAATTCTCTTATCCTTTAGCGCTCTCTTCACCAAAGACGGAGTGACAGAAGACTTATACTCATGAGCCAGAAATGCACACAAGTCAATCGAACTACAGATACGGAGATATAGAACATCTCTGTCAGCGTCTGTGATTGGATCATATTTAGCAGCTGCCGTGATCCAAGCTTGTGGCGGTGCAGTTTCATCAATCTCCAATGTGTCCGCCTAGTCCCGTGTGCTTGACTCGGGAACAGTAGATTGTGGTTCTTGTTGTAGAGGAGTAGAAACATGAACATCTGCTGGTTCTGATTCAGGCATCTCGGCGGTGTCATGAACCGGCGAGTGTTGTGCAGCTTCAGGTTCAGTTACTGACTCTGCAATCACAGGAGCAACAACAGAACTAACAGGGTTAGTGGTAACAGGTATAGACACAGCAATATTGATGTACCGGGAATCGATGACACCATAGTAGCATTCACATCATGGCGCCACTTGGATCGTCTTGATTCCGTTGAGGTGGATTTTTCCTTCTGCGCAACATCTTTTTGAGACTTGGTACCAGACTTAGATGGTTTCTTTGTGCTGGCAACCTTGTCCCCCGTTTCAGGCTGTATACCATCATCATCCTCATCGTCATCCTCGTTGCTTCCCTTAGCACTCTCCTCATTTCTATTACCACCATCACTACCATCATCATCATCATCATCCTCATCATCATCACCATCATCGTCACCATCATCATCTTCTTCTTCTTCTTCTTTTTCTTCACCTTCTTCTTCCCCGTCACCCTCTTCTTGTTCACTATCTTCCCTTTCTTCCTCAGGTAGAATGTGGTAAGGTACCACACTTCCAAACATTTTAAATAACCGATCATCCTCCATGATAGCATCATTTAGTGACTTGTAGAGAGTCCGTTGAACTTTAGACTTATCAAAAGATCCAACTTCCCTCATGCGAGCTTTGAGGATCTTCTTTAATTCAAAATCCGTCAAGTCATATGCAATTTTGTAGGCGGATTGGGAAGGATTGCATGACTTAATCATCAAGTTATCAGCCGCGAGTGTCTTCAACTCATCACGCAGTTTTGTCATAAGGGACTCAACGGATTCTTTCACTCTCTCTTCAACAGAAGCTTCAAGTGTTTCTTTCTGCTCCTTGTATTTATCCTTCATAGCTTGAAGTCTCGTGATTCGTGCTGCATACTTATCAGCTTCAGCCTTTTTGACCTGAGCAAGTTCTTCTGCATGAGCTTTACGTGTCGACTCCATCTCTGCAGCGAACTTAGCTAGCATCTCTTCTTGGGCTTTCTTTGAGGCTTCTTCACTTTGCACTCGTCTAAGTAGCTCTTGGCGAAGTTCATTCATCTCTCTTCTTTGATTATCCGTGTGTTTTTCCAACATTTCTGCCATTACAAATGCAGTCATTGAAGATGATGCAGAGCTACTCTGGGTTGGTTGAAGAGGCTCGGTTGTGACTACAGTACTGAGGATGGAAGTTATTGGAGGTGGAAGGAATGGTGTTGGAACCGGTCGGGTTGGTAAGGGCTGTATTGGTGGAGGTTGAGTTACTAAAGGCTGAGTAGGTACCATGATTGTAGGAGCAACGGACTCCTTTTCAACACTTGCTGAAACAGGGATGGATGTCTCCTTCGAAGTAGAATACCTTTCAGGTGATCCAAACTCATCAATATCCTCTGGCTCCTCGTACTCTTCTTCAATATTCATTTGTGCACCCGAACCACTACCGCCCGTGTCTCTCCTACTCTTTTCAATAGCTATCTTCATTAATTTTCTCTCAGCCTTGTCAAGAGTAGGATCATCAACATCTTCTTCATCGCGGAGAACTAACTCATCAGCCATACCCTTTCCCTTCTTAGCCTCAGTCTTCTTCTTCTTGGTTTCGGGTTCAGATAAAGCAGCTGGTTGCTTACGTTTACCTTTACTGTTGACCGTAGTAGACGAGTCTTCTCCTGTCTGAAGGCTTGCTTTTAGCTTCTTGATTTCTAGTAGCAGTAGTTTGTAATCAGCAGAAGCTTTAATTTTATCCGTCAGAAGATAATCGGGAATAGGACCAGGAATAACAGCACCAGACGGTCCTTCATGCCTTAGATCCACAGTGTGATCAGCCTCTTCAGTGTGATGACGACTTGCTGCACGCTTATCAATAGTAACATCATTCTTCATAAAATAATTAATTATAAGCTTGATAAACCGAGGATAAGGAAAGAAATTAGTCTTCAGCTTCTTGTTTTGGAAGAGTTGAAAGGTAAATTCTTCCCACAACAATAATGCATAATCTGCATTTGACCCTTTGTACATTCCATGGAAGATGTTCATAATTGGACTACGCACGGCATCATGCCCAGATGTTTTGGGTGTAAGACATCTACTGAGAATACCCAAGATTGCTCTCCAAGGTTGACCTACTTTAGCGGTGGTAAAATCAGACACAACTCGTATGCCAGGACATCCAAGAGCCTCGAACATCTCCATGAGTTCGTCTTTGGTAGGATCCCTCGAAAATGACATACCTTTGGGTGTATCCCGTATTCCAAATATCTTGCGGAAGTCTGAAACTGTGAGTGTCTGCTGCTTGTTGTCGAGAGTGAAGGTGATCTTGTTTGAAGTACTTTCCTTGGTGGCCCAGAACTCATACATGTAATCATATGGCACCGAGGCATTACTCCTTAAAGCATTCTTGAAGTGAGAGTGATCAAGGATTGCTATGGCGACTTTAAATCCATGGTGAGTGGATTTTGAAACTTGCTTCAGCCGGTAATTGTTTGGTATGAACTTGAGTCTTCTTGCTTCGGCAATTGCGGCTGTTCTAGCATCTTGGAGTGCTTGTACTGTTGGATTAGTCATCGTATCTGCTTAAGATAAGACATAACAGGTTGATGCACAAAAAATATATAGATATATATCATTATGACTTCTAAGCATAATACATTTCAACAAGTACTTATAACAGGCAAACAACTATCAATCCAACAACTCTTCATTCGGAACTCTTCATTCGGAACTCTTCATTCGGAACTCCTTCATTCGGAACACTTCATTCGGAAGTTCATCCGGAACTCTTCATTCGGAAGTCCTTCATTCAGAACTCTTCATTCGGAAGTCCTTCATTCGGAACTCTTCATTCGGAAGTTCATTCGGAACTTCTTCATTCGTAAGTTCATTCGGAAGTTCATCCGGAACTTCTTCATTCGGAAGTTCATCTGGAAATTCTTCATTCGGAAGTTCATCCGGAAATTCTTCATTCGGAAGTTCACTCGGAACTTCTTCATTCGGAAGTTCATCCGAAACTTCTTCATTCGGAAGTTCACTCGGAACTTCTTCATTCGGAAGTTCATCCGGAACTTCTTCATTCGGAAGTTCATTCGGAACTTCTTCATTCGGAAGTTCATTCGGAACTTCTTCATTCGGAAGTTCATCCGGAACTTCTTTCATTCGGAAGTTCATTCGGAACTTCCTTCATTCGGAAGTTCATCCGGAACTTCCTTCATTCGGAAGTTCATAATCCTTGTTCATCCGGAAGTTATAAACGCACCCTATTAATGATTATTCTAGGCGCGATTATGAGTTTTAAGGCATTCTAAGGCAACAAAACATCTTTCTAAGGATATTCCGAGCAAAACCCATCTAAAACCCTAATCAATTAATCCCTAATTAGGCAAACGAACCCTAATTTGATAAAGTTGATTACCCGAGTCAATTAACAGATTAAATGATGAATTTAGGCGAATTATAAGTTAAAGATTCGCTGTTTGTACCTTTTAGATCAAATGAAACGAATTGAGTGATTGAAAACGAGAGTTTTGAGAAAGCTTGAGTGTGTGTTAATGGAGGCAATAGAAACAGTGAAGAAGAAAAAGAAAAAAGGACGGGGGTTTGGTTTTGACTTAGGTTAACTTTTGACAAATTTCACAAATTATCACCTTTAACCCTACAGTTTTCAATTTTACTTTTTATTCCTTGTCTTTTCTAATCTCCCTAACCATTGTTAAATTTCGCCAACTTAACCTTCACACAACTTTAAGCATCGCAACCTATTAGCGAATCTCCAAGATCTTAAAGCAATTCCAATCACATTGAGCGAGCACAAGTCATATTCTAAAGCAAGACCACTCGTTAGCCAATTAATTTTCAACAAACACTTTTGAAAATCGTTTTGATGACGAAGATGATTTAATATTTTCTCCCCCTTAAACGATGACCCGTTTTCTATTTAAAGAGCTGTAGTCATTGTTTAAAGAGTCAAATATTGATGAAAGCATTTCCAATTAAAATCTTGAAAAGATTGATTCGTGGTGGCAATAAGATTTCTCTTATTTTGACAAATTAATGCACTGAGACGTACACTAACTCGTGTTAGACCAAGTTGTAAAGTAAACTTGATCCCTTTGCATGATTTGGCTTGTAAATCATGCCCGAGAAAATTAATTCCCGTTGTGAGCCAACGTTTTCCAAGGAAATACGTGACTTTAATATGAAAACCGGGTTGCAGTCTGAAATAACTACAAGCCATAATGGGCATGTTTTAAAAATGTACAACTTTTATACGGACTCTATTTATGGCGCCGTGTCAATATTGATCGACATTTCTAAAGCCGTAAATATTACCGTACTAAAAGACATGCCCGATTTAAAAAACAAAAAATATTTTTGGTTTTTCTTGATTTTATAATTTTTATGGTTTTTGTAGGTTTTATAATTTTTATGGTTTTTCTTGGTTTTATATTTTTGTATTTTTCTTTTTGTGGTTTTTATATATACGATAATATACATGATCACGAACAAAGGATACGCCTGAATAGTTTACCACCACTATTCAGCTGATTCTTCTGCCAATTCTTTGAGAGTCGCTGGAGTGAATGATTTCATGCCAAGCTTGTCGATCAAAAACTCGATTCGTCCTCGATCTAAGGCTTTGGTGAACATATCTGCCAGCTGATACTCAGTGGTGACAAAATACAGCTCGATCACTCCGTTCTCCACCTGCTCTTTAATGAAATGGTAGCTAATGTCTATGTGCTTGGCCCGGGAGTGTTGAACGTAGTTGCAGCAAAGGGCAATGGCGCACTTGTTGTCACAATACATTGGGATTTTGTTGAATCCCAAACCGTAGTCAGTTAGTTGTGATCTCATCCAAAGGACTTGAGCACAACAACCGGACATGGCGATGTATTCAGCCTCCGTGCTAGAAATTGCAGCGCTTTTCTGCCTTTTTGAAGACCAACTAATCAATCTGTCTCCACGGAGTTGCACAGACCCAGAAGTGCTACGCCTCGTGTCTTGACACCCAGCATGATCGGCATCTGCGTATGATATTAAAGCAATAGAGGAATCTTTCGGATACCATAGACCACGATGAAGTGTTCCTTTGAGATACCGAAAGATCCTTTTAACAACATGTAGGTGCTTTTCGGTAGGCCGAGCCTGATACCGGGCACACATGCATACGGCAAATTGCAAATCAGGCCTGCTAGTAGTCGGATAGAGAAGGGTGCCGATCATCCCACGGTAAAGTTTTGGATCGACAATAATCCCATTCCTATCTTCATCTAACTTGGATTTTTCCACCATTGGAGTGTCCACGGGGTCACAATTTTCAAAGTTATATTTCATTAAAGATTCTAGAGCATATTTGGATTGATTAATAAAGATGCTTCTGGGATTCTGAGAAATTTGTAATCCTAAGAAAAATGAAAATTTTCCCATCATTGACATCTGAAAGCGTGTGGACATTATCTTCTCAAAGCGTTTCGACAATTCTATGTTAGAGGCAGCAAATATTATATCATCAACATAAATTTGTACCAGTATCATGTCATTGTCCTCCTTGAGAGTGAATAGAGTGGGGTCCACCTTGCCTTTGGAGAAGCCTTCCGAGATGAGATATGTTGAAAGAAGATCATACCACGCGCGTGGAACCTGTTTTAACCCATAGAGAGCCTTCTTAAGCTTGTACACATGATTAGGAAACTCCGTGCTAACGAACCCATCCGGCTGACTAACATAGACTTCTTCCCTTAGTTCACCATTCAAAAATGCCGTCTTCACATCCATTTGATAGACGATCATGTTCATATGAGCAGCATACGCAAGGAATAGTCTAATAGCCTCCAATCTTGCAACAGGAGCAAAAGATTCTTCAAAGTCTATACCCAAGGCTTGTTTATATCCTCTAGCAACCAATCTAGCCTTATTTTTCAATACTACACCCATCTCATCGAGTTTAACCTTATAAACCCATAAAAAGTAAGGATGTTAACCTTGTCAGGGAGAGGAACTAATTCCCATACTTCAAGTCTTTGGAATTCATTTAGTTCCTCCTGCATGGCTTCAATCCAAGATGATTGAGTCATAGCCTGTTGCCAATTTTTAGGTTCAACTTCGGAGAGAAATGCATCAAAATAGAAATAGAGTGCACTCTCTTGTAATTGATGGCGTGTAGAGACTGGTCGATCGAGACTTCCAATGACATTCCTAATTGGGTGATCTTTTGTCTATTTTGTGCTATGTTTTTCAATCCGTGGTGGTCTGGAATGAACAATTGAAGGAGCTTATTCTGAGGTAGACACGGCTGAAGGGTTTTTAGGTATCGGTACACCAAAGAAAGGAAGCTCTTGTAGGTGAGCATATTCCAAATCGTGATCAATAGAATCCTCTTCAACATCATTAGGCACAAGTAAGGGTGACGATTCAGGTGTAGTTTGAGAATCACTTGGTAGAGGTGCATCCGGTTCAATGTTAATTGAAGATGCATTTGATAAAGCTTCATTAGCTTGAGCAACAACTTCAGGGATTGGAGCTATCACTACAGGTGCTGGAACTTCATCATTTGGGGGACCAAAGAATTCATCAAACAACGGTTGAAACAGTTTATCCCACTCGGGCCTTGTAGGTGGTAAAAATGATGTAGAAGTAGGATTATTGGGAACTAATCCGGAACTAATAGCACCGGTTCCCATCTCATGAAGCGCGGGTTCAGAGCTGCGTTGATCAGAAGCCATTGCTGTCAGCTCATCAAAATCTGCGTCCATAGTTTCTACAATCTTACCAAGATGACGGTTGTAAATTCGGTATGCTTTCTTGGAGGGTGAGTAACCAATGAAAATACCTATATCGGCTTTCGGTTGAAGCTTGCCCAAGTTCTCACTATTAATGTTTGGATAACAAAGAGCACCAAACACATAAAAGAATGAAACATCGGGTTTACGATCATGTAGAAGCTCGTAAGGTGTTTTTCCATGGCGTTTCCGAATGATAGAGCGGTTTTGGGTGAAACATGCAGTAGATACAGCTTCTGCCCACAAGAACAATGGAGCGTTCGCATAAATCAGCATAGTCCTAGCAGCTTCCATAAGCGTACGATTCCGTCTTTCAACGACACCGTTTTGTTGTGGAGTACGTGCAGCGGATGTTTCATGTGAGATACCAACTTCTTCATAGTAATTACGAAGAGTCTGGTTGACGAACTCTGTTCCATTATCTGTACGAATATGGCGGACAGTAGTATTTAAACGTACCTGAATGAATTTCAGAAAAGTGATGATAGCCTTCGGTGCTTCATCCTTTGTACGTAGAAATCTAACCCATGTAAACCTAGAGAAATCATCCACAATAACAAGAATGAATTTCTTACCGCTCACACTTTCAGTTCTCATTGGCCCACAAAGATCCATATGCAAAAGATGAAGTTTTTCTTGATTGGTGTCTTCAGCTTTGGGCTTGTATGATTTCTTGGTACTTTTCCCCCTTGAACACGCGGAACATAAATGGTCCTTGTGAAATTTGAGCTTTGGAAGACCACGAACTAATTCGTTTTTAGCCAGATGATTAATAGCATCAAAGTTGAGATGAGATAATCTGCGATGCCATAACCATGACTTGGTCTTAGATGCTTTAGAGAGAAGACATACTGGAGAGGCGGCCATCATGTCTTGTAAGGACAAAGTATAAAGATTTGCACCACGAGACCCCTTCAACAAATCTTTTCCTTCCAAGTTGCGGATGAAACAAGTATGTTGTCGAAAAGCAACCTCTAGGTTGGAATCACAAAACTGTCCTACCGAAAATAAATTATGACCAAGACCTTCTACATAGTATACCCTTTAAATCGTAGCGTTTCCAATCTGATATTCACCATAACCCATTATCTTTGCAATATGATCATTACCGAATTTAACCGTTCCAAGAAACTTGCTGACGAAATTTCGGAGCATCGAGCGATCTCCGGTCATATGCTTTGAACAACCGGAGTCCAAATACCAGAGGATGATTTGGACCACCTGAAAATATCACCAGACGAGGACAATGTAGAGGTATCGGAATCTGAATGTTCCTTGTTATTAGCAGGTACAGATTTAATAATCTTAGATTTGCTAACTCTAGGTTTCTTAGATTTCCTAGCCTTCTTCCTAGTTGGTGGTGTAGATTCTAGTTGGCTTAAATCCTGAGGTATTTCTTCACTGATAGGCACTATAGTGGGGGCTGACCTAATTAAAGGGCGCGGTTTCCATACTGTAGTGCTAGTGTTCCTAACTAAAGGACGCTGAGACCTAACCTTAATGGATGCATTCCTAGTTAAAGGGCACATTTTTCCATCTAATGTAAAGGTCCTACCAGTGGGACGCCATTGCCATCCAACTTGGGCACGAGTTCTACCAGTTGGCTTCCATTCAAGATCATTCCTAATGGCATTCATTTCATTCACATGATCAATAAGACACAAATCATGACGTTGGGAAAACATACATTCATTACAATTCCAACATTTCAAATTAGAATTCACAAATGGTTTAGGCTTCTGCACAGGCGCAGAGCTTTTAGTCTTAACATGATTCTTTTTATTTAAAACTGAACTGATATTCCTAGTGTGAGCTTTTACTTTCTTCTTGATGGTACTACTAGTGGAGGGCTTGATCTTATCTTTCTTGAGTGGCGATCCTTTAGCCTTAGTAGACTCTTTTACTCCTATAAAAGGCAAAGTGGGAATATTAGCAACAGATTTTAAAGGTACCTTACTTGATGGTGCCAATGACGGTTTTGCTCCTGGGGTCTTATTGAATGGAGTTACAGCAATAGGTCGATTAGTGAGTAGTGCAGAACCTGGTTTACCTATATATTGCAAATATGCTAAGCAATATTGAACTCGCTTAATATATTCACGAGCTGAATAATAGTAGCTACTTGAGGGATCTAAGGCATAAAGATCATCTAAGATATCCCTAACAAGATCTACATGCTTAATTGCGTTCCTCATATAATCATCATAGGTAACCTGGTTTCTCTTATGGAGCGGGTTCTTATAAAGCACTACTGACTTGGTTGTTGGAGCACTAGAGGACGGTGCAGAGTTGGTAGCTAAGTTATTAACAGCTTCTTGTCGGGTGAGAAGAAGTGTCTCCTTTAACTCGGCCAAAACCATGTTTTTGTCAATGAGCTGGATATTTAAGTCAGAGATTTCCTCACATTTTTGGTTCAATTGTTCAACATAAGATTGTTGCTGTGCCGCATTAAAATCGAAGCGTTCTTCTAGTGAACCATAAAGTTTGGACATTCCCTGTCTTGCACGATCCATCTCCCCTAGAATACACGAAAGTCTAATTTCTAAGTCCTGGTTTTTAGACTCTGCAGCCTCTAGTTCCAATTTTAGTGTTTCATTTGATGACACATCTCTCTTTAATCTCATAATCTCTTCCTCTAATGCCTTAACTATTGCAATCATCTTGTCACTCATCTCAACACTGTTGTCACAACCATTTGTTTTCAAAAGATCCTCATTTTGAGTTTGTTGTTTTAATTCTAAAGATATACAATGTTGTTCAAGTTGATTAAAGGGTTTTGAAAGTAAATTGTAAGAATCTTGAAGCTTTAAAAATTCAGCATTAGATTCGTGACAAGAATGATTATCTACCTCATTTACAGTATCAGCAACATTTACAGAGAGATCACACACATCATCACATATATTCACAGCATCACAGTTAATCATAGCGGATGTAAGCTCATTCGAATAATTAACATTCACAGTAGTAAGCACATCACACGAAATTACTTGGGACAAGAATCGGTCATATTCGGATAAAATCTTTTCCTTTTCAATTAATTGTAGTTCGTAAGCGGTGTCCATTTCATAAAACACTTTTTGAACTTCTGCAATTTCAAACTCAAGATTTTCCGAAAGAGATGCAAAACTTCCTTTTAGACTTTCGACAAACGGATTGATCTCATTCTTAAACACCTCGTTCATGTGTTCGAAAGCCCATTCTCTGGCGTTTAGGCCATTTGAAGTCGTACATTCCAAAATGACCTTGTCAAAACTAGCAAAGTATTGATTGATCTCTTGCAAGTTTAACCATACAGTGCTAACAGGTGGAAGATCCTTTGGAATTTCCTTAGGTCCTTCCTTTTTGACAAGTGTAGGAAGTGTACTAGGGTTTTCTTCATGTAACATGTAGGTTGGTGCTGTGATGAGATCTTTATCCATATGGAAGCGAATTCTAAAATCCCTTTTTGCAAGCTCCTGATTCATTTTAAAATAATCACACTCGGGATATTTTGCAAAGTTGTATGACCGATTCTCATCAACTAGATCCTTATTTGTGCAATCATCGAAAATAACAATCAGGTCTAAGACCAATCCTAATTGGGTAGCATTATAAAGTCTTGGACTATGGATAAAAGCTTGTTTTGCATACCGTGGGTTAGAGGGAAGGCCTTTTTGACGTGATAAGTTAAATTCTCCAAACGAAGCATCAAATAAGTGCACTAGTTGAGAGGCAGCGTATTGTCTTAAAAGCAAATAATCTAGACTTCTAATCTTATTAGCCACATTAATTTCCATTTCATTCTTCTTAGACTCGAGTAATTCAAAATCCGTTTGAAGTTTTTGAAAATTAGTGACCACTAACTCTTTTTCTTTAAGTTCGTTAGAAAGATCTGCTCTTAAGGTTTCAATTTCTTGCAAATGACCCATTTCTTTGTTTCGAAAATGATCATATTCGGGATTAGTTAGAACACTAGACGAAGGAACTAATTCCAAAGTTTGAACTTTCTCGTTGCATAAGGCAAGCTCATCAAACAAATTCTTATTCTTAGCTAGGGTTTCTAAGAGTGCAACATTCATTTGGCTAAGTAATGTAGCAGGAACCATGACCAAATCTTGTTGAGCAGGAGTATGCGTATGCGAAATGGCTCCCGGTTGTGATTCACTCAAAGTCTGGGGACTCACATTGATATTACTATCATTGATTGTCTCCTCATTTGAAAGACTCACCACCGAAGACTCATTCAAATCAGCACGCTCTTGCACAACTTGATGTGGTTGAATACTAGTATCAGTGGTATTATCAGTGGTATTAATAAGTACCTCAGATCTTTTTTCTGGCCCTAGGCTAGAGATAGTTGCCATAAGAGCTGCCTGTGCAGATTGAAGTTCATCACAGTCTGAATCGTAGGCATCAAGATCATCTGCTTGGTATGCTGCATTCTGTGTAGTGACAACGTCTTGTTCAGCAATCCCTGGATCAGCAAGAAATGCAAGCTCCTCTTCATCAAGTTCCCTTCCTTGTGCCTGAGCGTCCACCAGATAAATCTTCTCTGCAAACCATTGACCATCCCTTCTCCTCTTGGGTTTTTTGCAATCCCTGGACATGTGACCTTCTTCCTTACAGTTGTAGCATGTAATCATTCTCAACTTGCCTGTGGAATTAGCCCGTGGAGGAGTGTTGACCATTGGAGCAGGATTGACCGTGCGTGCATTGGTGGTTGATGTAGTAGGTCTCCCCTGATAAGGTTGAATAGGTTGAACCATTACCCTGCCATTCTCAATAGTAGCTTGTTGGCTAGAATTGGATGAATTCCTCAGCTGATTGTTAGTAGGAGCTGGTCCTCTAAATCCTCGTTTGCTTAATGTCCTTGTGAGATAAGCAGACATAGTGGCTAACACTTCAACTGGGTCAGTTCCTTGTTTGAATTCAGGAATGGGGACTTCATCATCATCACAATACATTGCTTGGTCTTGTTGAGCTGCATAAGCACTAGAAGTAATACTCATGTGGTCAGAGTAGCTTGATGGATATGATGCATTCTCTTGATAAGAAGAATATGAAGACTGAGCATAAGGTGCAATACTTGCTGGGTGAGATTGTGAAGCATATTGTGATGAAGGTGCATTAAACCGATATTGTTGCTGATGTGAGGTGGGTGGTTGCGGTAGAATCGAATATTGGGGGAAGGTTGGTGTCATGTAAGGTGATGGATGATAGGCTTGATGTCCTAAGATATAAGGAGTGTTGTTGTGTGACAAGCTTGGTTGATTCGCCATCAAAGCTAAAGAATCAGGGTACATACCTCGAGGCGAACGGTGCATGATCACGTGTTTCTCATGCTGCTGAAGAAAAGCATAGAGTTGATCCAAATTGCACTTATGCAAATCCCTGGTTAACTTAACATCGGTAATATACTCACCCCATTCAGCTTGAGGTAAAGTATTCAAAAATTTGGTGTTAACCTGGAATGGAGCAATCACGAGATTGTATACATTCAGATCATTCATGAGAGTAGTGAATCTGAAGTAATAGTCGTGAAGCGTTTCCCCTGGGCTGTACGTGAATCTATCAAACAGATCATACAACTGACATTCCCTTTCCTGTTTGGTAAGAGACGTACCTTGTAGCAACACCTTTAGACGTTCCCATAAATCCTTTGCCACTGTATACTGACTTACCATTCGATAGATGTCATGTGGAAGAGCTTGGAGAATGGTTTGAAGAGCCTTTTCGTCTGCATCGGCAACGAGTTGTTGAGCTGGTGTAAGTTCTTCAAACTCCCTTGGTCGAGTCACATTGTTAACCACGATGGTACCATAGTCAAGTGGACCATTTAGAATTGACTTAACCATAAGCCTCCCATATATCGGTTTTCCCTTAAGGTATGACATCATACGGCCTTGCCATGCTTCAAAGACTTCTTTAATGAGCATTGGAGGGTGATTATCCGTTCCCGTAATGACGGAAATGTCCGTAAGTGATGTCATCTGAGGCATTAATGAATTCGGATTCATTTTGATCACTTCAAAGAGACACAGATTATCGGGTGATCGAGCAGTGAAGTAAAGTTTGTGAGTTGTGTTGAGTTTTTGTTGTAAGAAACCAAGATTAAATCCTCTAAAAAATCGTCGAAAAAACAAGTAAAATATCCCTTGATCCGGAACTATTGTTGATTCGGAAGTGTTGATTCGGAAGATTTTGGGCATGGAACTCCTTGATCCGGAACTTTTGGTTCGGAAGATTTGATCTGGAACTTTCCTTGATCCGGAACTTTTCTTGATCCGGAACTTTTGGTTCGGAAGTACTGATTCAGAACTTTCCTTGATCCGGAACTTTTGGTTGGAACTTTTTGATTCAGAACTTTGTCTTGATCCGGAACTTTCCTTGATCCGGAACTTTTGGTTCGGAACTTTTTGATCCAGAACTTTTGTTGATCCGGAACTTTTTGATCCGGAACTTTTTGATCCGGAACTTTTTGGTTCGGAACTTTACTGGGAAACAGAAACTTGTTTTCGAGTAACAGTCGACTATAAAATATGAAGAATAAACCCAGATTTTTACCAAATTACCCAAAAAGTTTTGTGATTTCTACTAAAATAAGTAAAAACTAATACTTATCTACTAATCCCAATCACAAAATTACCAAAAACTCCAAGAATCAAGATGGATCTTCTTAAAGAACAATAATACAATCAAAAACTAAATAACAACACAAATCATTACCTTAAATCACCCCATATCTCTTGATACCAAATGTAGAATATTGATAAAATATGAATCTATGAAGTGGGTTGAAGATTTCTAGAGAGAGAAACTAGTGAGAGAAAGTGAGAAAGAACTATGTGTTTTTATTAAATGATAAAAATGAGAACATCAACAACCAACCCCTTTCCATGGTGGAAAGGGGTATTTATATCCAAGGCCACTATTGGGCTTGGGCCGACCCATGACAAGCCCGTGGGTCGGTTTCTTACTTAACTAAATAAGTATTCATTAACTACGAGCTATTACAACATTAAATAATATTGTGGAGTGACCGATACTTCTAATATACGTTAAAACGTATTTCTAACAGGCTATCCCCACCGGATAAGCAACTGTACGGTTAGCTAATTCCAATGTCATTCGTGTGGGGACTAGCTCGGGTAGAGACAATTGTTTCCAAACGCTTAAAGGCATTAAGTTTATACTAGCACCTAAATCGGCTAGGGCCATACAATTCTCTACCCCGGGGAAGTTGCAAGGAATGAGAAAACGACCCGGATCACCAAGTTTGGTGGGTAATTTACTTAAGAGCACTACAGAGCAATTCTCGTTAAGTTGGGTCTGAGCGATATCAAGAAGTTTCTCCTTATCACTGAGAAGATCTTTAAACATTTTAGCATATTTCGGCATGTGAGCGAGAGCCTCGGCAAAGGAGATGTTGAAATTTAGTTGTTTAAACATTTTAAGAAAGTTAGAAACCTGAATATCATCCTTGTTCTTCAACTTCTCTTTCCTCAACCTTGAGGGATAAGGTATATTGGGTTGAGATGAAGGCTTTGGAATGGAATTCTCACTCACATCCTTGGGTGGTGGAGGGGTGGAAGTAGGAGGTGTAGGAATTAGAGAAATAGAAGGTGGAGGAATTAGAGAAGTAGAAGGTGGAGGAATTGGAGAAGTAGAAGGTGAAGGAAATGGAGAAGGGGACTCGTTATCCTTTGTCACAATCACCGGTGTAGGTGTAGGAAGCTCGGGTTCCTTTAAATCTTTTCCACTTCGAGTGGTGATTGCTTTCATCGCCGCTCTTGGATTAGCAACGGTGTTACTCGGAAGAGAACCCGAACCAGAGGCTTGATTACTTTGGAAGAAACTAGCCATCATATCCCGTAAGTCATTCGTTTGACTGCTCAAAGAGTTTCGCATATCGGCTCGAAGATCATTCCTTTGTTTCACCATATCTCCTTTCAAGTTGATGAGTTGCCGCTGAAGATTCTGCACTATCGCATCATTAGTCCTCATGTAAGTGTCAGTCTGTTGATTAAATGTGGTGGGTTGGGTGGGAGGAAGAGTATGGTAGGCAGGTGGTTGATAAGCGGGTGGTTGGTGAATTTGTTTGTTTTCTTGAGGTGGATATGGGTTTCTTTGGGTTTGATATTGATTGGGAGCTCGAGGTTGGTTTTGATTGTTGCGATTGAGGTTGTTTAGGTATTGTGGTGGAAAACCGGGTGGTGAAAGGAAGTTGTTTGAACGATAATTGAGCAAATTTCGGTCACCTTGTAGACGTGCTTGATAGCCTCCAATAGAAAAGTTACCGTTGGCGGCATACACATTTTCCGGATTGTCATGAGTCGAAGGACAATCGGTGTATGAATTAGAACCCCCGCATATTTCACATGATTGACTCAAAGCATTAACTTGCGCATTGATGGATTTGGTATTGTTAGCGGTTTGTAGAGCAAGTGTTTCATCAAGCGAAGTAAGCTTATCAATTATCTTGTCGGCGTCACTAGTACTAGCACTAGCCACATTAGTCCGAACACTCTTGGTTTGCACTCTAGACTTATTCTTAGTAATAACCCATGCGACTTTAGGAGACTTAACCAAAATGTTACCCCCCCAAGGCACTATTTAGTGAATCTTGGTCATTCATGCTTAAACCATTGTAAAAGTATTAATTTGATGTACTTTTGTGAAACCATGTTGTGGACACTTTCTTAAAAGTTCCTTAAAACGGTCCCAAGATTCACTAAATGTCTCATCGTACTTTTGTTCAAAGTTAATGATTTCATTCCGCAAAGCGGTAGTACGTGAGGGTAAGAAAAAGTAGTTGATGAATTTAGCCTCTAAATCCGTCCACGTAAGAATACTTTGTGGCGGTTCCTTATCAAGCCAATGGCGGGCTTGTCCCTCTAAGGAGAAAGGAAAAAGTTGCAAGCGAATCACCTCTTGTGAAAACCCATTATACTTAACTGTATTAGTGAGTTGAAGAAAACTTTTTATATGGTCATGAGGATCATCAAGTGTACGCCCCAAGAATGGTTGAGCAGAGACCATTTGAATGAAACCAGATTTTAGCTCAAAGTTGTTGGCTCCAATCTCGGGTGTGACAATAGCATGGGTGTTGTCCTCCACTTGCGATTGCAAAAGCTCGATCATTGGTCGATTGTGCATGGTGACAATATGTGGAGTTTCGACTTCGACTTGAATTGCTTTCTTCTTACGAGCACGGGTACGCATGCACACCTACAAAAAGAAAAGAAATATAGACAAGAAATATTTTTGGTTTTTTCTTTATGTTTTTCTATATTTTTTTTATTTTTTTTTTACTTTTTGAAATTTTTTAATTGTTATGGATTTTTGAAAATTTAAGCAAGAAAAATAACGTTAAAAAATAAATGGATCCCAAAATCCAACGCATCTCTCACTTAAAACCGTTAATCTTAACGAAAAGAGCCGGCAGCGGCGCCATTTAATAACTAGATTTTACTTAGTTATGAAAGTTCGTTGAATCCGATCTCTTCGAATTGATTACTAGTTAAAAGTGCGACTTAGTCGTTCTTGGTGGAAAGTAAAATAGATTGTTTGATTATCTATTTTAAACTAAAATCAAATATGAAAATATCGTTGAGTAAATAAAAGCTATTAAAATTAAACTAAAATTGCGAGTTAAAAATAAACGATTAAAAACTTTAAAAATTAAAAGCGAATTTTAAACTTAAAACTTTGTAAAAATTAACAACTTAAATCCATCTAAATGTCATCGTCGGAATCCCATCGGAATAATTCATCGGAATGTGTAAAAGGGAATCCTATCGGAATAATTCTATCTGAATGTCAAGTATCGGAATAATTAAGATTACAGCTATCGGAATACACTCTGTCGGAATATAACTTCTGTCGGAATGTGGCTAACAAAAATTGGGCAGCGTTTCGTCTTAATATAACCTTAAGACCCGTCGCAATATACGATCGCAATGAGCGATCACAATCACGATCGGAATAAGGGATCTGAATACTTGATCGCAAAGTAAAACCCTAAAGGTTATTGCGATCGCAATGAAACCGTCTGAATAACCGTCGCAATATGTAAACCCTATTGATTATGATGGAAATGACACAAAATTCGGATGGATGAGCATAAGCTAAATAACCAATAAGCACTTCTAAAAAGAACAATTAACAAAAACTTAACCAACTTAATAAGCACAAATTTGAAAACTTTCAAAATACGAAATAAGCGAACTTTATGAATCAAACTTTTAAAAAGACTAAAATTTTAAGAAAACTTAAAAGACAATAAGCTAAATACAAAATAATCTAAAAAGCATAACAAGCTTTAAGCTTAATCGTATAAGGACTTATATATGATTAGAAAGATAAACTTTTTAATCACATAAACATCAAATCTAAACAAGGTGCATTAAAATTTCGAATCAAAGATAAATCAAAATCAAGAAAGGTAGAAGAAGATTAAAGATGAAAAGATTAAACTTGAACTTGTAGATTAAAGATTTCAAATACAAGGGTGAATTAAAGCTTAAAGATGAAAGAAAGAAAAGATGAAGTTTTAGTGAGAGAAAGTTAAACACTTTCTCTCTCTAAAATGAAAAACTACAAAAAGGAAAATAAACTAGCTAACTTAACTAACACCCTCCTAATGTGTCATTAGGAGGGTATATATAGGAGGTGGGGAGGTGCATGTGTTGCTTCCTTATTTCTTTTCATCTCGACTCGATTTAAATTCTTTGTCTTCCTCGACGTCGTCTCGGGACTTGTCGATATAAATTGAACTTGTCTTATAATTTTATTCTTCTATTAGATTTGAGTTCTTCGACTTCATTAAACTTCCGTCTTTAGACTTTTTCTTCGATAAATCTTCAGAATAGGCCTTGGACTTCCGTTCTTTTTACACTCTTGATCTTTTGACTTCGTCTTTTCTCGTTTTCTTCTTTCCTATAGATAAAATAACATTCTTTGCTATATGATACGTAAAAAACTTCAGCCGCACCATAGATAAAATAACATCATCAATTTGAGGCACTATAGAACTTTCTTTACATTCTTTGCTATATGATATGTAAAAGAGAAGCTTGTTCTATAAGACGAGTTTTTAAATTCTCTACTATATTCCTTCATTCCATATCTTGGAAAAATTATGTTACGATTATGTATGAGTGATATCTTTATAAATCCGTTGTAAACTTTGAAATCCTATTTCATAGTTAGATTTATTATCCTCGGATATGAATGATAATCAACAATGTAAGTTTCCTATATTAAAGCAAAAGATATACCTTGTGTTCGATAAGCATTTATATGTATCCATATACATATGTGACAGATGTTTTCTAATATAAGTATACCTTAGATTCTGAATTGTTTCTATTCTTTCCCATTCATTCTAAACCCTAAAAGTATTTGACGAAATGTGGCTGCAATCCTCCAAATGCAAAATTTCAATAAAAAGTATTATCCGGAAGAAGACTCGATGACTAGTTAGTTTTTGATATCCAAGGAAGAAAAGATGCTATTAGTATCACCCGTTGGATTGAAAAAGCCAATTCAGTTTTTATTAATCGTATTTGAAATTATAAAATGAAGTTTGCTATGAGAAGATAGCACCTCGTCAGTTATCTTGGTAAATTCTTTATACTCAACCCCTTTGAGATAAAAGAAGTACATAAGATCGCTTGATTAAATTTCAAATATTTTATAAAAAGATGATCGAGAAGATGAAAGAAGAACTCTGCTTTCTAATGATAAAAGGAATTAACTTCGAGACATACACGAGGAAATTTCAAGAATTAGTAGAGTTGTATTCTATCCAATAGAATGATAAAGCCTTCATCATAAAATTTTATCATAAAACTTCATCAAAAGATTTTATCCTAGAATTATGTCATGGAATTTCATCTGAAAGTCTATTAAGAATACTCCATCAGAAGAATTTTGCTAGAAAATTTTATCAAGGAATTTTATCAAAGATTTTTAAAGATTACCGCTTATAAAATCCCAATATATTGGAAAAGGTCATTAACATATCCCAAAAGTTAATGAACAAGGTAATTTAGCACAATCCTGTGCAAAAATCAAAAAAATCTTAAGCATAAATTCAGTAAGGAAAGAATGTCCGTATATTCTAATAAACGAGAAACTACCATAACTTAAGTTACTAATCCAATCTACGGTGAATATGATGGAAATTTTCTTCTGTGTAAGAAATGTACCCTTCATCACACAGAAATTTGCACCATCTGGTGTCGGATTTTCAACATAGTAGATCATTGGATTATGATTTGTAAAGACAAGTGGTCTTATAAATCATATGTTTGGTAGAATTATCTTGTATTTTATAGGAAATAAAATGCTAACTTCTATTCAAGCGTTATCCGTCCATATAGTATTCTTAGATTTTATATTTAGAAACGTCTTATTCACGTCTTATATAAGTTTTATATCTCTGCGGAATTAAGAAGAAGATCTGAATCCTATGTAAATTATGGTAAGGACTTCATGAATACGCCAACAAGTTGGAATATTCATCTTATCATATTAAACATAAGACTTGAAATTCGTGAAAACTTAGAATTCGTAAGAATTGGAATGTGAAGTATTCCATTTATCTCGAAGAAACGTTAAAATCCTTATATTATGCTCTAACAAAAGAAACATAATATTGAAAGTCATCCGACTTACTAGTTCAACCTGAATTTCCTCCATGGAAATAGGAAAGAACAAATGAGGATTTTGTTACTTCAAATAGACATGACGCCATCTGGGTTATTGTCGATTGTTTTACTATATCTGTAGGATTTATCCTTATTAAGAAAATCAATGATATATAAACTCTGACAAGGTTATGCAAGAAAATCGGTCGACATAGAGAATCAATATCAATCATCTAAGATCGTGACGAGTGTTTCACATCTTAATCTTAAAAGTATATACAAAATACCCGAGGATAATATGTTATACTTAGTCCATTATATAAATAAAAACATAAGTGTACTAATGTATTAAGTGGAAGAACTATCCAAATGCTAAATTACATACTCCATGTATGTGTTATAAATTTTGGAAGGACAGTTACTATTGGTGAAATTTTCCCGTATAACAATAGTTTTCATGCTAAAATCAAAGCAGTATTATTTAAAGCACTATATCGAAAGAAGTGTCATTTACGTATCTGCTAGGCTAAAGTACAACGTTAAATTATGTTAAGTACCTGCTGGATTAAATGGTGATTTAAGATAATCCAAGAGATTATTTTGATAAAAATTTCTTACTATGAATAAGAAATTACACTATATTAAACAATATCTATGTGAAAAGGATGTTTTCTATATCAAATACCCAAATTGATTTTGAAAAATGCGATAATCAATTCAAGATTTTGAATTGAACAGTGGCATATTGACTTGAGTTTCCCAAAGAACTCAGTAATATTCATGATACTTTTCGCATTGCGGATTTGAAGAAATGTTTATCTAATAAATCTCTTATCATCCCAGTGAAAGAGTTTGTAACACCCCCAAATTTATACAACTCAGTACAGCGGAAGACTCGTTGGTGTTACGGGATAGCACATTACTCACATCATAGACAACGCATAAAAATCGCGTCGTTTAATAATAAATCATTTCCATTCATAAATATCAAAGTTACATCGGTCCCAAGTCATTACATTTCATACAAAGTTTTATAAAATATTTGAATGGGAAATATTGTTTAAGTGCGGGCCATGAATTCTTGTTGTCTTGCCGAGAATTACCTTCAAGTACCTGAGATAAAACATGTTAAAAGAAAAGGTCAGCGATAACGCCGAGTGAATTCATAGAGTTTAATAAATTCCATCAATATAACTTTGGTATAAAATTAGTACCAAAAATCAATACGTACAAATCATTGTAATAGGCCGTAAAATAGCCAAAATCATTTTATACAAATCTTTGTAGTAGGCCATAAAATAGCCAAAGTCATTTTTATACAAATCCTTATCGAAAATCATAATATAGGCATTTGCCTTAAAAATCATTATACGAGCCAATGTCGTAAAAACATCATACAATACGTCTTATGACGTTGTATAAAATCAAATAAAAACCGTTATATGAATATGGTTATGAAAACCAAAACACAAACATAATATCAATAGTATGACCCCGTATTGCTAGTCAGGCAATACTTTGTAATTCGATGCGTATAATAGTATTTCGTTAGCTTTGGATTATTACAAGCCGCATGACATTGTTACCTTACTAAACCAAAACGGGTAGCTAACCCGATACCAATTTTGCCCATCTAAAGTAGCGTGTCGTCACAAAGGTCACGCTATGGAAATCTTCTCATACATAAATTCGCTTACCAATCAATGTGGCACGACGGGGATCAACCGTCAAGGCGCGAACTGGGGTGATCGTCCCCAAATAGTACTATTAAATGCATAAGCGTCTACCAAATCCCGGTAGTTCACAGTTCATGCTAATGGGACTTTTAGTGACATAACCTAACTTTAATAATCCATATAATTTCATCTATCGGGTCCTTTAATCATTTATCGGGTCATACAATCGGGTCATTCAATCATTCGGGTCCAAAATCAATAAACAAACAATCGGGACAAATGGTGTCCTATTTTATAAAAACTAACATGTAATCTCCCTCGCGGGTTTATAAAACATTTATAAAAACATTTAAAAGAGTGCGAGGCTATGAACTCACGTTGATGTGGGAAGGCGGGTGATCGGCAATTCGGACGTACGGTACGTGCTTCAATCACGGAAACCTAGACAAATAATACTCGGTCTTAGACGTTTGTCCAATGACTTTATAAAAATACCAATTATGTATACATATGATGATTATATATATATGATGATCAAGTGGGTTTACATATTCTCGTTTACTCATTTTAAAGTTATGTGTTGATAACTTTTATACTAGTTTACTAGTTTTATCCATTTACGTGTCTTAAGTCCAATAAGCTTATTATAAGTTATTTAACTTATTTTAATCCATTTTGTACTTATATTATCAGTACTTAAACTTTACAAGTTGGGCCTAAATGGGTTAAGTCCAATAAGTTCTTTTTACAAGTTTTTATCTTATTTAGTCCAATTATTAGTTCAATATGCTTAATTAGCTCGTAAATGTCCGTATTTTTTTATAGTTCGGGTTTTATCGGTTTTTACTTGTTATACATGTCTATACATCAGTATATAAGTTTTATAAAGTTTTCATTAGACGGGTCCAACCATCTAAGTTTTATTTAACAAAAACGTTAATTTTTTCGGCAATAGCCGAAAAAGTCGTAAAAATCATGTTTATAGTTTTATAACTTATAAAACTTAACAAGTTACCATTTTTATAATTTATACACTTATTTAACCTTTTACATACTTATATAAATAAAATCCATAAGTTAGTGGGTTTTTTTTTTTTACATTTTATACTATTAAATTTTGAGTGCTTATATAATAGTAATATACTTTAATTTCCAAAAATCTGATTTTTATCTTCACTTTCACCATTTTTAACATATCTAGAGTTCTATAATGACTTAGAAGCTCATTTTTGGATGACATGTTCTTCATAATATGTGCTACATATAACTTAGTTATACCTACTGCCCATTTTGAGTTTAAGTTGCCTTAACAGTCCCTACAAAACTGCTTATTCAGATTACACCACCTAACTTGTTTTGATCATATCTCACTCATTATTTTGATTCCATTGCATGGCCAACTCTCACATGTGTATAACATCATCTACTTACTGTAAATGGATCAAACCATGCAATTTTATCAGTTCATCTTTTAGTTATCTACTGTTTTTATACAGCCAACTAAATAGTCAAGATTTTAACCTTGTTTCTTATGGTTTTTCACCTTTTTAATCATGTTTATCAACAACAAATCCCCACATAACATTTTTATCATCATATAATCATCATAAACATATACAATAGGAAATAAAATACATGTTTACATAATCAAAATAACAAGAAGATGAGGAGGACAATCTTTATACCACCAACTTGATGTAGGTTATGAGTTTGACATGGTTTTGGATGGAGAAACTTATGATGCACCAAGACCACCTTCATGACCACCATTCTTCATAGAAAACTTGTGGAAAATCAGCCCTCCTACTCCATGAAAACTTCTCCTTGGATGTTATAAGCACCACCAATCAATAGGGTTTCAAAGTGGCTTCAACATATGTGTAAATAACACATGATTTTGTGGTGGAATCAAGATCAAATTGGGTGTTGGATGATGAATATGGGACGGCATTTTTGAGAGGGTGAGAGAGATTTTTAGTTGTTTGCATGAGTTGCAAATGAGTGTGTGGTTTTGGTTTGGTGGTTTTGTGTTGTAAGTGGAAAGTTGCTTAACTTGTAAGCTTTAGCTTACAAGTGTAAGCTTTAAGCTAAAATGTGGACACATCATGGGATGTGTGGTTACTTAGGCCGGTTTTGGAGTGGGGTGGGACAAGTGTCCCACTTGTCTCATCCCATTTATTTACGGGTACTCCTTGATTCTAGTTTCCTCGATTTGCGTGCCCTCGGGTCGTTTTACGAAAAACGTTTTTATAAATTATGAATCAACGTCACAAAACGAATCCAATAAAAATTGTTTCATCAAAAACGGAGTTCGAAAACGTAAATACGTAATCCTAAGGTTTCCGGTTTAGTCGTAAAGGACGTTAAAATAAAATCGTAAGTCCTAATCTCTTCTCGTAAATTTGTGAGTTTATGAACTAACACAAATTTAAAACTCCAAAATAATATTCACGGATAAATTTATTTTCTGAAATGTCGGACTGTCACCAAAGACGGTGTATGTAAACGTAAGCACGTAACGTTGAATCCTCCGGTTTAGACGTAGTCGATGTTACTCCAAGATGTAAATACAAATTTCTTCCCAAAAATATGTGAGTTCATATTGTAACATTAAAATAATGTTTTTAAATAATATTCAAGAATAAAATATCAACCATAAATTGACGGATTGTCACAGCATTTACCGCTAAACAGGATCTTTTTCCTCAAAGATCATCTTACTACTCGCTTCTTATAGAGTCAAAGCCATGTGGGTATTTCCTCCACATTCGGTCTTTTCTCACAAGTGCAATTCGTTACAATACGCGAGTTTCAATAAACATAACTACGGGAATAAGATCAGGCTAAATGTTGACTTACTTTCTCTATCCATGATGTTCACGGGTTTCTGATGAATGCAACTTTTTGCCGATCTAAGCTTTACTAAGAACAATCAGATTTTCACTTGATAGATATTCCATCAAGTTCGATTTACGAAACATAATTCACGCAGTTCTTGAAGTCCTAGGGTAGATCCAGCTTATATGCCTTTCAATCCCAACTTTTACATCATCTCAATGGTCCCATACAACGGGGACTTATATCCCATGATTTGTCAGATCATGAATTCATTTTTCCAAGGTTAAAAATTGTGGCATAACTTCGCTACCCATTTGGCACTTCAAGATCTACCTTTCATATTCACATAACCTCTTGCCTACTATCGGCAGTCAATAATCAGATCCTAATTTCAACAATCATTTCAGATCTCGCGGGTCGGGTATTTTGCAAGGATAGGTTCGCCATCATAGGAAACCTTAAACCTAAGAGACATGTCCAACACACAGTGGGTGTATGTCGGATGTCTTCATCTCAACTCTTGCTTACAGATGCTCTAATTTCTAAATCTTAACAAGATTCGATCTCGATCCTAATACGATGATTATCAATGGTAATCCTTCCAAAGGAAAGCGATTATATGGTTCATTACCAAAGGTCAATCATTTAAACATAAAGCAGTGCTTATAGTACTTTGTATCGTTACTTTACCTCGTCCCTTCGATTGGGGTGGTACATAGTACTCTCATCAAGGTTCGTTCTCAATGATTTCTGAGCAAATCTCTAGAAATTCGATGCGAAGCGAGGATCTTGATATATAGATGATCGATACAGGCACACTATGTTTACATAACTCTTTTAAATAAAAAAGAGTCTATTTCTTCATCAAGATTCTATCATTAACGAGAATGATATTAGCAGATTTGGTCAGTCTGTCGACGATGACCCAAATCAAATCAAATTCAGATGATGACTTTTGCAATAGCTAGACGTTTACTATATGAGGCGATGTCTGCCTTCATAATTTCCATCAGTACAATTTCTTCAGACAAAGATACTCTTAGTCATAAATGACATACATATAATACTTATACTTACAAATTCCAACATAACTATATCTCACAATCTCCATATTTATACAATCACAAGTGGTCTTTAAAACATTTAACCCTATTGGCTTCTCTATTTTAATGGTTCACATTAGCCGCGAAACACTTTTTATCATTTATATTATCCTTTTTACGAACATCGTTTATTTTTATATTGTTCGGCACTTTATTTTGCACGTTCATTATTAAGAAATATATCCTAATTGGTTCTTTATCCTTTTTATATAATATGTCAGTAATTACGTTCACTTCCCTAATGAAATAAATATCATAACCGTATTTATTCAAAATTTCTTCTTCATATCTTCTATGTTTCAGTTTCGTCTTTACTATTATCTTTATCTGTTTTATTTTATCCGACGTTTATAGCGCCGATAAATATTACAAGTAATTAAATAATAAATATTTAATTTTTATGAAACACAAGCGTAAAAATTTTAAATTTCATAGTTCGACCAATTATATAAAAATGTTCAAAATAAATTTGAATTTAATTAACAAGATTTTTGCTGATTTATCGAAAATAATTAATAAGATTCGTAAATGTTCGAAAAACCTTTGTTTATACTTTGGTCAAAGTTTTCTTAGTTTGAAAAGTAAAAATTATCGTTTCAGATTTTCAAGTCATGGTTTAAATGGGTTTCCTCAATCCTTCTTAGGTTATCTTGAGGTATACACAAACATTTACCCCTAAACAGAAGTTTAGTTAAATGGTTTGTGTATAAGGGAATAATCCCTTAAAATCCTTTGTTAAAACATTTGTCAAAATATATTTGCACTTTCTTTTTAGTATAACTCAAAGTCTTAAATGACTTCTAAATTTTGAAGAGTCAATTTATATTCCATTATCTATTAATCACATGGTTAAATCATGTAAAGTTTTAAGTCTTAAGTCTTATGTTAAATATTCAAGGTACAATTTTTAATTGTTCGGCCAATTCAGGGCAATCTATAATTAATTATTAACTTCATTCTTATTCTTATAAACAAACATATAGTCCTTAATGATCACGAGCATGAATTTTATTAAATTACAGCCTACACACGTGATTCACCAAATTTATGAATACTACATGTGCATCGGTCAATCCAAACGACATCACGTGAAACTCATAATGTTCATCACAAGTTCTGGATGTAATGATTGGAATAGATAATCTCTTTCGCAGATGCGAAGTTGATGATAACCATGCTATGGATCAAATTTGCTAGAACCTTGTAAATGATCGAACAAATCTTCCATTTCGAGTTATGGATATCGTTTTCGATTGTCAATTTACTTAGTTCACGGTAATCTATAAATACAAGGAATGATAACACCATAGCTCTTCATGATGACGAGCTCGGTAGAATAAAATCTTTCTCCGACAACTTTCTCAGTTGTACGGTAATTCCTTTAATTTAGATGGTGCTGACGTACAATGCACAAGCCACAAGTGCAGCACCGGAAATATAATCAATACCAAATTTCAACTTGCCTTAATGGCGAAAGTCTAGGTAATTCATCAATAAATACCTCCTAAAGTTTCAAATAACAGAATTATCTTTTCAATAATTTCATATTAGCTTATTTCTAGATTATAATATCTACAATTAATTCACAACTATTTACGGTATAGATTTCAAGTCTTAATATAGGATATGGTCATCCATCAAGAGTTATTTAGATCACTTTTGATAATCAACATCTTATTAGTTAGGGAAATTCTATTTGAGTTCACATCCATTAAGACAATTTCGTCATGTCATAATCAATCAATCCATTCTACTGGCACTATCAACTTTCCAGTTTTATTGCCGTCGATAAGATGTGAACTTCTCAAAAGTCTAATAATAACTCATAATCCTTCTCAAATTCAAAGATATATGGAGACATAACTAACCTTAAAAGAGTAAGGTCAACGCATAATCGATGCGAGAGAATTTCAAATCAGATACAGACGAAAACATTTAATGAATATGAATATATCCCATGTTTTCATAATTTGAGTACGTATTCGAAAGCTCCTCGGATCGTTACCCAGGTCATTCAAATGAAATCAAATCAAAAGAAATGATAGGAATGTCGATACATCCAGTCGGGTATCCACACTCGGTAATCAGATACTTTTCCTAAGAATCTCACTACGGAAGAATTGGACAAGAAAGAATTGTCAATTGTCAAATAAGACAATTTCCACATATGAGTAAATTCAACTCAGAAGAATAGATGCTACAGGCACATATGTAGGTGTCCCTAACATTATGTCCCTATCTTTCACTTCTTGCAGATCTCATAAAATTTAATCTTTCACAATCTTTAAAGAAAATGTAGTGTTTATTCATTTGTTTTATGGTGGCTACTAATCAGTCTTGCATGGTCCATTCCAAATTGTATGTAGGCGCGCAACTATATACAATTTCAAGATTAACGATGCAATACTCAGTTTGTCAAAATTTTATCATCATGTTTATAGTAAAATCATTTTCATTCTTAATTCTTAGATAAGAATCAAGAATAAATTTAAAAAGATATTCTTTGTTATGGAAATAATTAAGTTTCCAAAGCGTCTCATAAACAACTTTATTTTGATATCAATCACTTATAAATCTCACTTTAAATAATCCTTATTGTGATGAAAATTAATTTTTCTCAAAGGATACTGTTTTAACTTTATAAAAATAATGTGTGATCTGCAAAAGAGTGATGAAGAGTGGTTCACCAAGAACTAACTATAATATGATAGGAAATGAGCTTAGCCAAATAATCATGAGGTTCATGATCTCGATGGCACTCAAAAGAATAATTCACAACGTAACTCAATTCAAGATGAGTACTTGTTCAATGGTTGCCTCACTAATGCGAACATTAGGATGAAGCAATAAAAGATAGATAACATCGATACATGTAGGATTTAGCAATCAAAGGTAGTCTTTTCATTAATCACAAACAAGTCAAAATTGTACCATAACACATTACGTGTCACTATGTCATACAATTCTCAGAACTCATCCTACCAACTGATATCTCAGTTAAGTTAGGGATTATTTTTAAAAGATACCACAATGAATACTAATCTACAAGAGTCATTAGGTGTCCCACCTGTCCCGGAAGATCCATCAGTCCCAATTCAGAAGGAGATTTCTTCAATTTATTTATTGGACACTGGGCATCCTTGTTAGTGGACAATGGTCTAGGAACAACCCTTAACACGAATCAATAATCAATTAAATCCTTATAATTCCATCACAAAACTTAACGACTTCCTCTTAACAATCTTATATCCCATACAAGTTAAATTTTACTTTATTCAAGTTTCAATCAATTTTATACTCAATTCGATATCCTACCTCATTATCCAATACTTACAACCTTATTCTTCGGCCTTGTAAAGGCAATACAATCTCAATATGAATCAACACTTAATTTCCAATTGTTAGCCTCAAAATATTGAGTCAAACAAGAATGCTCGGTCATAGGTTATTATTGTAACATTAGTTAGAACGTTGTAATAGGTAGTTATTTAGTCGTGGTTTACGGGCTTGGATTTAAACTAATTAAAGTCCAAACAACAAGCCCGGCCCAATATATAGTCCATTAAAGCCCGCATGTGGGTGGACTATATATACTACCCTCCTAGCATGTTAGGAGGGTTGGTTGTTCATTTCATTTTTTTCCTTAATCTAATATTCTACAAGTTCCAACCATTTTCTCTCTACTTTCTCTCACTACTTTCTCTCTCTAGAATTCTTCTCTTATCTACCTTTCTTTCTTAATAATTCGTCTTATATCATTCATATAAAAGGGACAACAATTGGTATCAATCGCCACGGGGTAGATTTGTTATTGGTTGTTCTTCTTATATTTGATTCGTGTGATTTCTTCCATAAATCAACTCGAATTCAAATTTTTTTTGTGGTTTTCGTGTTCTTTATCTTGCTACAAATCATCTATATACTTGTTGTAGAGATTTGGTTGTTTTGGTTTGGTAAAAATCACGAATTTGTTGCCTAAAAGTTGCTAATTTGTTGCCTAAAAGTTGCTAATTTGTTGCCTAAAAGTTGCCAAAAACCGTTGCCTAAAAAGTTGGAAGAAAAAGCACCTTATTGCGACAGCTTAAATTTCGGAAAGTACAAGTAAATGGGGCTCCCATCGCAATAACCATCACCATCGGAAAGTGATTGGTTCCACATTGCGATTCTGAGGATTTCGATACTTATTCCGATCTAGACATTCCGATCGTTCTTTGCGATCTGGGATTCCGACGGTTATAAGGAAGTTGTTAAGTCGTTACTCTGCCAAATTTGTTTCAGCCACATTTCGATCTAAACATTCCGATCTGGGATTACGACAGGTACATTGCGATCAGGGATTACGATAGTACATTGCGATCTGGGTTTACGACAGTACATTGCGATCTGGGATTACGACTGTGCATATTCCGATCTGAACATATTCCGATCTAAGCCATATTCCGATCTGAACAGATTCCGATGGACATTCCGATGACATGTTTAGCTAAATTTTGTTTGAGTATTTTTTAGACTTAGCCACCATCTAGACTAGTTTCGGAATATCGTTTACACGAAGATTAAAAAAAAAAAAAAAAAAAAAAAAAGAGTTAAAATTTTTAGGTCAAGTAAAATCAAATTTTTTCCATACTAGTTTTAGGACATTTCTAGCTCAATTTCAAAATTTGGTGATTACAAATTTTTTAGGTCTACCGTTTTGTCGGACTGAGGAATTTATTGTCGGGCTGAGAAAAATCGCAATTTTCGGAATTTCAACAACCAAACAATCACAACAAATCTACTTAAGATCCATATTCACTTCATCATTTCAGAGAATTTTGAGATAGATTCTACTGCAGAATATCGTGTGACGAACAACAACATCATGGTCGCGGGTAATAAAGAGAGACCACCAATGCTTGTGGCTGGTCGATATGCTCAATGGCAATCACGCTTTCTTCGCTATCTTGATACAAGACCTAATGGTGATGCCTTGAGACAATGTATTAACCATGGCCCATATGTCTTTTCCGAAATTGATGTTCCTTATACACCAGCCACAGACACATGTCCAGAAGTACCTGCAACAAAGAAAAAGGAAACTTTATCTGACCTTACACCCGAGAAACGTGCTTGGCATGATGCAGAGAAAGAAGCGATCTATATGATCCTAAGTGGAATTGGAGATGATATTTATTCCACAGTCGATGCATGTCCTACGGCACAAGAAATGTGGACGGCCATTGAACGCTTGCAACAAGGAGAGTCTCTCAACAAGCAAGATGTCAAAACAAACTTGTTTTGGAACTTTGGTAAGTTTACTGCATTGGATGGAGAATCAATTGAGTCCTATTATTCAAGATTTTACAAGATGATGAATGATATGACAAGAAACAACTTGGAAGTCTCTACCATGCAAGTCAATGTGCAATTTCTACAACAACTCCAACCAGAGTGGACACGTTTTGTTACTTTGGTGAAACAACAGAAGCAGTTAGACAAGGTAAATTATCACACTCTATTTGATATCTTGAAACAATTTCAGCATGAAGCAAATGAGATTCGAGCTGAACGAGTTGCAAAGACGGCTAATCCACATGCTTTATTAACTACCACTCAAAATGTTCAAGATCATCGCTCTCGTGCTCCTAAGCCATACTCTAGCCCATCATCCTCACCACGATATTCCACATCTTCCAAGTCTTCATCATCCACAAGATCACGCGGCAAAGCACCAAGAGCACCTTCACCACCATCTGAGTCATCTTCTGCAGAAGATAGTGATGAAGATCAAGCTCAGAAAAATCGTGAGATGAAACAACAAATTGCTTTCATTATGAAGACTTACCAGAAGATCTACAAACCCACCAACAACAATCTTCGAACATCATCTAACACAAAGAACCGATATGTTGCGAGTCCTCCAAGGTATGACACACGTCGACGTGGTGAAAGTCCTTCTAGGTATGATCGACATAATCCAACGCATGTTGAGGGTTCTGCAAGATATGATCGACAAACTGTAAAGTATGATACTCAGAGGATTGCTGCTGCTACTGGGAATAGGGAAACGGTTGGAAGTCACGTGGTTCAACAAAGCGGGATTCAATGTTTTAATTGCCAAGGTTTTGGGCATATGGCAAAGGAATGCAGGAAGCCAAAAAGGGTTAGAGACTCCAGCTATCACAAGGAAAAGATGTTGCTATGCAAAAAGATGGAAGCAGGGGTCAAACTGTCAGCTGAGGAAGGAGCTATGCTTGATGACACTGATGATGAAGCCTCCGACCAGGAATTAGAAGCACATTACTCGTACATGGCACATGTTGAAGAAGTTCTCAAAGTCACTGAAGATGACAATGGTCCTATCTTTGACACTGAGCCAATCGATAAGGTACACACTACTGATGAATATAATGTGTTTGGTGATATTCCTGAGCATAGTGATCTACCCAATGCCATTAATGACACGTGTATGATGGAAACGGTTGATAGTAATACCACACCCGATTCATCAGACATGTGCAATAATGAGTCTGAGGATGATCAACATGCAAATGAATATGATGAAGAGGAACGTATTGCGCTTGCTAATTTAATTGCTACTTTACAAAAAGATGTCACTGAAAATAAAAAGAGTCAAAAGCAATTAAAGAAGGCAAACGCTACGCTCACTCAAAGTTTTGAAGAATGCAAAGCTGCTCTTATCAAATCTACTGAGATGACTGAAAGCTATAGAGATGAGCTCCTTCAGAAAACCAAAGAGCTTGAGGGGTACAAGGGAAGTGCGTTAAAAAGTCAAAAGGACGATTTTGAAAACAAATATAATACCACTCTTGAGTTATTAGCTAAAGAAAAGCGTCAATATAATGTTTTCTTAATGGATGAACGTCAAAAAACGTACCTTGCCAATACCAAAGTTAATGAACTTGAACAAAAGCTCTCTATGACCACTACTGATTCTGCTAAAATTCTAGAGGATAAAAAACAAGAGGTAGATGCGTTAAAACAAGACTTCAAAAGTAGATATGATAAAGAAACCGAAAAAGTTACGAAACTAGAAGCACAAGTCGACTTTTTGAAGAACGTTGTTTATAAAACGCATGATTCTATTCAATCCGTAAGAATGCTAGCACCTCCATCGATGTTTAAGGGTCAAGCTAGCTTTGCAAGTCCCGAGTACCTTGCCAAAGCTCAAGCTGCGAACCCGAGTCTCTATCTTGATGAGACTGAAAGGACAGATCTTGATTGCATGCCTCTTAGTGCCAATAGTGAAGAGACTGCCCTTTGGGATGCTGATAGTCAACCACTTGTTAATAAGGAGTTTGTGAAACCATATAATTATGCTTATGAGAATAGTCTTTATGGCCTGTTCAACAAACAAACTCAGAAATCTCGTGAGGAAGTATTTTTAGAATGCAGGCAAAAGAGAATTCAATGGAAGAAAGCGTTTGCCACTAAGAAAACAAACGTTTCTAAGTTCATCAACTACTTGCCCCTAGATGCTTCTAAAAGCAAGAGTAGGCAGATATTTGGGTTTCTTACTCATTACATAGATAATATTAAGTCCATTATTGATAATGATTGGAAACAACGACAAAATGACGAGTGGAAGAAACCAATTCCTCAAGACATAACTGTGCTTGTCAAACAAATCTTAATACCGAACGCGGCCACACTAAAAGAAAATGTTCTTAAATTCGAAAGCTTAATTCGGTCTGAAATGTTTGATGATTTACAATATGTTGAGTCTCATGAGAAAGCAATTGATGATCTTCAAATGGACAAGTCCGTTTTTTCTGATGAATATGATTTACTCTTGCAAGAATGCGTTTCTAAAGATATTATGTGTGCTTATTTTACATCTTGTGCTGATATTGATGAATATTCTGAAGTTGCATGCCAATATCTTGATAAGATCAAAGAATGTGAACGTCTGGAAATTGAGCTTTCGAAACGGAAAGAAAATGTTGACAAAAAGGCTTTTGAGTTACTTCAACACAAAACTGATTTCCTTCAAAAACATTGTCATTCACTTGAACTTGCTTTGCAAAAAGACATTGGTCGTTTTCCACATGATAATAAATTGCAAGAAAAACTTTCCCAAACATTTCGAGAAATGAATGAACAGAATTTGGAAATTAAAGAGTTGAAAGCTCAATTACAAGACAGGGACAGAGCGATAGCAGAGTTGCAGAAACTCATTGCTCAAATGGGTGGGAAAATTGTGGAACCTAGCATTAAGAAAAATGTTGTTAGACAACCCAATGCCTCTAAAGAGAATAGATCCTCTATCTTGGGAAAACCATCTGCTTTATCTAATTCCTCCTTTGTAAAACCTGTGTTTGCCCCCAAGATGGATGGAAAGGAAAGGTTACCACAAGCTCAACCCATAAGGAATCCTATATCACCAAGCGTTAGGCACAATAATGTCATTAAACCAGGGATGTATAGAATGTCCACTAAGCCCACAAACAAAGATTCTCACTCGCCCCAGACTTCTAGAAACACTAATATTCATGTGTCTTCTACTACAGGAATAGTCTCCACTACTAGTGTTAGCCGGCCTCAGCTTAAAAGCACTCAAGTGAATGATAAGGTCTGGAATCACAAGAATCAAGGGAAGATGAAGCAAGTAGAAGAACACCCTAGGATTTTCAATGTTTCTAAGAATAAAACGTCTGTAATCGCGTGTCATGACGATTTGAATGATTCGACTTTGAATGCTATGAATGTGAAATTTGTTTGTGTCAAATGTGGCAAGTGTGCCAATGCTAATCATTCTATGTGTGCTATAAATAAAGTCAAAGGCGTAGATACTAGAACTAAGAAGCAAGTTGCAATGCCTATTAGAGCTAGTAAACCCAAACGCAAAGTGAACCATTCTGGTGCAACCCCCACTAAGGATAGTAATGCATCAGACTCCACCACTAAGAATCCTAGAAGCAAACTTAAGGAATTATATGAGTCTGCTAGCAAGTCTTGGAAATGGTGGTTTGCTAACCAATGTCCTCCCGGATATAAATGAATGCCTAAAGTTAGGACAGAAAATGTGACAACGAGTGTTAGTTTGCCTTTAAATGTTGATAAGGACACTAATGATTCTACTATCACAACTACTGTGGTATCCAATTTAGCAAATGCTCCATCGTGTTCTAACGCTTCTGCAGGTGATACAAATAATTCTCTTCATAATGGACTCCGGATGCACGAAGCACATGACGGGGAATCTCAAGCTTCTAATTAACTTCGTGGAGAAGTTCCTAGGTACGGTCCGATTCGGAAATGATCAATTTGCACCGATCCTAGGATATGGAGATTTGGTTCAGGGGAATATCACGATTAAACGGGTATACTACGTCGAAGGGCTCAATCATAATCTTTTCTCGGTTGGTCAATTCTGTGATGCGGATTTGGAAGTTGCTTTCAGAAAGAAGACATGTTTTGTTCGTGATTATGATGGGAATGACTTATTTACCGGTACACGGGGTACTGATCTTTACACAATTTCACTTCAAGACACAACTTCATCAACTCCAATTTGCTTCATGGCAAAAGCTTCAACGACTCAGGCATGGTTATGGCATCAACGTCTTTCTCATCTCAACTTTGATACCATTAACTTGCTTTCCAAGAAAGATATTGTGAGAGGTCTTCCAAGCTTGAAATTCATTAAAGATCATCTTTGTTCTTCTTGTGAACTTTGTAAAGCTAAACGAAGTAGCTTCAAAACAAAGACCACACCAAGCTCTAAAGGACGGTTAGATCTTCTTCACATGGATCTGTGTGGTCCCATGCGTGTTCAGAGTATCAATGGAAAGAAATATATTCTGGTAATTGTCGATGATTACTCAAGGTACACATGGACTCATTTCTTGAGGTCCAAGGATGAAACACCTGAAGTTCTCATCAGCTTCCTTAAATTGATACAACGTGGTCTTCAAGCTCAAGTTAAAGTGGTTCGTACTGACAGAGGTACAGAATTTTTGAATTCAAATCTGAGAAAGTTTTTTGAAGCCGAAGGGATTGAACATGAAACATCTATTGCTCGAACACCCGAACAAAACGGCGTTGTTGAAAGACGAAACCGTACTTTGGTTGAAGCTGCTCGAACATTATTATCCGCTTCAAAACTTCCACTATATTTTTGGGCCGAAGCCGTGTCAACCGCATGCTACACACAAAACCGACCTTAATTATCCCAAGACATGAAAAGACACCATATCACATAATTCATGATCGAAAACCTTCACTCAAACACCTTCATGTTTTTGGATGTACTTGCTACATTATTCGAGATGGTGAAAATTTGGATAAAATGAAAGAGAAAGGTGATTCATGTATTCTTGTGGGATATGCAACTCAGTCAAAGGGATATAGAGTATACAACAAGAGAACAAAATTGATTGTCGAGACAATTCACATCCGATTTGATGAATTGCAAGAAATGGCACTTGAACAAAACAGTTTAAGTCCCGATCCACAACGACAAACGACTTCCGTTCACAACCGCACGGAACTCGGAACTCAAGACCACAGCAATGAACCGTCAAGTTCAACGCTGGTTCCAGAAAATGTTCCTAGAGATGATATGACAGTCGACACGACAATTGAAGAGTTGGAAATGTTGTATGGACCAATGTATGATGAATATTTCACGGGGGAGAAACAAGTTGTATCGAAGTCTTCCGCTGTCACTCATGATACGAATGATGATATCGATCATCATCAACAAAAGAATACAATTTCATCTACTTCAACACGGGTTGTTGCAGATTTACTTCCTCAGAATATTACTTCAACAATCGATCCTACAACATCCACAACTACTGTCATTGCTCCAGAGAACATAAATCAAGCAGACAATGCATTATCTGACGAAGACAAATTTATCAACCCATTCGGTACACCGGTACACGAAACTGGAGAGTCTTCTACTCGCCATGTTGATCCGTCAAATATGCATACTTTCTATCAACGACATCCTTCAACACATCATTGGACCCGAGATCATCCTTTGGTTCACGTAATTGGAAACCCTTCACAGCCCGTTCGCACAAGACGACAGCTTAACACCGATGCTGATGTTTGTATGTTCGCACTCACCGTGAGTTCAGCGGAACCGAAAAACATCAAAGAAGCATTAGCTGATCATGCTTGGATTGAATCCATGACGGATGAACTTCAAAAATTTGAAAGACTTAAAGTCTGGGAACTTGTTGACAGACCATCCGATGTAACACCATTAAATCTTCGATGGATCTGGAAAAACAAGATGGATGAAGAGAACACGATCATTAAGAACAAAGCTAGGCTAGTGGCTAAGGGGTATGGACAGAAAGAGGGTATTGATTTCGAAGAATCATTTGCACCAGTAGCTCGTATGGAAGCGGTCAGGATTTTTCTTGCTTATGCGGCACATAAGGGATTCATTGTCTATCAGATGGACGTAAAGACGGCGTTTCTTAACGGTCCTTTGAAGGAAGAAGTCTATGTCACGCAGCCAGAAGGATTTGTCAATCCTCATTATCCTGACAAGGTGTATCGTCTCCACAAAGCACTTTATGGACTCAAGCAAGCTCCAAGGGCGTGGTACGACGAGCTCTCGAAATTTCTGGTATCCAAAGGTTTCTCAAAAGGTTCCATTGATCTAACTTTGTTCACTTATAAATATGGGGATGACATTCTGCTTGTGCAAATTTATGTTGATGACATTATTTTCGGGTCTACAAACCCAAAACTTTCAAAATGGTTTGAAAAAGTAATGCACAGCAGATTTGAAATGTCTATGATGGGCGAATTAAAATTCTTTCTAGGAATTCAAGTTCACCAATCCCCAAGTGGTATCTTTATAAACCAAGCTAAGTATTGTCAAGAGATAATCAAAAAGCATGGTATGACTTCATGTGACCCCGTTGGGACACCATTATCAACCACATCGCTAGATGCTGACTTGGAGGGAAATGCCATCGATCAAACGAGATATCGTTCCATGATTGGTTCCCTCATGTACTTGACAGCAAGCAGACCTGATATTCATCATGCTACGTGTTATTGTGCACGTTATCAAGCACGACCCACTGAAAAGCACCTCAAGGAGGTTAAACGGATCTTTCGGTACCTCAAGAATACCATTCATTTGGGACTCTGGTATCCGAGGGAAACCGGTTTCTTTCTAACGGCCTATTCAGATTCTGATCATGCAGGGTGTCTTGATACACGCAAAAGTACTTCTGGTGGTGCACAATTTCTAGGTCAAGATAAGCTTGTGGGATGGTCTTCCAAGAAGCAGGATTGCACGTCACTCTCATCAGCCGAAGCGGAGTATGTGTCTCTATCTGCGGGTTGTGCTCAAGTTCTTTGGATGAGAACACAACTCACGGATTATGGCTTCCACTTTGATAAAGTACCTATGTACTGTGACTCTAAGTCGGCCATAGCCTCTCCTGCAATCCGGTACAGCATTCCCGCACGAAGCACATCGATGTCAGATACCACTTCATAAAGGAACAAGTTGAAAGAGGTATCGTTGAATTATACTTTGTTGGAACGGATTACCAATTAGCCGACTTGTTTACGAAAGCTCTGTCGAAAGATAGGTTTGAGTACCTCGTTAGGCAAATTGGTATGAGATGTTTGACTCCAGCAGACCTGGAGATTCTGGCAAAGGTGCCTGCTTGATTTATCTATCAAACATCAACTTGTAAATATCTTTGAAAAAGCAAAATACAAAAATATAAAACACATAAAAGCAAAACACAAAATTAAAAAATCTTTCAAAATCCAAAAATATTCTTCCCGACATGTCTTTCAGTATCGATAATATGGACGTGCCTAGAAATGTCGCTCAATAACGACACGGGTGTGTACATAAAGCTCGAATGAAAGTTGTAAATATTTTTCAAAACATGTCATTTCTTCTTTTAATAAAGGAAATTGTCTATTTTGGACAAATATTTCCAAACAACGGGTAGAGCAATCTATCACGGGTTGAGCTTGTCACAAAACATTCAACGTTTTGAGCTCAACACAATGGCTTGTAATTACTTTCAAATTGCAACCCGGAACTATATTCACGGGGGAGTGTACGATTTCGTGCTCTTACCCTTAGCAAAAGAAGTTAAATCTTCTTACACTTTAGTGGATTCGTCAAGACATTCAAAGTCTATGAACTCAAGTTTATGCTTTAGAAAAACCTCTTCGACAAAAAGAAATAGGATTTTTCAAAAAGCGTTGAACACAATTTTTTTTTTCAAGAATTTCTCAATGATTATTCAAAATCTTTCAAAAATTGTGTGTTCAACAACTCCCATCCTCAAAAAGCGAAATGTGGATCATATCCTCACAATGACAATTCAATTGGATCAATTTTTGAGGGGGAGCATTTTCACTTCATGCAAAAGATTAACACATCTTTCTCCCATAGATTTCAAGACTATTTTTCAAAATATATTTTAATCAAATTTGGTATCTCTAATATCAAAAGATTTTATATATTAGAGATAGGGGGAGAAAATGTGATTAAAATGTGATCTAATATAAGACTCAAGCACTTTAAATCTTACCTACATGTGCGAAACACTTTCGATTATCGATGCACATGTGAAGGGGGAGCATTTCTTAAACGACAAAACTAGCAAGGTGTTAAATGTTTTTCAAACACTTTGTTAGAATTTAAAGTGGTTTTCATGGTTACGATCAAATACCCATAACATCTTTAATTCACTACGTTATTGGTGTCAAAAGGGTGGTTAGGTTTAAGTCCTATGATCCAACCAGAACCGGAGGGATCTTCCCAGGGACAATCCAATAGATTATTAGAAGTCCTTAGGAAAGATGGAGTAGAATGTGAACGTAGCTGAATGCCGACTAAGTACTGATGCTAGCACTGGAACAATCACAACAAGGTGCTAGTAATGATGTCTTGGTAAGCATTGAAGGGGTTGAAGAATGAAAAAGAAATGTAAGGATAAAGGGTCTAAAGAAAGAAGCCCTCCATACAACTTAGGCAGAAACCGGGTCAACTCATCATGAAGACAAACTCATCATGGACCCAGTGATGTGAAGCACAACCCTTTCCTAGCTACTCAGGCTTCTCTCAAAAGAAGTTTGTTTTATTGTCACGGAGATCAACACGACTTCTATTGACTTTCTCACTCCGAGATAGTTGATATTGAATAGGTGGCATCTGCTCCAGCCTCCGACCACTAAAAGTGCACAAATAGAGTCTAGAGACAAGAGATCAATCAAATCTCGTTAGGACACACGGATGAAGATCAACAGAGTCCTACGCTATATCCTTGCGATATTGCTAGAACACTCAGAGTGATACTACTTAGTATTCACAATGATGAGTGGAAATCCTTCCAGTGTTAACATCAAACAGCACTGCGGTAGGTCATATGCAAGATTCTTTATGAATTGAACATGTGCAAAACTGAAAAGCAACAGTGGTTTGATTCTGAATTGATTCAAACTCGTTTCAGGTTTCTACGCAATATCTTTATGGTCTTGCCAGAACATTCAGAGTGATATTCATTAATATTCACAGTGACGAATGGAAATCCTTCTAGCGTCAACCTCAAACAGCGCTACGGTAGGTGACTTGTGAGATTCTTATGAATCAAACTTGTGTCAACTGGAAAGCAACAATGGTAAGATTCTTAATGAATCAAACTTGTTCCAGGAATTTGAATTGACGACTTTAATCAAGTGGATATTTATCCAATTGATTCACTCTTTATGTTCGCAGTCTTGCTTTGAGACGGTCGAGTAAAGAGAACGGCTAGTACTGCCGCGAAACCCTGTCAAGGAGATTCTTAATTGAATCTACCTGATCACAGGTACGATATTTAATATCGTATAACGGTCTTCACCGACCGGAGGTAAAACGCTACCGATTTAGGACGAATGTCAAAGCCATTCAGTCCGTGTCTATGTTTTGTCTCGAGAAGGTGGCGTCACGGTGTACTCAACAAAGTCAAAGATTCACAACCACATATTCATGCCCAAAGATTTATCCAACAATTGATAGTGTGAGCATGTGGATAAAGACATAAGATCACAAGATGGCAATGACAAGTCAAGGATGATTTGAAGATCTCAAGACTAAAAGACAAAGTCGAAAGACAACAACAAAGGCTCAAAGATCACAGCATGAAGGAACAAAACTACTATTACACGTTCAAGACTCATTTATGACGAGATCCGTAATCTCCATTGATCTCCAAACATCAAAAGGGTATGACCTCACATTGGGGGAGATTGTTAGCCTCAAAATATTGAGTCAAACAAGAATGCTCGGTCATAGGTTATTATTGTAACATTAGTTAGAACGTTGTAATAGGTAGTTATTTAGTCGTGGTTTACGGGCTTGGATTTAAACTAATTAAAGTCCAAACAACAAGCCCGGCCCAATATATAGTCCATTAAAGCCCGCATGTGGGTGGACTATATATACTACCCTCCTACCATGTTAGGAGGGTTGGTTGTTCATTTCATTTTTTTCCTTAATCTAATATTCTACAAGTTCCAACCATTTTCTCTCTACTTTCTCTCACTACTTTCTCTCTCTAGAATTCTTCTCTTATCTACCTTTCTTTCTTAATAATTCGTCTTATATCATTCATATAAAAGGGACAACACCAATCCTATAGCTCTTTCAACAGCAATTATCAAATGAGTCATTTATATGAAATGACTTAATCATTCAACTAGACTTCTCGGAAAGGTATTAGTGGCATGAGGCTTTTGGGTAATGGTTCCAATTACAGCCTCAAGTGCAACATTCACCCTTTCGATTTCAAATTTAAGAATTGGATGAAAACGAATTAGATGACATCTTTCTAGGTGGTAACGTTTTGTCAAATTCCACTCTATAAAGAAAGATCGTCATGACATTGATATCAGATTTAATCTCGCCAATTCTTCTTTAATATCACAATCAACTAATATCTATATTTCTATGAATATCAACCATTTGTTGGGATGATAAATATCCACAACTTGGTTTAGATCTAGGATAGCTAGAATTCCTACGAGAATAGCTTAGATTAATTTACTAGGGGATTTAGGGTACATTGTGACAATCTACGTCGTATAAATACCTCGTATAAATATCAAGATAATCATCAAACAATCATGTAATAAAATTACATCATATATACATATATAATCCAAGTTATATATATATATATTAAAATAACACTTCTCAGTCTGGCCTTGTCGGTAACTCGGGAATTCTTCGGCACCGTTATAGTCAAAAGATTTTTAGACATTTTTAGAAAAATGTTTATATTTAAAAGATTTTGAAATGTTTTATTCAAAACCTTAGTTTTAAAAATCTTTCGTTCTCTATAACGAGAGCTCTGGTACCAAACTGTAACACCCCCAAATTTATACAACTCAGTACAGCGGAAGACTCGTTGGTGTTACGGGATAGCACATTACTCACATCATAGACAACGCATAAAAATCGCGTCGTTTAATAATAAATCATTTCCATTCATAAATATCAAAGTTACATCGGTCCCAAGTCATTACATTTCATACAAAGTTTTATAAAATATTTGAATGGGAAATATTGTTTAAGTGCGGGCCATGAATTCTTGTTGTCTTCCCGAGAATTACCTTCAAGTACCTGAGATAAAACATGTTAAAAGAAAAGGTCAGCGATAACGCCGAGTGAATTCATAGAGTTTAATAAATTCCATCAATATAACTTTGGTATAAAATTAGTACCAAAAATCAATACGTACAAATCATTGTAATAGGCCGTAAAATAGCCAAAATCATTTTATACAAATCTTTGTAGTAGGCCATAAAATAGCCAAAGTCATTTTTATACAAATCCTTATCGAAAATCATAATATAGGCATTTGCCTTAAAAATCATTATACGAGCCAATGTCGTAAAAACATCATACAATACGTCTTATGACGTTGTATAAAATCAAATAAAAACCGTTATATGAATATGGTTATGAAAACCAAAACACAAACATAATATCAATAGTATGACCCCGTATTGCTAGTCAGGCAATACTTTGTAATTCAATGCGTATAATAGTATTTCGTTAGCTTTGGATTATTACAAGCCGCATGACATTGCTACCTTACTAAACCAAAACGGGTAGCTAACCCGATACCAATTTTGCCCATCTAAAGTAGCGTGTCGTCACAAAGGTCACGCTATGGAAATCTTCTCATACATAAATTCGCTTACCAATCAATGTGGCACGACGGGGATCAACCGTCAAGGCGCGAACTGGGGTGATCGTCCCCAAATAGTACTATTAAATGCATAAGCGTCTACCAAATCCCGGTAGTTCACAATTCATGCTAATGGGACTTTTAGTGACATAACCTAACTTTAATAATCCATATAATTTCATCTATCGGGTCCTTTAATCATTTATCGGGTCATACAATCGGGTCATTCAATCATTCGGGTCCAAAATCAATAAACAAACAATCGGGACAAATGGTGTCCTATTTTATAAAAACTAACATGTAATCTCCCTCGCGGGTTTATAAAACATTTATAAAAACATTTAAAAGAGTGCGAGGCTATGAACTCACGTTGATGTGGGAAGGCGGGTGATCGGCAATTCGGACGTACGGTACGTGCTTCAATCACGGAAACCTAGACAAATAATACTCGGTCTTAGACGTTTGTCCAATGACTTTATAAAAATACCAATTATGTATACATATGATGATTATATATATATGATGATCAAGTGGGTTTATATATTCTCGTTTACTCATTTTAAAGTTATGTGTTGATAACTTTTATACTAGTTTACTAGTTTTATCCATTTACATGTCTTAAGTCCAATAAGCTTATTATAAGTTATTTAACTTATTTTAATCCATTTTGTACTTATATTATCAGTACTTAAACTTTACAAGTTGGGCCTAAATGGGTTAAGTCCAATAAGTTCTTTTTACAAGTTTTTATCTTATTTAGTCCAATTATTAGTTCAATATGCTTAATTAGCTCGTAAATGTCCGTATTTTTTTATAGTTCGGGTTTTATCGGTTTTTACTTGTTATACATGTCTATACATCAGTATATAAGTTTTATAAAGTTTTCATTAGACGGGTCCAACCATCTAAGTTTTATTTAACAAAAACGTTAATTTTACGGCAATAGCCGAAAAAGTCGTAAAAATCATGTTTATAGTTTTATAACTTATAAAACTTAACAAGTTACCATTTTTATAATTTATACACTTATTTAACCTTTTACATACTTATATAAATAAAATCCATAAGTTAGTGGGTTTTTATTTTACATTTTATACTATTAAATTTTGAGTGCTTATATAATAGTAATATACTTTAATTTCCAAAAATCTGATTTTTATCTTCACTTTCACCATTTTTAACATATCTAGAGTTCTATAATGACTTAGAAGCTCATTTTTGGATGACATGTTCTTCATAATATGTGCTACATATAACTTAGTTATAGCTACTGCCCATTTTGAGTTTAAGTTGCCTTAACAGTCCCTACAAAACTGCTTATTCAGATTACACCATCTAACTTGTTTTGATCATATCTCACTCATTATTTTGATTCCATTGCATGGCCAACTCTCACATGTGTATAACATCATCTACTTACTGTAAATTGATCAAACCATGCAATTTTATCAGTTCATCTTTTAGTTATCTACTGTTTTTATACAGCCAACTAAATAGTCAAGATTTTAACCTTGTTTCTTATGGTTTTTCACCTTTTTAATCATGTTTATCAACAACAAATGCCCACATAACATTTTTATCATCATATAATCATCATAAACATATACAATAGGAAATAAAATACATGTTTACATAATCAAAATAACAAGAAGATGAGGAGGACAATCTTTATACCACCAACTTGATGTAGGTTATGAGTTTGACATGGTTTTGGATGGAGAAACTTATGATGCACCAAGACCACCTTCATGACCACCATTCTTCATAGAAAACTTGTGGAAAATCATCCCTCCTACTCCATGAAAACTTCTCCTTGGATGTTATAAGCACCACCAATCAATAGGGTTTCAAAGTGGCTTCAACATATGTGTAAATAACACATGATTTTGTGGTGGAATCAAGATCAAATTGGGTGTTGGATGATGAATATGGGACGACATTTTTGAGAGGGTGAGAGAGATTTTTAGTTGTTTGCATGAGTTGCAAATGAGTGTGTGGTTTTGGTTTGGTGGTTTTGTGTTGTAAGTGGAAAGTTGCTTAACTTGTAAGCTTTAGCTTACAAGTGTAAGCTTTAAGCTAAAATGTGGACACATCATGGGATGTGTGGTTACTTAGGCCGGTTTTGGAGTGGGGTGGGACAAGTGTCCCACTTGTCTCATCCCATTTATTTACGGGTACTCCTTGATTCTAGTTTCCTCGATTTGCGTGCCCTCGGGTCGTTTTACGAAAAACGTTTTTATAAATTATGAATCAACGTCACAAAACGAATCCAATAAAAATTGTTTCATCAAAAACGGAGTTCGAAAACATAAATACGTAATCCTAAGGTTTCCGGTTTAGTCGTAAAGGACGTTAAAATAAAATCGTAAGTCCTAATCTCTTCTCGTAAATTTGTGAGTTTATGAACTAACACAAATTTAAAACTCCAAAATAATATTCACGGATAAATTTATTTTCTGAAATGTCGGACTGTGACCAAAGACGGTGTATGTAAACGTAAGCACGTAACGTTGAATCCTCCGGTTTAGACGTAATCGATGTTACTCCAAGATGTAAATCCAAATTTCTTCCCAAAAATATGTGAGTTCATATTGTAACATTAAAATAATGTTTTTAAATAATATTCAAGAATAAAATATCAACCATAAATTGACGGATTGTCACAGCATTTACCCCTAAACAGGATCTTTGTCCTCAAAGATCATCTTACTACTCGCTTCTTATAGAGTCAAAGCCATGTGGGTATTTCCTCCACATTCGGTCTTTTCTCACAAGTGCAATTCGTTACAATACGCGAGTTTCAATAAACATAACTACGGGAATAAGATCAGGCTAAATGTTGACTTACTTTCTCTATCCATGATGTTCACGGGTTTCTGATGAATGCAACTTTTCGCCGATCTAAGCTTTACTAAGAACAATCAGATTTTCACTTGATAGATATTCCATCAAGTTCGATTTACGAAACATAATTCACGCAGTTCTTGAAGTCCTAGGGTAGATCCAGCTTATATGCCTTTCAATCCCAACTTTTACATCATCTCAATGGTCCCATACAACGGGGACTTATATCCCATGATTTGTCAGATCATGAATTCATTTTTCCAAGGTTAAAAATTGTGGCATAACTTCGCTACCCATTTGGCACTTCAAGATCTACCTTTCATATTCACATAACCTCTTGCCTACTATCGGCAGTCAATAATCAGATCCTAATTTCAACAATCATTTCAGATCTCGCGGGTCGGGTATTTTGCAAGGATAGGTTCGCCATCATAGGAAACCTTAAACCTAAGAGACATGTCCAACACACAGTGGGTGTATGTCGGATGTCTTCATCTCAACTCTTGCTTACAGATGCTCTAATTTCTAAATCTTAACAAGATTCGATCTCGATCCTAATACGATGATTATCAATGGTAATCCTTCCAAAGGAAAGCGATTATATGGTTCATTACCAAAGGTCAATCATTTAAACATAAAGCAGTGCTTATAGTACTTTGTATCGTTACTTTACCTCGTCCCTTCGATTGGGGTGGTACATAGTAATCTCATCAAGGTTCGTTCTCAATGATTTCTGAGCAAATCTCTAGAAATTCGATGCGAAGCGAGGATCTTGATATATAGATGATCGATACAGGCACACTATGTTTACATAACTCTTTTAAATAAAAAGAGTCTATTTCTTCATCAAGATTCTATCATTAACGAGAATGATATTAGCAGATTTGGTCAGTCTGTCGACGATGACCCAAATCAAATCAAATTCAGATGATGAATTTTGCAATAGCTAGACGTTTACTAATGTATGAGGCGATGTCTGCCTTCATAATTTCCATCAGTACAATTTCTTCAGACAAAGATACTCTTAGTCATAAATGACATACATATAATACTTATACTTACAAATTCCAACATAACTATATCTCACAATCTCCATATTTATACAATCACAAGTGGTCTTTAAAACATTTAACCCTATTTGCTTCTCTATTTTAATGGTTCACATTAGCCGCGAAACACTTTTTATCATTTATATTATCCTTTTTACGAACATCGTTTATTTTTATATTGTTCGGCACTTTATTTTGCACGTTCATTATTAAGAAATATATCCTAATTGGTTCTTTATCCTTTTTATATAATATGTCAGTAATTACGTTCACTTCCCTAATGAAATAAATATCATAACCGTATTTATTCAAAATTTCTTCTTCATATCTTCTATGTTTCAGTTTCGTCTTTACTATTATCTTTATCTGTTTTATTTTATCCGACGTTTATAGCGCCGATAAATATTACAAGTAATTAAATAATAAATATTTAATTTTTATGAAACACAAGCGTAAATTTCATAGTTCGACCAATTATATAAAAATGTTCAAAATAAATTTGAATTTAATTAACAAGATTTTTGCTGATTTATCGAAAATAATTAATAAGATTCGTAAATGTTCGAAAAACCTTTGTTTATACTTTGGTCAAAGTTTTCTAAGTTTGAAAAGTAAAAATTATCGTTTCAGATTTTCAAGTCATGGTTTAAATGGGTTTCCTCAATCCTTCTTAGGTTATCTTGAGGTATACACAAACATTTACCCCTAAACAAAAGTTTAGTTAAATGGTTTGTGTATAAGGGAATAATCCCTTAAAATTCTTTGTTAAAACATTTGTCAAAATATATTTGCACTTTCTTTTTAGTATAACTCAAAGTCTTAAATGACTTCTAAATATTGAAGAGTCAATTTATATTCCATTATCTATTAATCACATGGTTAAATCATGTAAAGTTTTAAGTCTTAAGTCTTATGTTAAATATTCAAGGTACAATTTTTAATTGTTCGGCCAATTCAGGGCAATCTATAATTAATTATTAACTTCATTCTTATTCTTATAAACAAACATATAGTCCTTAATGATCACGAGCATGAATTTTATTAAATTACAGCCTACACACGTGATTCACCAAATTTATGAATACTACATGTGCATCGGTCAATCCAAACGACATCACGTGAAACTCATAATGTTCATCACAAGTTCTGGATGTAATGATTGGAATAGATAATCTCTTTCGCAGATGCGAAGTTGATGATAACCATGCTATGGATCAAATTTGCTAGAACCTTGTAAATGATCGAACAAATCTTCCATTTCGAGTTATGGATATCGTTTTCGATTGTCAATTTACTCAGTTCACGGTAATCTATAAATACAAGGAATGATAACACCATAGCTCTTCATGATGACGAGCTCGGTAGAATAAAATCTTTCTCCGACAACTTTCTCAGTTGTACGGTAATTCCTTTAATTTAGATGGTGCTGACGTACAATGCACAAGCCACAAGTGCAGCACCGGAAATATAATCAATACCAAATTTCAACTTGCCTTAATGGCGAAAGTCTAGGTAATTCATCAATAAATACCTCCTAAAGTTTCAAATAACAGAATTATCTTTTCAATAATTTCATATTAGCTTATTTCTAGATTATAATATCTACGATTAATTCACAACTATTTACGGTATAGATTTCAAGTCTTAATATAGGATATGGTCATCCATCAAGAGTTATTTAGATCACTTTTGATAATCAACATCTTATCAGTTAGGGAAATTCTATTTGAGTTCCCATCCATTAAGACAATTTCGTCATGTCATAATCAATCAATCCATTCTACTGGCACTATCAACTTTCCAGTTTTATTGCCGTCGATAAGATGTGAACTTCTCAAAAGTCTAATAATAACTCATAATCCTTCTCAAATTCAAAGATATATGGAGACATAACTAACCTTAAAAGAGTAAGGTCAACGCATAATCGATGCGAGAGAATTTCAAATCAGATACAGACGAAAACATTTAATGAATATGAATATATCCCATGTTTTCATAATTTGAGTACGTATTTGAAAGCTCCTCGGATCGTTACCCAGGTCATTCAAATGAAATCAAATCAAAAGAAATGATAGGAATGTCGATACATCCAGTCGGGTATCCACACTCGGTAATCAGATACTTTTCCTAAGAATCTCACTACGGAAGAATTGGACAAGAAAGAATTGTCAATTGTCAAATAAGACAATTTCCACATATGAGTAAATTCAACTCAGAAGAATAGATGCTACAGGCACATATGTAGGTGTCCCTAACATTATGTCCCTATCTTTCACTTCTTGCAGATCTCATAAAATTTAATCTTTCACAATCTTTAAAGAAAATGTAGTGTTTATTCATTTGTTTTATGGTGGCTACTAATCAGTCTTGCATGGTCCATTCCAAATTGTATGTAGGCGCGCAACTATATACAATTTCAAGATTAACGATGCAATACTCAGTTCGTCAAAATTTTATCATCATGTTTATAGTAAAATCATTTTCATGCTTAATTCTTAGATAAGAATCAAGAATAAATTTAAAAAGATATTCTTTGTTATGGAAATAATTAAGTTTCCAAAGCGTCTCATAAACAACTTTATTTTGATATCAATCACTTATAAATCTCACTTTAAATAATCCTTATTGTGATGAAAATTAAATTTTCTCAAAGGATACCGTTTTAACTTTATAAAAACAATGTGTGATCTGCAAAAGAGTGATGAAGAGTGGTTCACCAAGAACTAACTATAATATGATAGGAAATGAGCTTAGCCAAATAATCATGAGGTTCATGATCTCGATGGCACTCAAAAGAATAATTCACAACGTAACTCAATTCAAGATGAGTACTTGTTCAATGGTTGCCTCACTAATGCGAACATTAGGATGAAGCAATAAAAGATAGATAACATCGATACATGTAGGATTTAGCAATCAAAGGTAGTCTTTTCATTAATCACAAACAAGTCAAAATTGTACCGTAACACATTACGTGTCACTATGTCATACAATTCTCAGAACTCATCCTACCAACTGATATCTCAGTTAAGTTAGGGATTATTTTTAAAAGATACCACAATGAATACTAATCTACAAGAGTCATTAGGTGTCCCACCTGTCCCGGAAGATCCATCAGTCCCAATTCAGAAGGAGATTTCTTCAATTTATTTATTGGACACTGGGCATCCTTGTTAGTGGACAATGGTCTAGGAACAACCCTTAACACGAATCAATAATCAATTAAATCCTTATAATTCAATCACAAAACTTAACGACTTCCTCTTAACAATCTTATATCCCATACAAGTTAAATTTTACTTTATTCAAGTTTCAATCAATTTTATACTCAATTCGATATCCTACCTCATTATCCAATACTTACAACCTTATTCTTCGGCCTTGTAAAGGCAATACAATCTCAATATGAATCAACACTTAATTTCCAATCCTATAGCTCTTTCAACATCAATTATCAAATGAGTCATTTATATGAAATGACTTAATCATTCAACTAGACTTCTCGGAAAGGTATTAGTGGCATGAGGCTTTTGGGTAATGGTTCCAATTACAGCCTCAAGTGCAACATTCACCCTTTCGATTTCAAATTTAAGAATTGGATGACAACGAATCAGATGACATATTTCTAGGTGGTAACGTTTTGTCAAATTCCACTCTATAAAGAAAGATCGTCATGACATTGATATCAGATTTAATCTCGTCAATTCTTCTTTAATATCACAATCAACTAATATCTATATTTCTACGAATATCAACCATTTGTTGGGATGATAAATATCCACAACTTGGTTTAGATCTAGGATAGCTAGAATTCCTACGAGAATAGCTTAGATTAATTTACTAGGGGATTTAGGGTACATTGTGACAATCTACGTCGTATAAATACCTCGTATAAATATCAAGATAATCATCAAACAATCATGTAATAAAATTACATCATATATACATATATAATCCAAGTTATATATATATATATATTAAAATAACACTTCTCAGTCTGGCCTTGTCGGTAACTCGGGAATTCTTCGGCACCGTTATAGTCAAAAGATTTTTAGACATTTTTAGAAAAATGTTTATAGTTAAAAGATTTTGAAATGTTTTATTCAAAACCTTAGTTTTAAAAATCTTTCGTTCTCTATAACGAGAGCTCTGGTACCAAACTGTAACACCCCCAAATTTATACAACTCAGTACAGCGGAAGACTCGTTGGTGTTACGGGATAGCACATTACTCACATCATAGACAACGCATAAAAATCGCGTCGTTTAATAATAAATCATTTCCATTCATAAATATCAAAGTTACATCGGTCCCAAGTCATTACATTTCATACAAAGTTTTATAAAATATTTGAATGGGAAATATTGTTTAAGTGCGGGCCATGAATTCTTGTTGTCTTCCCGAGAATTACCTTCAAGTACCTGAGATAAAACATGTTAAAAGAAAAGGTCAGCGATAACGCCAAGTGAATTCATAGAGTTTAATAAATTCCATCAATATAACTTTGGTATAAAATTAGTACCAAAAATCAATACGTACAAATCATTGTAATAGGCCGTAAAATAGCCAAAATCATTTTATACAAATCTTTGTAGTAGGCCATAAAATAGCCAAAGTCATTTTTATACAAATCCTTATCGAAAATCATAATATAGGCATTTGCCTTAAAAATCATTATACGAGCCAATGTCGTAAAAACATCATACAATACGTCTTATGAAGTTGTATAAAATCAAATAAAAACCGTTATATGAATATGGTTATGAAAACCAAAACACAAACATAATATCAATAGTATGACCCCGTATTGCTAGTCAGGCAATACTTTGTAATTCGATGCGTCTAATAGTATTTCGTTAGCTTTGGATTATTACAAGCCGCATGACATTGTTACCTTACTAAACCAAAACGGGTAGCTAACCCGATACCAATTTTGCCCATCTAAAGTAGCGTGTCGTCACAAAGGTCACGCTATGGAAATCTTCTCATACATAAATTCTCTTACCAATCAATGTGGCACGACGGGGATCAACCGTCAAGGCGCGAACTGGGGTGATCGTCCCCAAATAGTACTATTAAATGCATAAGCGTCTACCAAATCCCGGTAGTTCACAATTCATGCTAATGGGACTTTTAGTGACATAACCTAACTTTAATAATCCATTTAATTTCATCTATCGGGTCCTTTAATCATTTATCGGGTCATACAATCGGGTCATTCAATCATTCGGGTCCAAAATCAATAAACAAACAATCGGGACAAATGGTGTCCTATTTTATAAAAACTAACATGTAATCTCCCTCGCGAGTTTATAAGACATTTATAAAAACATTTAAAAGAGTGCGAGGCTATGAACTCACGTTGATGTGGGAAGGCGGGTGATCGGCAATTCGGATGTACGGTACGTGCTTCAATCACGGAAACCTAGACAAATAATACTCGGTCTTAGACGTTTGTCCAATGAATTTATAAAAATACCAATTATGTATACATATGATGATTATATATATTTGATGATCAAGTGGGTTTACATATTCTCGTTTACTCATTTTAAAGTTATGTGTTGATAACTTTTATACTAGTTTACTAGTTTTATCCATTTACGTGTCTTAAGTCCAATAAGCTTATTATAAGTTATTTAACTTATTTTAATCCATTTTGTACTTATATTATCAGTACTTAAACTTTACAAGTTGGGCCTAAATGGGTTAAGTCCAATAAGTTCTTTTTACAAGTTTTTATCTTATTTAGTCCAATTATTAGTTCAATATGCTTAATTAGCTCGTAAATGTCCGTATTTTTTTATAGTTCGGGTTTTATCGGTTTTTAATTGTTATACATGTCTATACATCAGTATATAAGTTTTATAAAGTTTTCATTAGACGGGTCCAACCATCTAAGTTTTATTTAACAAAAACGTTAATTTTACGGCAATAGCCGAAAAAGTCGTAAAAATCATGTTTATAGTTTTATAACTTATAAAACTTAACAAGTTACCATTTTTATAATTTATACACTTATTTAACCTTTTACATACTTATATAAATAAAATCCATAAGTTAGTGGGTTTTTATTTTACATTTTATACTATTAAATTTTGAGTGCTTATATAATAGTAATATACTTTAATTTCCAAAAATCTGATTTTTATCTTCACTTTCACCATTTTTAACATATCTAGAGTTCTATAATGACTTAGAAGCTCATTTTTGGATGACATGTTCTTCATAATATGTGCTACATATAACTTAGCTATAGCTACTGCCCATTTTGAGTTTAAGTTGCCTTAACAGTCCCTACAAAACTGCTTATTCAGATTACACCACCTAACTTGTTTTGATCATATCTCACTCATTATTTTGATTCCATTGCATGGCCAACTCTCACATGTGTATAACATCATCTACTTACTGTAAATGGATCAAACCATGCAATTTTATCAGTTCATCTTTTAGTTATCTACTGTTTTTATACAGCCAACTAAATAGTCAAGATTTTAACCTTGTTTCTTATGGTTTTTCACCTTTTTAATCATGTTTATCAACAACAAATCCCCACATAACATTTTTATCATCATATAATCATCATAAACATATACAATAGGAAATAAAATACATGTTTACATAATCAAAATAACAAGAAGATGAGGAGGACAATCTTTATACCACCAACTTGATGTAGGTTATGAGTTTGACATGGTTTTGGATGGAGAAACTTATGATGCACCAAGACCACCTTCATGACCACCATTCTTCATAGAAAACTTGTGGAAAATCATCCCTCCTACTCCATGAAAACTTCTCCTTGGATGTTATAAGCACCACCAATCAATAGGGTTTCAAAGTGGCTTCAACATATGTGTAAATAACACATGATTTTGTGGTGGAATCAAGATCAAATTGGGTGTTGGATGATGAATATGGGACGACATTTTTGAGAGGGTGAGAGAGATTTTTAGTTGTTTGCATGAGTTGCAAATGAGTGTGTGGTTTTGGTTTGGTGGTTTTGTGTTGTAAGTGGAAAGTTGCTTAACTTGTAAGCTTTAGCTTACAAGTGTAAGCTTTAAGCTAAAATGTGGACACATCATGGGATGTGTGGTTACTTAGGCCGGTTTTGGAGTGGGGTGGAACAAGTGTCCCACTTGTCTCATCCCATTTATTTACGGGTACTCCTCGATTCTAGTTTCCTCGATTTGCGTGCCCTCGGGTCGTTTTACGAAAAACGTTTTTATAAATTATGAATCAACGTCACAAAACGAATCCAATAAAAATTGTTTCATCAAAAACGGAGTTCGAAAACATAAATACGTAATCCTAAGGTTTCCGGTTTAGTCGTAAAGGACGTTAAAATAAAATCGTAAGTCCTAATCTCTTCTCGTAAATTTGTGAGTTTATGAACTAACACAAATTTAAAACTCCAAAATAATATTCACGGATAAATTTATTTTCTGAAATGTCGGACTGTCACCAAAGACGGTGTATGTAAACGTAAGCACGTAACGTTGAATCCTCCGGTTTAGACGTAGTCGATGTTACTCCAAGATGTAAATCCAAATTTCTTCCCAAAAATATGTGAGTTCATATTGTAACATTAAAATAATGTTTTTAAATAATATTCAAGAATAAAATATCAACCATAAATTGACGGATTGTCACAGAGTTTCCAATGATAAACTAAATTATGTGGTATAATGTTATATTTCTAATTATTGAAACCCTAAGAGATGGTATGAATATGTTTGGAAACGCGAGGATTATGCTCTTCTTTGTCTTATGACATAGCTCTTTATTTAAATGTCGGGACGAGATTTATTTAAGGGGAAGAGATTGTGACAATCCTCAAATTTCACATATGTGTTATGTGCTATAATTGTCTCAATATGAGTATTTGGCTAGAAGTTTTGCTTTTTTTACCTTAGTTAGTAAGATGAACTGCTTCTCACAACCTGAACTGCTACTAGAACATATTCCTATATGTTGTAAACACAATGTATATGTCAAGTCTAAGATCTAAAAGTAATCTTATAAGTTCAAAACATATCAAATATAACTATGATGCCCTAAATTCCCTTAGAAACCCTAGAATCCCTAAAAATGAGTTATAAACTCAAGAATTATAAACTACGAATGGAAAATACATATGAATAAGTCACTAAGGATTATAAACAAGTTATAAACTACACATTATAGACATAATAATACCTAAGAATAACAAGAAACAACCCATACAAAGCTAAGTACAAATAAATATATACATAATAGTCGAGATCATCACCTAAAAACCCTTAGTAAACAAGGCTTCAAGTAATATAAATACATTATATCTATGTACTATTATCAGATACACTATACTAATTACAATCTATCATATAATGGAAAGATAAATAATAAAAAAACACTAATATTCACTAATCACAAGCTAATTACAAGTAAATGACCTATAACTAAGATTAGTATATAAAATCCATTCTATAATGAATTAGAGTCTAATCTTTTGCCACTAATTATAAAACTCAATTATGTATCATATTAAGGTTATACATTTATTTCAAGTTATGTCACAAATTATTAAAGCATAAGGTACAAGTTATCAAAGCAAAGGATCTTAGGCTCCTATAATTATCCCTAGAATATGGTAAACCTATATAAACCCTTAAAATAAGAATGTAGAAACCATGAAAGTAATAAACATATCATATAAGCCCTAGATTAAGTGTACATAAGGATATAAACCCTAATTACCCAAGATAGAAAGTCATTAGGATTAATGACCTAAAAACCCTTATATTAAGAAATCTACATGGAATCACTACCTAGTCTTTTAGGATAAGTATAAAAAAACCCATAGAACTTCATTAAGGTTATAATATTATATTAAGACATTGTACAAGTACCCTAATGCACAAGGAAGATTTCAATGCATGATTTGTAAATTAAGTCAAAATGTGTATTTTCACCCTTTAGACATGTTTACTTAGAATAGTAAAACCAATGTAGGGACTTCATGAACACATCAAGGAAAATTTAGGATGTATAAATTGAGTTTACATCAGTAGCTAATTGAAGGATAATCACTTTTGCTAACATTTAGCCATAAATCATTAGAAACCCTAACCCGCCTAAGTTTTCTTCCCATTTTCATATCAAACCTTTGTTAAACATCAAACCAAAGACCCAACTTATTAATTACATTTTATATACCCTAGTTAAAACCTAAACGATCACTAATAGTGTTCCTAAGTCCTTAATTACCCAAAATTATAAAGTATAAAGTTACAAGCCCTAATTTGAAACTCGGTTTTGTAATTTCCCTCCAAAACTCATTTTTAAACCATTTCCCTCCATTCCAAGTTTCAAAACAAGATATTTACATGTCCCTAGATATTTTGGAGTGCCAAGAAAGTAGGTGCATAAGCTACTTGTAGTTACACATCACCATTCTTATCTATATGTATGTCGTGTACATTTTTAGCCACAAACCATGGATAGGACTGAAGCTAGACTCTAAAAACGTGTATAGACCTTCACTATCCTTCATTAGTCATTACACTAGCTGTGTTACATGTCCTAGGCTTTACCTTGGAGCCTAAGTGTTGGAAAAGCTATAAATAGCGCCAAATGTACATAGTTAGAACTTGCACCCCGTTTCCTTTGTATCTCCCACCTATTCTCCATTTCCACTTCTATATACGTCCTAGGACATCCCATAAGACAAAAAACCAGGTCTAGAAGTAAGCCATTAAAGCTCTTGAAGCTTTGATAGCAAGTAGTGCTCATAAGAAGCCATTAGAAGCCATTTTGGAGCTACCTAGGTAATTTTTATGTTAGCTATGCTTTGATCTTTTTATAATGATATATTAGACTTTTTCTAATGCTAAAGTTATGTTAGAAAGATAATTTAAAAAGAACTATGTCATTTCATCAATTTAAATGAAAGTTACAAGTTAAAGATGTCTTAAAACCCTAGTTTTGTAATTTACATGAAATAATAAGCAAAAACCCATTTCAAAAGCTATAATTCTAAAGAAATGTATTTATGATGATTATAAATATGTTTTGAAAATTTGTTTTAAAATCCTAGATAGATCCTCACTACTTAAGTTTCCAAAACGCAAAACGAAGCTGAAACACAAAAGATAAAGAGATCAAGCAAGCGTCACCGGATCTACAAATACATATTTCCATATATACTACTTACCATAAATAGATCTTCACTAATTAATATTACAAAAGTAGGTGGTTGATGTGACAATCCTCAAATTTCATATATGTGTTATGTGCTATAATTGTCTCAATATGAATATTTGGCTAGAAATTTTTGCTTTTTGTACCTTACATGGTAAGATGAACTGCTTCTCACAACCTGAACTACCACTATAACATATTCCTATATGTTGTAAACACAATGTATATGTCAAGTCTAAGATCTAAAAGTAATCTTATAAGTTCAATATTGATAAAAACATCTCAAATTTAACTATGATGCCCTAAATTCCCTTAGAAACCCTAGAATCCCTAAAAATGAGTTATACACTCAAGAATGATAAACTATGTATGGAAAATACATATGAATAAGTCACTAAGGATTATAAACAAGTTATAAACTATACTTTATAGACATAATCATACCTATGAATTACAAGTAACAACCCATACAAAGCTAAGTACAAATAAATATACATAATAGTCTAGATCATCACCTAGAAACACTTAGTAAACAATGTTTCAAGCAATATAACTACATAATATATATGTACTATTATCAGATACACTATACTAATTACAATCTATACTATAAAGGAAAGATAAATAATCATAAAACATTAATATTCACTAATCATAAGCTAATTACAAGTAAATGACATATAACCAATATTAGCATATAAAATCCATTCTATAATGAATTAGAGTATAATATTTTGCCACTAATTATAAAACTCAATTATGTACCATATTAAGGTTATAAATTTATTTCAAGTTAAGTTACAAATTATTAAAGCATAAGGTACAAGTTATCAAAGCATAGAATCTGCTCCCATAATTATCCCTAGAATATGGTAAACCTATATAAACCCTTAAACTAAGAATGTAGAAACCATGGAAGTAATAAACATATCATATAAGCCCTAGAATAAGTGTACATAAGGATATAAACCCTAATTACCCAAGATACAAAGTCATTATGATTAATGACATAAATAACCTTATATTAAGAAATCTACATGGAATCACTCCCTAGTCTTTTAGGACAAGGCTTTACCTTGGAGCCTAAGTTTTGGAAAAGCTATAAATAGAACCGAATGTACCTAGTTAGAACTTGCACCCCGTTTCCTTTGTATCTCCCACCCATTCTCCATTTCCATTTCTATATACGTCCTAGGACATCCCATAAGACCAAAAACCAGGTCTAGAAGTAAGCCATTAAAGCTCTTGAAGCTTTGATAGCAAGTAGTGCTCATAAGAAGCCATTAAAAGCCATTTTGGAGCTACCTAGGTAATTTCTATGTTAGCTATTCTTTGATCTTGTTATAATGATATATTAGACTTGTTATAATGCCAAATTTATGTTGGAAAGATAATATAAAAAGAACTAAGTCATTTCATCAATTTAAATGAAAGTTATAAGTTAAAGTTGTCTTAAAACCCTAGTTTTGTAATTTACATGAAATAATAAGCAAAAACCCATTTCAAAATCTATAATTCTGAAGAAATGTATTTATGATGATTATAAATATGTTTTGAAACTTTTTTTTAAAATCCTAGATAGATCCTCACTACTTAAGTTTCCAAAACGCAAAACGAAGCTGAAACACAAAAGATAAAGAGATCAAGCAAGCGTCACCGGATCTACAAATACATATTTCCATATATACTACTTACCATAAATAGATCCTCACTACTTAAGTTTCCAAAAGTAGGTGGTTGATGTGACAATCCTCAAATTTCATATATGTGTTATATGCTATAATTGTCTCAATATGAATATTTGGCTAGAATTTTTTGCTTTTTGTACCTTACATGGTAAGATGAACTGCTTCTCACAACCTGAACTACCACTATAACATATTCCTATATGTTGTAAACAAAATGTATATGTCAAGTCTAAGATCTAAAATTAATCTTATAAGTTCAATATCGATAAAAACATCTCAACTTTAACTATGATGCCCTAAATTCCCTTAGAAACCCTAGAATCCCTAAAAATAAGTTATAAACTCAAGAATGATAAACTATGTATGGAAAACACATATGAATAAGTCACTAAGGATTATAAACAAGTTATAAACTATACTTTATAGACATAATAATACCTACGAATCACAAGAAACAACCCATACAAAGCTAAGTACAAATAAATATACATAATAGTCTAGATCATCACCTAGAAACCCTTAGTAAACAATGTTTCAAGCAATATAACTACATAATATATATGTACTATTATCAGATACACTATTCTAATTACAATCTATCCTATAAAGGAAAGATAAATAATCACAAAACACTAATATTCCCTAATCACAAGCTAATTACAAGTAAATGACCTATAACCAAGATTAGCATATAAAATCCATTCTATAATGAATTAGATTCTAATCTTTTGCCACTAATTATAAAACTCAATTATGTATCATATTAATGTTATACATTTATTTCAAGTTAAGTTACAAATTATTAAAGCATAAGGTACAAGTTATCAAAGCATAGAATCTTAAGCTCCCATAATTATCCCTAGAATATGGTAAACCTATATAAACCCTTAAACTAAGAATGTAGAAACCATGGAAGTAATAACATATCATATAAGCCCTAGAATAAGTGTACATAAGGATATAAACCCTAATTACCCAAGATAGAAAGTCATTAAGATTAATGACCTAAAAACCCTTATATTAAGAAATCTACATGGAATCACTATCTAGTCTTTTAGTACAAGTCTAAAAACCCCCATAGCACTTCATTAAGGTAATAAGATTATAATAAGACAATATACAAGTACCCTAATGCACAAGGTACAAGATTTCAATGCATGACTTGTAAATTAAGTCAAATGAGTATTTTCACCCTTTAGACATGTTTACTTAGAATAACTTAGTAAAAACAATGTAGGGACTTCATTAACACATCAAGGAAAATCTAGGATGTATAAATTGATATCAGTAACTAACTGAAGGATAATCAGTTTTACTATGATTTAACCATAAATCATTAGAAACCTTAACCCGCCTAAGTTTTCTACCCATTTTCACATCAAACCTTTGTTAAACTTCAAACCAAAGACCCAAACTTCTTAATTACAATGTATATACCCTAATTAAACCCTAATCCATCACTAATCACATTCCTAAGCCCTTAATCATCAAAATCACAAAGTATAAAGTTACAAGCCCTAATTTGAAACCCGGTTTTGTAATTTCCATCCAAAAGTCATTTTTAAACCACTTCATTCCATTCCAAGTTTAAAAACCAGATATTTACATGTCCCTAGATATTTTGGAGTGCCAAGCAAGTAGGTGCATAAGCTACTTGTAGTTACACATCACCATTCTTATCTATACGTTTGTCGTGTACATTTTTAGCCACAAACGTGTATAGACCTTCACTAGCCTTCTATTGTCAGTACCCTAGCTGTGTAACACGTCCTAGGATTTACCATGGAGCCTAAGTGTTGGAAAAGCTATAAATAAGGCCGAATGTACATAGTTAGAACTTGAACCCCGTTTGTTTTGTATCTCCTACCCATTCTCCATTTCCACTTCTATATACGTCCTAGTACATCCCATAAGACCAAAAATAAGGTCTAGAAGGAAGCCGTTGAAGCTCTTGAAGCTTTGATAGCAAGTAGTGCTCATAAGAAGCCATTAGGAGCCATTTTGGAGCTACCTAGGTAATTTCTATGTTAGCTATGCTTTGATCTTTTTATAATGATATATTACACATGTTATAATACTAAAATTATGTTAGAAAGATAATATAAAAAGAACTAAGTCATTTCATCAATTTAAATGAAAGTTATAAGTTAAAGATGTCTTAAAACCCTAGTTTTGTAATTTACATGAAATAATAAGCAAAAACCCATTTCAAAAGCTATAATTCTGAAAAATGCTGTTATTATGATTATAAATATGTTTTGAAACTTTGTTTTAAAATCCTAGATCATTTGATCCATTTTTGAGGTTGTTATGTAATTTTTACAAGTATAGGGACTAAAACTGTCATTTTTGAAACTATTTAACATTTTGGGCCAAAAGTGTCATTTTGTGAAAGTTAAATCTATAATAATAAATGTTGAAAAGGTTGAGACCCTAAGTTTAAATATTGAGGGTTTAAATTGTAAATAATGAAACTATATACATTAAGGGTTAAAAGTGTAATTATACCAAAGTATAACTAAAAGGGCTATTTTGCCAATTTTGAAATAAAGAATATTAATTATAAATATGAGGAAGTAATGAAAGTATCATGTTAGTAGGGAGCTTTGTACAAAGATGTTGCATCTCAATATTACGTTCTAACTGAGTGGTTGGGTTTACGATTTAAAGTGCCCTCTCTCCTCAAACGTTTATAGAATAGATTCTGAGTATGATGGCCCGAACAATGGTGCTAGAATTATCACCAAATAATAATTAAAGAATATGTAAACAAATACTTAACAATATTGAACAAAATATTAAAGACTTGATACTATACAAAATGTGCTAATCCAGGTTTGTGTGAGATCAAGCTGTTGTTTATAAGACCAAGTTGTGGTTTATGTCATCAAGCTGTTTATCTGTGAAAGAAATAAATCTGTTATAGCTCAGAATCTATGGATCCCAGGTGAGTTCATAGCCTCACTAGATCTAATTTATAAATTATTTGAAAACCCGTGAAGGTTATATATGTTAAACTGGAATACAAGTATTTTGGTATGCTTCTCATATATGATTATTGACACTATGTTTACTGATGCCTTGAATGTCCCTTTTTAATTATGAACCGTTAATCATTTTCCCAGAAATGAGCGCTAATATTGTAAATAGTACTATTTGGGGACTGACATCCCATGTCTTGGCAAGTCGCACTTGCCAGCACCTTAGTGGTCAAACAGTCATACTTTATTTTGCTAAGAAGGATAGTTTGACAGACTTGCTTATAAGGGCAATTGTGGGTTTCTGATATGTCTGGTCGCGGTATCATAAGCTTAGTGCATTAATTTATATATTTTATGGGCGAATAATAACGTAGCTCAAGAAAAGGAACTTGTATTCAAAATGATTTTAAACCTATGAATTCACTCAACCATTGTTTTGATTTTAAGCATATATCTCAGGTTTTAAAGATTGCTAGTATGGAGCAGCACGAGGATGCATGAAGAGACACAAGACTGAATATTTTATTCTAGATTGTGGGAACCTTGATATGAGTAAAATCTCATATCAATTATAATCTATTGAACCCCTAAAACACAAGGAAATTACCAAGTTTTAATATAAAACAGAATTACGTGGGATTCTTTGTTGTTTGTGATTATGTAGGTAAAATTTTACGTTTTCACACAAACACGAATTTCAAGGCTTAATAATGAAGAAAAAGACAAAAGAATGACCATTTATGACAAAGCTCCAAAGTTCAAGGGCCTTATTTGTTGATCTCAGAAGTTGAAGGGTTGAAGTTGGCATTTCTACAAAGTTCTCATGATGTTTCAAGAATCTGCCAAAGTCCAAGGATTATTTCTGCCATTCTTCAAAGTCAAAAACTATTCAATTCGTGTGATTTACCCTCTAACCAATCAGAATGCATTATACCCGATCACACGGATCATGGACTAAAGTGATACGCATTTATGGAGCTGAGATGCAATTATGGGCAAGATCTTCACAGTAAATGCATTAAAAATCCACTCACTCTCTTTTAACCAATGAGAACTCAATATACCAACACACACGGATCACCAGAACTACTCAATCCGTGTGATGCTGTGATGACCAATGTAAATGTGCCACATCATCAAGTAAATATTCAGTTTAAAAGAGTGGCGAACTATGTGCACGTGGAGCCTTCCGATTGGACTAAAAACGTCAAATAACATTTCACCTCACTTTTTCTCACCTATAAATACAGTATTTCACCCTCACTTGTAGCATTCAGTTTTAGCTTTTTAACTGTATGTTTTACACATAGTAGAATTAGTTAGAAATATTCTCTCATTACTTTCTCTTTCTATACCTTCCATAAACACTTAGTTAGTTAGAAAACCGTTGCAGTTTAGTTTTGATCTATTAATGATGGCATCATGCGTTTGGTAGAGATCTTCGAAGTTTAGCTCTGTTTTTAGGAATAGTAGAAGTTTGCAGCCAGTGATCAAAAGAAGTCAGACTCTAAAAGTGATGGATATTTTGGTTCATTGCGATACGGTTTCAGATTCACGTGTTGAAATAAGGCAGTACAGCGCTGAGCTTATTCATCAAAGGATTCATCAGTTCATTATGGTTAAGCACATTAAATTTCAAGTCATTCTTTAGTTTTAAAAAATACTAGTAGCGTTGTAGAAGTGGTACTAGCTAGTTAACTTTTGTTAAATGAGTTATGTTAGAATAATTGATCTGCTGGACTTGATTTGTGTTATATTGAATTGATAGTTTAGTGACATTAACCTGAGTTTTCGGTTTTGAATCTCTTAGCAATTCTTCTATAGAGGATTTTTCTAAAACTTGAGTTTGGCATCATGAATCAAGATAGTTTTTGTTAGCTGCTATTGTAGGAATGTTCTTTTCAGATCTTTGAGAAATAATAGAAGTGTAACGTCTCAAATTTAATAGCCGTTAAAGTTAGGAATAGAATTTGTATTAAAATTTGGAGATTTAGCTGCTGAGAATCGAACTTCAATTATGTTTCTATTTTTTTATAATTCGTCAGTTTCAGTCCCGAATTGTGAATGTTGTCATTTCAATACTAGTCCAAATTCGTCTAATTGTTAGTCAACGCAGTAAAATCTATAATACAATTGGTCATATGTTTTTTATGTTAGTTGGTGGATCAAACTTTTGGGCTAGTCAAACTTTGGGCTTACTTACAGACGAGTTGTACAATTAAATTTGAACCCGTAATAGCTTTGGTTTTAAATTTAGCAATTTATAGTTTTATAAAAATCGTATTTTACTTTATAAAATTTAGATATAGTTAAAATTGTCATTTTATTTTTAGTTTTTTAAAAAATAGTTAGGTGAAAACTTTATAAAAATTAATTAAAAAATTAGTTAAAAAATAATTAAAAAATTTAGTTAAAAAATTAGTAAGCTTTATAAAAAGTTTGTTAGAAATTGGTTTTAATCTTGTTAAGTCGTTATTTTACATAGTTTGTTACTTTGAGCAAATTAGTTATATTTTCTTGTTTAGTTGTTATATCTTGTTATCTAGTTTGTTACATATTGTTTTTCTTTACTTGTTCTAAGTGTTTTGCTTATTGTACGTGCAATATGTTGTAGATTTGTACGTATAAGTAAAAAATATTTTTACCTTTTTACGTGCTAATTGCCAAGTAGTTTAAATACAACCTACAAACTATAACCAAAAACGATAAAGTACTTGCTCGTGATTGTTGATCAAGTCGATAAGACCGAGAGAAAAACGATACTAAAAATGAACTATTAAATGGCGCCGCTGCAGGTTCTTTTCGTGGAGATTGACGGTTTCTAGTGAGATACATATTGGATTTTGAGATCGGTTCACTTTTGAATGTTCCTTTTTGTTAAATTAAAATTATAAAAAAAATCTCAAAGATAAAAATATAAAAAATAAAAAATCACAAAAATCAATTCTTTCCTAATTGAACCAAAAAAATAAAAAAAAACACAAAAGTATTTTTTTCCTAAAAGATTACACCAAAAATATATTGTATATATTGTTTTCAATCGTTTTTACCTACATATTATATTTTCTTAAAAAAATCAAATAAATACAAAAATATTTTCTCTATATTATTATATGTAAATAAGTATACGTAGATAAGAATCTTAACACAGCTACTTCCATAAGTATTGCCTTGGCACTACACTGTATTTGGTGGCGTTCCGGTGCCAAATACGTGTATCGATCAAAGAAAATAAAAGGTAAAAATAGATAAATACTTTCGATAAGCACGAATTCAAAAAATACGAACTATACGGTAAATAGAAAGGCGACTTGCTATAAAATGCAAGTCTAAAGAAAAAGGTACTTAAGAGCTACGCGCCACCTCGTTTCCCTCGCTCACCTGTGAGTATTTTGAGAAGGAAGGTAAATCGAGGGTTTTGTCGCCCAAGTAGTACTACGTAGCTATATATTTACTTGTGTTTTTTACTATTGAACCTCGAAAGAGATAATCCATTCTCTTTCAAAGTCGACCGAGAGCTCCTCTCTCATTCCTCGTGTTTAGTTGTATGCGTACACGAACGCGTACACACATACCAAGTGGTGTACCTCATCCTCCCAAGAGGAAGAATAAGAACAAAGCCGCCTATCAAGCCGATCACGAGCATCGCACTTTCGACAACGTAAACGAAGCCATGGATCAATGTCCATTGATCAAGATTCTCCAATCCAACATGGATGGAAATGCGGATGCCATAGTCATTCTCGCAATAGCCGCTAATAACTTTGAACTTAAGACATGTATCATCCAAATTGTGTCCACCATCCCCTTTTTAGTGAGACGCATGGATGATCCTCACGACCATATCAAGAGATTTTTATCCATGAGTAACACTATCAAGTATAATGGGGTGTCCCATGAGGTGGTTAGATTGATGCTATTTCTTTTCTCTTTGGAAGGGAATGCTAAGATTTGGCTTGATAAACAACCCTCCAATAGCATTCTCACTTGGGAGTACTTAAAGAAAAAGTATGGGAACAAATTCTTTCCACCATCACGTACCACCACATTGAGGAATCAAATCATAGGTTTCAACAAAAGAAATATCAAACCTTTAGTGATGCTTGGGATGAATTCAAGGAGTTATTAAGAAAGTGCCCTAACCACGGTTTTGACCAAGCCCACCAAATCAATACTTTCTACAATAGTTTGAGACCATACCATCAAGATTCCCTTAACTCGGCCGCGGGTGGAAACATTCTTGCTAAGTCCACCCAAGATGCATGGGACATCATTGAGACCAAATCCATGGTCCAAAGCAAAAGGGATATGGATGAGGTGGTACATGTTGTGCAAGGGTGTGCTACTCAATCAATTGATAATCCATTGCTTCAAAAGATTTACCAATCTCATGATAGGTTTCAAAAGTTTATGGAAATTCAATTGAGCAACTCTTCTACCAACAATGTTAATGCCATCACTCTTCAATGTGAAACATGTGGCGGCCCTCATTCTTACTTGAATTGTGAGAAGGAGTGAAATGATTATCAAGGAGAATGATATGCATATAACGAAGATGGAAGAGCACACTTCAACCGAACATCAACCCTAATCACCTCTCTTACAAATCCAACAATTACCTAGCTCCACCGGGTTTCCCACCCCATCAACCCACCCAAACCCAGTGTAACACCCCCAAATATTCATAATTTAGTTCAGCGGAAGATTCATTGGTGTTACGAGATAGCACATTACTCAAATCATAGAAAACGCTTAAAAATCGCGTCGTTTAATAATAAAGCATTTTCCATTCATAAATACCAAGTTACATAGGTCCCAAGTCGTAGTATTTCATACAATTTTACAAAACATTTGAATGGAAATTGTTATTTAAGTGCGGGCCATAAATTCTTGTCGTCTTCCCGAGAATTACCTTCAAGTACCTGAGATAAAACATGTTAAAAGAAAAGGTCAGCGAAAACGCCGAGTTTCATAGAGTTTAATAAAACATTAATATATCATCGGTAAAAAAATTATTACCAAAAATCATTTTGTACAATTCTTTGTCGCAGGCCATAAAATAAGCCAAAAACATTTTATACAAATCTTTGTTGTAAATCGTACTATTGGCTTTTGCCTTCAAAACCATTATACGAACCATTGTCGTAAAAACATCATACAATACGTCGTATAACGTTGTATAGAGTTAAATAAAAACCGTTATGTGAATATGGTTATGTAAAACTAAAACACGAACATAATATCAATAATAAGACCCAGTATTGCTAGTCAGGCAATATATTGTAATTCAATTCGTACATTAGTAGTTTCAATATTGGATTATTACGAGCCGCATGACATTGCTACCTTACTATAACAAACAACGGGTAGCTAACCCGAAATTTATTTGCCCATCTAAAACAGCGTGTCGTAACAATAATCACGCTTATATAAATCTTCTCATATATAAATTCGCTTACCAATCAATGTGGCACAATGGGGATCAACCGTCAAGGCGCGAACTGGGGTGATCTTCCCCAAATAGTACTATTATATGCATAAGCGTCTACCAAATCCCGGTAGTTCACAATTCATGGTAAGGGACTTTTAGTGACATAACCTAACTAATAATAATCCATCTCATTTCATTCATCGGGTCATATAATCATTCAGCGGGTCATACAATCATTCGGGTCCAAATCAATAAACAAACAGTCTGGACAACTGGTGTCCTATTTAATTAAAACTAACACGTTATCTCCCTCGCGGGTTTATAAACATTTCATAAAACATTTAAAAGAGTGCGAGGCTATGAACTCACGTTGATTGGGAAAGGCGGTTATCGTCGATTTGGATGTGCGGTACGTGCTTCAATCACGGAAACCTAGACAAATAATACTCGTCTTAGACTCTTGTTTAATGACTTTATAAAAACAATGGCTATGTATATATATGATGATATTACAAGTATGATGATGATCAAGTGAGATTTTTATATCTTCATACACATTATAATGTTATGTGTTAGTCAAATTTTTGACTAGTTACACTAGTTTCAATCTAATTCCATATTAAGGCCCAATAAGCCCATTAAAGCCCATTAAGAGTTAAACTCTTTATATTATTCCATTTATACTTTTAATATCAGGCCTATACTCACATGTTGGGCCCAAGTGGGTTAAGCCCAATGAGTAAGTCCATTAGTGTTTAGCCAAACTTGTCGGGTTAATAGTCCAATAAGGCTACTTTGGCCCGTTAATGTCCATAAGTTATAAAGCTCGGGTTTTATCGATTTTTACTTGTCAAATATACTTATACATCAGTATATGAGTTCTAAAAAGTTTACATTAGACGGGTCCGACCGTCTAAGTTTTAATTGACAAAAACGTTAATTTATTGGTTTTAGCCGAAAAGACGTAAAACTCATGTTTATAGTTTTATAACTTATAAACTTATCAAAATTGTCATTTTTATAAAATGTTACATTTATTTATCAAAGTAAATACTTATTTATATGCAATATATATGTTAGTGGGTTTTAGGTAAACATTTTATATTAGTTTCATTTGAGTGCTCATTTTATAATATATACATTTATTTTACAAATTTGATTATTATTTTCACTTTCACCATTTTTACATTATCTGGAGTTATACAAGGAGATAGAAGCTCATTTTTGGGTGGCACAAACTAAATATTTTGTGCTACAATTAACTCAGTTTTAGATAATGCTCAATCAATTTCTAAGTTTCCCTAACAGTCAGTCCAAAACAGACTACACAAATTTGAACTTCAATATTGTTTTGATCATATCTCACTCATTTTAAGGATTCCATTGTATGGCCAACTCTCACATATGTACAAGTCCTATAACTTACTGTATATTAATTCATTCAAGCCATTTTAACAATTTAACATAGGATTCTTTACTATTTTTATACAGCCTACTATTTTAAGTATGATTTTACCACTTTTACATGTAGTTTTCAATCTTTTTAACTAAGTTTATCAACACATGATCCCCACATAATATTTTTATCATCATATACATATACATTAAGAAAGAAAATACAATTTACATTTACAAAAATAACAATGAAAATTGAAAGGATGATCTTGTTTACGAACCAAGATTAAAACTTGACTTTTGATGACAACACTTGGGGTACACCAATATCAACTTCAAGATCACCTATCTCCAAGAACTTCTTGTGGAAAATCAGCCCCAAGACACCAAGAAATCTCCTATTTGGATGTTAAAATCACCACCAATCAATAGAGCTTCAAAAGGGTTTCACCATATGTGTGAATAACATAAGATTTTATGGTTAAATCAAGATCAAATGGGTGTTATGGGTGTGAGTTGGGATGACAATGGTGGGAGAGATGAGAGAGTTTTGTGGTTTGCATGAGTTGAAAATGAAGTGGTTAGATTGGTGTGAGTGGTTTTTGAGTTGCTAGTGGTTTGCAAGTAAACTAAGACATGTGTCTTAGCTTACTTTGTAAGCTTGACACCTCAAGGGTGTATGTGACTTAGTTAGCCGTCCATGAGTGGGGTTGGGGAAAAAGTTGTTTTGTCTCATCCCCATTTGATTACGGGTACTCCTCGATTCTAGTTTCCTCGATTTGCGTGCCCTCGGGTCGTTTTACAAAAAACGTTTTTTATAAATTATGAATTAACGACACAAAATAAATCTAATAAAAATTGTCTCATCAAAAACGGACTTCAAAAACGTAAATATGTAATCCTAGGGTTTCCGGTTTAGTCGTAAAGGACATTAAATTATGCACGTAAGTCCTAATCTCTTCTCGTAAATTTGTGAGTTTATGAACCAACACAAATTTAAAATTCCAAAATAATATTCAAGGATAAATTTATTTCCTGAAATGTCGGACTGTCACCAAAAACGGTGTATGTAAACTTAAGCACGTAACGTAGAGTCCTCTGGTTTAGACGTAGTCGATGCTACTTCAAGACGTAAACCCAAATTTCTTCCCAAAAATGAGTGACTTCATAATATAACATTAAAATAATGTTTTTAAATAATACTTGAGAATAAAATATCGACTATAAATTGACGGATTGTCACAGCATTTACCCCTAAACAGGATCTTTGTCCTCAAAGATCAATTTATCTTACTACTCGCTTCTTATAGAGTTAAAGCCATGTGGGTATTTCTTTCACATTCGGTCTTTTCTCTCAAGTGTAATTCATTACAATACGCGAGTTTCATCAAACATAACTATGGGAATATGATCAGGCTTAATGTTGACTTACTTTCTCTATCCATGATGTTCACGGGTTTTTGATGAATGCAACTTTTCACCGATCTAATCTTCATCAAGAAGTAATCAGATTTTCAATTGATAGATATTTTATCAAGTTCGATATACGAACATAATTCACACATCCCTTGAGGTCCTAGGGTAGATCCAACTTATATGCCTTTCAAACCAACTTTTTGCATTATCTCAAGGGTCCCATACATTGGGGACTTAATTTCCCATGATCTTTCAGATCATCAATTCATTTCTCCAAGGTGAAATTTTTTGGCATAACTTTGCTACCCATCCTGCACTTCAAGATCTGCATTTCATATTCACATAACCTCTTGCCCACTACTGGCAGTCAATAATCAGATCCTAATTTCAATAATCATTTCAGGTTTCATGGGTCAAGTATCTTGTAAGGTTAAGTTTGTCATCATAGGCAACCTTAAACCTAAAAGACATGTCCAACTCACAATGGGTGTATGTCGGGTGTCTTCATCCAAACTCCTGCTTACAGATGCTCTCATTTTGAGATCCTCACAAGATTCGATCTTGATCCTAATACGATAATTATTAATGATAATCTCTCCAAAGGAAAACGATTATACGGTTTATTACCAAAGTCAATTATTCAAGCATAAAACAACACTTCTAGTGTTTTGTATCGTTACTTTACCTCGTCCCTTCGATTGGGGTGGTAAACAGTACTCTCATCAAGGTTCGTTCTCAATGACTTCTGAGAAAATCTCTAGAAATTCGATGTGAAGCGAGGATCTTGATAGAGATGATCGATACAGGCACACCATGCTTACACAACTCCCTTAAATACAAAGAGTCAATTTCTTCATCGAGAATCTTATCATTAACTGGAATGATATTAGCAGATTTGGTCAGTGATGACCCAAATCGAATCAAATTCAGATGATGACCTTTGCAATAGTTAGACGTTTAATAATGTATGAGGCGACGTCTTCCTTCATAATTTGCCATCAGTACAACTTTTTCAGATAAAGATACATTTAATCAGAAATGGCATGAATAGAATAATTAAACTTATGAGATTCCAACATGACTAAATCTCAAAACCCTCCATATTTAGGCAACCACAAACGACCTTTTAAACATTTAACGCCATAGGCTCTCATTTCTAATGGTTCACATTAGCCGCGAACCCCTTTTTACTATCTATATTATCCTTCTTACAAGCATCAGTTATTTTTAAATTGTTCTGGCAAATTATTTTGCACGGTCATTACTAAGGAACACATCCTAATTGATTCTTTATCCTTTCAATATAATGTGTCGGTATCTACATTCACCTTTCCTGATGAAATAATTATCATGACCACAATTCACTCAGAAATTCTTTCTTCATATTTTCTAAGTTTTAGTTTCGTCTCAACTATTATCTTTATTAGTTTCGCTCAATCCGACGTCTAAAGCGCCGATAATTATTACAAGTAATTAAATAATAAATATTTATTTTTTATGAAACGTAAACGTAAAAAATTTTAATTTCTTAGTTCGACCAATTATATAAAAAATATTCAAAATAAATTTGAATTTAATTAACACGATTTTTGTTGATTTATCGAAAATAATTAATAAGATTCGTAAATGTTTGAAAAATCTTTGGTTATACTTTGGTCAAAATTTACTTAGTTGAAAAACAAAAATTGTCGTTCCAAATTCCAAATCATGGTTTAAATGGTTTGCTCAATCCCACTTAGGTTGTCTTGAGGTATACACAAACATTTACCCCTAAAAGAGTTTAGTTAAATGATTTGGGTATAAGGGAATGATTTCTTAAAATTTCCTTTGAATAAACATTTGTCAAAACATATTTACACTTTCTTTTTGGTATAACCCAAAGCCTTAATGGTTCTAATCTTTGAAGAGACAGTATAGATTCCATTATCTATTAATCACATGGTCAAATAATGTAAAATTTTAAGCCTTAAATCACATGTTAAATATTCAAGGTACAGGTTTTCATTGCTCGGCCAATTCAGGGCAGTCTATAAATGATTATTAACTCCTTCTTATTCTTATAAACAAACAAATGGTCCTTAATGATCACAAGCATGAATTTATCAAATTACAACCTACACACGTGATTCACCAAATTTACGGATGCTACATGTGCATTGGTCAATCCAAACAACATAACATGAAACTCATAATGTTCATTACGAGTTCCGGACGTAGTGATTGGAATAGATAATCTTTTTCGCGGACGCGAAGTTGATGATAACCATGTCGTGGATCAAATTTTTGAATATACGCTAGAACCTTGTAAATGATCGAACAAATTTTCCATCTTGAGTAATGGATATGAATTTTGATCGTCAATTTATTCAGTTCACGGTAATCAATAAATATAAGGAATGATAACACCATAGCTCTTCATGATGACGAGCTTGGTAGAATAAAAGCTTTCTCCGATAACTCTCTCAGTTGTATGGTAATTCTTTTGATTCAGATGGTGCTGATGTACAGTGCATACACCACAGGTGCAGCACCGGGAATACAATCAATACCCAATTCAACTTGCCTTAATGGCGAAAGTCTAGGTAATTCACCAACAAATACCTCCTAAAGTTTCAGATAACAAAAACATTATTTAATAAATTTAGTTTAAGTTCTTTCTAGATTACAAGGTCTATAACTAGTTCATAACCATTCATGGTATAATTTCAAGTCTAAATGCAGGATATGGTCATCCATCAAGAATTATTTAGATCACTTTTGATAATCAACATCTTATCTTTTAGGGGATTTCTACTCGAGTTCCCATCAATTTTGACGATGACATTATGTCATAATCAATCAACCCATCCTACTAGCACTATCAACTTTCCAGTTTCATTACCGTTGATAAGATGTGAACTTCTCAAAGACTAATAATAACTCATAACCCTTCACAAATTCAAGGATATATGGAGACATTGTTAACATTACAAGAGTAAGGTCAACGCACAATCTACGCGAGAGAATTTCAAATAAGATATAGACGAAAACATTAACCAACATGGATATATCCCATGTTTTCATGATTGAGTATGCATTCGAAAGCTCCTTTGATCGTTACCCAGGTCATTCAAATGAATCTAATAAAAAGAAATGATAGAAACGTCGATACGCCCAGTCGGGTATCAACACTCGGTAATTAGATAGTTTTCCAAAGTATCTCACTACGAGAGAACTGGACAAAAGGGAATATCAATTGTCAATTAAGACAATATCCACAGATGAGTAAATTCGACTCAGAAGAATAAATGGTACGGACACATATGTAGGTGTCTCTAACAATAGGTCCCTATTTTTTTTACACTTCTTGCAGATCTCATAAAATTTAATCTTTCACAATCTTCAAAGAAAATTTAGTGTTTATCAATAGTTTCATGGTGACTACTAATCAGCCTTGCATGGTCCCTTCCAAATTGTATGTAGGCGCGCAACTATATACAATTTTAGGATTAACGATGCAATACTTAGTTCGTCAAAACTTTGTCGTCATGTTTAAAATATATATATTCATGCTTAATCATGAAATAAAAATCAAATGAATTTACAGAGATGTTCTTTGTTATGAAAACAATAAAGTTTTCCAAAGCGTTTCATAAACAACTTTACTTCGATAACGATTATTTATAATTCTCATTTTAAATAATCCATATGGTGACGAAAATTCAATTTTTCTCAAGGAACACTGTTTTAACTTATGGAAACAATGAGTGATATGCAAAAGAGTGATGAAAAGTTGTTCACCAAGAACTAACTACGATATGATAGGAAATGAGCCTTATCCAAATAATCATGAGGTTCATGACCTCGATGGCACTCAAAAAGGATAATCTACAACGTAACTCAAATTGAGATGAGTGCTTGTACAATGGTTGCATCACTAATGCGATCATTAGGAAGAAGCAAGAAAAGATAGATAACATCGATACATGTAAAATTTAGCAATTAAAGACAGTCTTTTCATTAATCACAAACAAGTCAAAATTTGTACCGTAACACATTACGTGTCACTATGTCATACAATTCCAAGAACTCATCCTACCAACAGATGTCTCAGTTAAGTTAGGGATTTTTAAAAGATACCACAATGGATACTAATCTACAAGAGTCATTAGGTGTTCCACCTGTCCCAGAAGATCCATCGGTCCCAATTCAGAAGAAGATTTCTTCAATTTATTTATTGGACACTGGGCATCCTCGTCATTGGACAATGGCCTAGGAACAACCCTTAACACATACCAACAATCAATTAAAACCTTATAATTCAATCACAGAACTTAATGACTTCCTCTTAACAATCTCATATTCCATACGAGTTAAATTTTTACTTCATTCAAGTTTCAACCAAATCATACTCAATGTGATTTCCTACCTCATTCTCCAATACTTTCAACCTTATTCTTAGGCCTTGAAAGGGCAATAAAAGCTCAATATGAACAACACTTAATTTCCAATCCTATAGCTCTTACAACAATAGTTATCAAATGAGTCACTAGTATGAAATGACTCACACATTCAATTAGACTTCTCGGAAAGGTACTAGTGGCATAAGGCTTTTGGGTAATGGTTCTAATGACAACCTCAAGTGCAACATTCACCCTTTAGATTTCAATTTATGAATTGGGTGACAACGAATCAGATGACACCTTTCCAGGTGGTAACGTTTTATCAAACTCCACTCTATAAGGAAAGATCGTCATGACATCGATATCAGATTTAATCTCGCCAATTCTTCTTCAATATCAAAATCAACTAATATTAACATTTCTACGAATATCAACAATTTTGTTGGGATCATAAATATCCACAACTTGGTTTAGATCTAGAATAGCTAGAATTCCTACGGGAATAGCTTCAGTTAATTTGCTAGGGGAGTTAGGGTTTCTTGTGACAATCTACGTCGTATAAATACCTCGTATAAATATTAAAATCATCATCAAACAATCATGTAATCAAATTACATCATATATATATATATATATAATCCTAGTTATATATATATTAAAATAACACTTCTCAGTCTGGCCTTGTCGGTAACTCGAGAATTCTTCGGCACCGTTATAGTCAAAATATTTTTAGACATTTTGAGAAAAAATGTTTATATTTAAAATATTTTGAAATGTTTTATTCAAAACCTTAGTTTTAAAAATCTTTCGTTATCTATAACGAGAGCTCTGGTACCAAACTGTAACACCCCCAAATATTCATACTTTAGTTCAACGAAAGAGTCGTTGGTGTTACGGGATAGCACATTACTCAAATCATAGACAACGCTTAAAAATCTCGTCGTTTAATAATAAAGCATTTTCCGTTCATAAATATCAAGTTACATACGTCCCAAGTCATAGTATTTCATACAATTTTACAAAACATTTGAATGGAAATTGTTATTTAAGTGTGGGCCATAAATTCTTGTCGTCTTCCCGAGAAATACCTTCAAGTATCTGAGATAAAACATGTTAAAAGAAAAGGTCAGCGAAAACGCCGAGTGAATTCATAGAGTTTAATAAACCATTAATATATCATCGATATATAATTATTACCAAAAATCATTTTGTACAATTCTTTGTCGTAAGCCATAAAATAAGCCAAAAACATTTTATACAAATCTTTGTTGTAAATCATACTATAGGCTTTTGCCTTCAAAACCATTATACGAACCAATGTCGTCAAAGCATCATACAATACGTCTTATAACGTTGTATAGAGTTAAATAAAACCGTTATGTGAATATGGTTATGTAAAACCAAAACACGAACATAATATCAATAATAAGACCCCGTATTGCTAGTCAGGCAATATACTGTAATTCAATTCGTATATTAGTAGTTTTAATATTGGATTATTACGAGCCGCATGACATTGCTACCTTACTATAACAAACAACGGGTAGCTAACCCGAAATTCATTTGCCCATTTAAAACAATGTGTCATCACAATAATCACGCTTATATAAATCTTCTCATACATAAATTCGGTTACCAATCAATGTGGCACGACGGGGGTCAACCGTCAAGGCGCGAACTAGGGTGATCTTCCCCAAATAGTACTATTATATGCATAAGCGTCTACCAGATCCCGGTAGTTCACAATTCATGCTAATGGGACTTTTAGTGACATAACCTAACTAATAATAATCTGTCTCATTTCATTCATCGGGTCATATAATCATTCATCGGGTCATACAATCATTCGGGTCCAATTCAATAAACAAACAGTCGGGACAACTGGTGTCCTATTTAATTAAAACTAACACGTTATCTCCCTCGCGGGTTTATAAAAAATTTCATAAAACATTTAAAGAGTGCGAGGCTATGAACTCACGTTGATTGGGAAAGGCGGTTATCGGCGATTTGGATGTACGGTACGTGCTTCAATCACGGAAACCTAGACAAATAATACTCGTCTTAGACTCTTGTCCAATGACTTTATAAAAACAATGTCTATGTATATATATGATGATATTACAAGTATGATGATGATTAAGTGGGATTTTTATATCTTCATACACATTATAGTGTTATGTGTTAGTCAAATTTTTTACTAGTTAGACTAGTTTCAATCCAATTCCATATTAAGGCCCAATAAGCCCATTAAAGCCCATTAAGAGTTCAAATCTTTATATTAGTCCATTTATACTTTTATTATCAGGCCTATACTCACATGTTGGCCCCAAGTGGGTTAAGCCCAATGAGTAAGTCCATTAGTGTTTAGCCAAACTTGTCGGGTTAATAGTCTAATAAGGCTACTTTGGCCCGTTAAAGTCCATAAGTTATAAAGCTAGGGTTTTATCGATTTTTACTTGTCAAATATACTTATACATAAGTATATGAGTTATAAAAAGTTTACATTAAATTGTCATTTTTATAAAATGTTACATTTATTTATCAAAGTAAATACTTATTTATATGCAATATATATGTTAGTGGGTTTTAGGTAAACATTTTATATTAGTTTCATTTGAGTGCTCATTTTATAATATATACATTTATTTTACAAATCTGATTATTATTTTCACTTTCACTATTTTTACCATATCTTGAGTTCTACAAGGAGATAGAAGCTCATTTTTGGGTGGAAAAAACTAAATATTATGTGTTACAATTAACTCAGTTTTAGCTACTTATCAATCAATCTCTAAGTGTCCCTAACAGTCTGTCCAAAACAGACTACTCAGATTTGAACTTCAATATTGTTTTGATCATATCTCACTCATTTTAAGGATTCCATTGTGTGGCAACTCTCACATATGTTCAAGTATTATAAATTATTGTATATTAATTCATTCAAGCCATTTTAACAATTTAACATACGGTTCTTTACTGTTTTTATACAACCTACTATTTTAAATATGATTTTACCACTTTTACATGTAGTTTTCAATCTTTTTAACTAAGTTTATCAACACATGATCCCCACATAATATTTTTATCATTATATATCATCATATACATATAAATTAAGAAAGAAAATACAATTTACATTTACAAAAATAACAATGAAAATGGGAAGGATGATCTTGTTTACCAACTAAGATTAAAACTTGACTTTTGATGAAAACACTTGGGGTACACCAATATCAACTTCAAGATCACCTATCTCTAAGAACTTCTTGTGGAAAATCAGCCCTAAGACACCAAGAAATCTCCTCTTTGGATGTTAAAATCACCACCAATCAATAGAGCTTCAAAAGAGTTTCACCATATGTGTGAATAACATAAGATTTTATAGTTAAATCAAGATTAAATGGGTGTTATGGGTGTGAGTTGGGACGGAAATGGTGGGAGAGATGAGAGAGTTTTGTGGTTTGCATGAGTTGAAAATGAAGTGGTTAGTTTGGTGTGAGTGGTTTGTGAGTTGCTAGTGGTTTGCAAGTAAACTAAGACATGTGTCTTAGCTTACTTTGTAAGCTTGACACCTCAATGGTGTATGTGGCTTAGTTAGCCATCCATGAGTGTGGGGGTGGGGAAAAGTTGTTTTGTCTCATCCCCATTTAATTACGGGTACTCCTCGATTCTAGTTTCCTCGATTTGCGTGCCCTCGGGTCGTTTTACGAAAAATGTTTTTATAAATTATGAATCAACGGCACAAAACGAATCTAATAAAAATTGTCTCATAAAAAATGGAGTTCAAAAACGTAAATACGTAATCCTAGGGTTTCCGGTTTAGTCGTAAAGGACGTTAAATTATGCACGTAATTCCTAATCTCTTCTCGTAAATTTGTGAGTTTATGAACCAACACAAATTTAAAATTCCAAAATAATATTCAAGGATAAATTTATTTCCTGAAATGTCGGACTGTCACCAAAAACGGTGTATGTAAACGTAAGCACGTAACGTAGAGTCCTCCGGTTTAGACGTAGTCGATGCTACTTCAAGACGTAAACCCAAATTTCTTCCCAAAAATGAGTGAGTTCATAATATAACATTAAAATAATGTTTTTAAATAATACTTGAGAATAAAATATCGACCATAAATTGACGGATTGTCACACTTAGGGTCAAAACCCACAAATGCTTAATAGAAACCAAGGACCAAGTGGGAATTATCAAGGGAGTAACAACAATAGGGTTCCAAACAACTTTCAAGGGAAAAACCAAGGGAATAACTTTCATGGCAATAACCAAGGTTTTCATAATCAACATCCAAACTTTCAAAACCAAGGTTTTCAAGGGTATAATCAAGGGAATGGATAAAATGAAACCATTAAGCTACTTCATAAGATGAATCAAGAGAATGAAAGGAGGATCCATGAGAGTGAAAGAAGGAGTCAAGAGCAATTAAGGGAAATGTAAGAGGAGACAAATAAGAAGTTTATGTTGCTCTTAAACAAAGGCCTCAAGGTGCTTTACCCTCAAACACCCAAACCAACCCTCGAGCTAATGTTAATTCCATTACTACAAGGAGTGGGAAAACCACCGTGGGACCTTCCATTCCTCCGCCATCAAAGGAGGAACATGGCCCGAAGGTAACAATGAGTAATCCTACTCCCCCTTTGGTGACTCCTCCCATGTCTCCTCTTTGTGACATTCCACCATTGACCGACCGTATACTTTCCTAGCCCAAAATTGAGGTTGTTAGAAGTATTTAAAGTGATGGTCATATAATATACCGTTACGAAGCTCGTGAAAAATCTACTTAATGGTGTCGAGAGTTCTATGTTATTGTTATGTATGTAACGGGAATTAGTCCCGAACACACAAAGGAGGAAGGCCTTCTAATCTTGTAAGCCTTAGTATAAAAGGCATAACCATCCTCATTTGTGTGTGTGTCTCTCATAGTGCTTTTTCATTCTTCTTGTTTTAGAGAGAGAAACTCTCCTTAGTTTCTCTCACTAGGATTACACTCTTTGTATCTTTCTTCCTCCTTCTTCATCTAATCTAATATTCCATTCCTAGTTTTAATCTTGTTCTTGATCATCTTTATTTCTTGTTTGGTAAGTCGTGTGATTACCTCTTTCAAGTAGTATCATTCGCCCAGGGATTCGTAGTTAGCTTTGGGATTGATTTGGTGTTGATTTTGGATCTAGATCTCGTGGGTTTTTGGATTAGATTATTCGAATCGATCGGTATTGGTTGTGTATAGATTCGTGGTTGTTGAGTCTTGGTTGTTCGGGATTTTTTGGGGAGTCGACGGTGGTGGTGTGTCAAGGTTCAAATTTGGCTTTTTGTGGTTTTTCCGAAAACATCTTCGGAAAAGGGTTTTGTATTCCGAAACAATCACATTTATCCGAAAGTAACTGATATTCCGAATATTCATCCAGTTTATTCGAAAACACATCCTTTATCTGAAAACATCTTACCCGAATTCAACCAGATTTTTTTCTGAAAAAAGTGCCATAATTCCGAAAATATACCATTTTTCCGAATATCTCACGTTTATCCGGAAATACTTATTCCGAAAATAACCCTTATTCCGAAAAAACCCTCTCTATCCGAAAATACACATTATTCTGAAAAACCCCTTTTATCCGAATATACACATTTTTCCGAAAAACCCCTCTTTATCCGAAAATACACATTTTTCCGAAAACATCTTTTTATCCGAAAATCTTAAATTTTCCGAAAACAAATCCTTTTATCCGAAAATTCCCATTCTCCCGAAAAAACCTCCTTATTCCGAATTCACCCAATTTATCCGAAAATATCTATTATCCGAATTTTTTTTCAAAAACGTGTTTTTGAAATTTTTTAACAATCGTGTGTTTTTTGCCTTGGAATTTTTGGTTTTTGGAGAGAAGTTTTTTAGGGGATTTACTCATATTTAGGGGATTTTAACTACAACACTCTGCTTTCTACGAATTGTGATCCTGTTTTTCACACGACTTCCACGATGACATATCAACAAGACAATGATGCTGCGGGTATTGCGAATCGTGATAGCACTGACAGAAAGAAGAGGGATGCTGCCTATCTCCAGTCTCAGCTTCTTATAGCACAAAAGGAAGAAGCAGGAATTCCACTTCTAGCTGACGAGTTTGATCTCATGGCATCTGCAGCAGAATATGATGAGGAAGAAGAGGTAACTACCGACTCCATCTTGATGGCTAATTCGCAGCAAGCATCAACATCGGTAACTCCGATTGACAAAGCTCCTGTGTATGATTCAGACGGCTACTCTGAGGTACCCACACGTTTATATGATAATGATTTATATAATATGTCTAATCAGGAGGAAGAGTATACTGAGTCACTTGACCCCTACACTAAGACACACAGGGATCAAACGAATAATAGCAATATTATTTCTAATGCGCCCAGTGTGGACCTTAGTGGAGATGAAGTTGCCCAACCTACAACCCTTCAAGACGAGACGCATGCGTATTATAAATCATTATTTGATAAGCTTGCTAAGGATGTTGCTCATGCGAATGTGGTTAATAATAAGTTTAGGGAAACTAATGTTAAACTGACCACTGAGCTAGCGGGTTATAAGGAAAGGGAGAAAAGTTTTGAGATTCGATCAGGCTAAAATTACGGAACTTGAACAAGCTCATGCAACTTCGGTTTATAACAAAAAATACAAAACACAAACTTTAAATGCCTACATTTAAGTAGTGCTAAAAAAATAAGTGAATTGGAAGATGAAATCACCACTCTTAATAAACAGTTGTCAACTGAAAGATCTATCATTTCTGACATAAAAGAAGAAAAGAAAAAGCTGCATCACGATTTCAAAATTCGAGAAGATGGACTTCTTGAGGATTTGTGCAACGCTCAGGATAGGATTAGGTAATCAGACAACCTTTTGGTAAAACGTGGCCAAACTATGCAGACGATAAATATGCTCGCCCCAAAAGTGAATGAGATAAATTACACCCGATACAAATTGGCTTTAGGTTGTCCTCTTCCTCCTAATCCCGAATATGTTAAGAAAGTTCAGACCTCAAATCAAACTCTCTATAATGGTAGTGTGCTCTTGTCTGATTCACACGATCCTCCTAGTGTGCATGATTCTGAGGAAACTACTAAACTTGCTGTAGAGACTCGTTTAAGAATGCAAAAGCTTAATAAAGAAGTTACACCCGTTTATTATCCGAAAGGTAATCCTCCTACAGTTTTTGTTTGGTCTAAAACGAGTACTGAAATGCTTTTGATACCGAGTGAGGAATTGATGGATAATCCTCCTAAACGAAGTGTTGCACGAAGGTATCCAAACGAGCTCAAAGATAATTTTGTCATTCTCAAAAGTGTTGTTAACTCTAAAATACTGGAGGAAACTTTACTTCGCCCATTCATACTGAAGTTCAGAAAATTCTTCACAACGAGATTAATCAGCTTATTAATCAAGTTGATGCTAGGATAAGTAACCTTGAACACGCTTTTCTAAAATAACTAGCCAAATTTGTTGAAGACTTTAAATCTTTGCGAAGGAGGCTGATGAATCTCTTGATAGAATTAAAGGTTTGGAAAGTGATCTTGCACGTCTCTCGAAAGCATGTGACAGTGGTGATTGTGATGAGAGTAACCCCGTTGCGATAAACATCTCGGTGTCGGATAATGAAACCCTCCAAAATGAGCTTGATCGTACGAAAGAAAAAATGGAGTCTTATGTCATCAAAAAGGATAACGAATTCACCGATCTTTGGAATAAATATGTCAAAAAATCTGATGAATGTAAGGATGACAAACTTTAGTATGATAAAGCGTACAGTGAAATGCAACAAACAATCGAACGGTTGCAAGCTCATTTAGGAGGTGAATGTCGTGACAGTGAACCTTCAACAAATGTTAATCAAAAAGAGTTCATGATTCTTCAACACTGATATGATTTTCTTCAGAAACATTGTCATTCTCTTGAACTTGCTTTGCAAAACAAAGTTGGAAAACTTCTAGATGACAGTAATTTACAAGCAAAACTCTCTGAATCATTTCGCGAATTGAACGAAAAGAGATTGGAAATTTCTGATTTGAAAGCTCAGTTGCAAGATAAAGACATCGCGATCGCTGAGTTGAAGAAACTTGTTGGAAAGATGGGTGGAAAAACGGTGGCACCTAAGGTTGTAAAATCAGTTGTTAGACAACCCACTGCGTACGATGTGCCAACGCCATCTATCTTAGGAAAACCGCCTTCTAATGTATCTAGGTTATCTCTTAATACCGATGTGCAACCAACTGTCCCAAAACCAGCCATATCACCGTATGTTCCTCCATTTAGAAAACCCATTTTTGCTAAACACAACTCTGTGAATGCACCTTGCACTACTCCTAAGAATACTCCCAAACGTGTGATTCTTACGCCCACAAAGGAATCTAAAGGTTCAAATGACATTGTTCAAACCAACAACCTAGGGGATGGTAAGCAAAGAGGGAACATTCAGAAAGTAAACCATGTGTATTCAAAACCTAGTAAACCAACAACCGCTAGAGTTCAACACACTCCTAATGGTAATCAACCAAAACCTATGACTCCTTTCCAACAACCTAGGAATTGGAAATCACCAATGAGTAGTCGTGCTTCGAACATGGTGCCTGAATGGTCAGCAAACCCTAGGTACACAAGGACTTTCAAGAATTCCAAATTTTCTGTATGTCCCACGTGTAATAAGGGCATTCACAATGGAAACCATGCTCATTACATTTTGCAATACCTCTATGAGGTAAACTCTCGTGCCTTCTCACAGAGAAAGAATACAGAATCCCATAAGACAACAAGGAGATTCACACCCGTCACAAAGAAAAGCAACGACAAGAAATGTTCAAGGCGGATCAATGTAGGACCTAGTTTCTCTCCTAAGAAGTCTTCTGCTGTGCAAGAGAACACTACTCCTAGATCTAGTCTTCAATGGAAACCAACGGGTAGGACCTTCAAGGAAGTTGGTCTTAAGTGGATCCCCATCGAGAAGAGTGATGACACCTGCTCCAGCATTAATGCGAGTGTTCTGAATGTAGAAAATGCATTTGTTACTCCTAACACTAGTATTTGTGCAAACTCTTCTTTTGTCATTGCAGGTACTTCAGCGGATTCTGAATCCACTTTTTCTTCAAAGTGTTCCAATTCTATACATTCGATATCACCTTCTTCTGCTGTACAAAAGTCTATTTTTGATTATTTTCGAAAAACTTAAAAATTCAAAAATATCATAAAATGTAAATATTCATACAAATTTTTTTTTTTCAAAAAATACCGAAAATATTCTTCTCGACATGTCTTTCAGTATCGATAATAAGGACGCACCTAGAAATGTCACTCAATAATGACACGGGGGTATACATAAAGCTCGAATGAAAGTTCAAGTGTTTTCAAAACATGTCATTTCCTTTTTCTTCAGATGATTTACAATTACTTCAGATTGTGACTCGTGCCTCAAAGAAAGGAAAGTCGATTACGTATGATAACTTATCCTTAACAACGAGAACATCAAAGTTTCTCGATCATGAGCTTTCAATAAAAACATTCCATGTTTTTAAGCTCATGAACACGACTTACAGTTAAATGTCAGACTGTAACTCGAACCTCAAATAAAGGAGAGTGTATCTTTAAAGATAACTTATCCTAATAACGGGTAGAGCAATCTATCACGGGTTGAGCTGGTCACAAAACATTCAATGTTTTGAGCTCAACACAATCGCTTATAGTCACATGTCAGACTATAACCCGGTCCCAAAAGAAAAGAAAGTCTATGACTTATCCTCAACAACGGGAAATTAATTTTTCTCGGTCATGGGCTTATATTAAAACATTCAAAGTTTTAAGCTCATGGACTCAAGGAAAATGTTCATTTATGTACATTTTTCCTCAACAACGGGAAATTCAGTTTTCTCGGCTTCGAGCATAATTTTTCAAGGTATTTCAAAACTATGTGCTCATATACTCCCCTATTTTAATTAGAATTTCTTTTCGAGGGGGATTATAAAGATTTCATGAACATTTGTTCCAAACTTTCATGCAACATTATTCTTGTAATAACCCGAACTTGACGTCATTATTTTATCCTAATTATATAACGGATTTGTAATTTCTAAGTAATAATGAGTATTATTATTTTTGACGGTTTTAGTTGAAACCGATAATGTGTGACTATAATTAATTGTTGTGACGATTGAAGAGTAATAATAGTGATCGCGATGCCAATGGATGCCCAAATATTATATTTTGATATCGATTATTTTGATATTTAATATTTTTGAAATTTTTATTTCATTACGTATTAAGTCGAGTCGAACTTTATTATTTCGTTTTGTGTGCGTTTAATTATTAAAACGAACGATTTAACAAACGAGATTTATATTTTTATGAACCTTGGACAAAACCCGACTCTCGTAAATATTTATAAAATTGACTGGATGTCATTTCCCGCTTTTTAACTAATATTTACACTTTGGTCCACAAGAATGCACCAATTAAAAAATCTACCCTCCACCCACCATATATAAACCTCAAAAATAAACACACATGCAAAAACTTTTCTTCTCTCCTCCCCTATTCTTTTGTGCCGTCACCTACACACAACAAACACCCCTTTGATCACAATTTTGAGCTTGAATCTTAAGAAACTAAAACAAGACCCATGTTTAAAATTCAATGGTGATTCTTATGGTATGATTTTTATTAACATGCAAGTACTTTTAATTTTCAAATATTTTTAGTGAAGAACAATGGTGTTTGATCCATTGTGGTGTTGTAGTAATGTGTTATTATTATTATATTTGATTTTAAAAGTGTTGCATGTATGATTTGTGTAGTGGGTTTTGAAATTATTAATCATGCAAGTGATTTAGGAATGATATGAGATGTTAGGAATGATTAATATAGCATATTTAAGGTGTTGATCATGCTAAAAATGGGTCAAAATGGTTGTTGATATGATTTTTATAAAGGTGATTTACATCAGTAGGTTTAAGGCCGTTTTTCATACAGTAAACGTTGGATAAAGTTTGATATTATTAGATATTGTTGTACTAGTTTCGTCGAAAACGGAGTTGTTTAGGTATGGTAAAACAGCGTGTACTTTTGGTAAGTACCGGCTGAGTATTTTTGGGAGGTACTTAACCTCGCGTCATAGTTTAAGACGAGAGGTTAATCTATTAGCTTCTCAAAGTTTTAAAAGGATATAAGTCTTATGTGTGAGTGTGTATTCTGAGATTGGAGACCCATTTAGGGTACTTGAACCGTATTGATTTGGCATCTTGAGATGGATCAATATCGAAGGTGCTAGTCTTGGAAAGCTAGTACTTGTCGTGGAGTTAGAAGGAATCACTTGCATTGATTGGTCATGTCTATGTACATACTAATTTGAGTCGATGATTTTATTATATTAAGTATGTTTTGAAATACTTAAGTATGTGGTTAAGCGCGCACCTTATTTGTTAGTTGACGGTTTTTGATGTGTATATATTTGGGAGGCATCTTCACTTCGGCGATCACTACTACTACTAGCTTCGTATCCCATCTAAGGTAAGTCTATAGCCTCGCTTTTACACTATTTTGTAAATGGTTTTTAAACCCTCGAGGGGGAATACATGTTTTTCATAAACTTGGAACACAAGTCTTTTATGGTATGCTTGCCCCTCTATGAATGGACCCGTGGTTGCCTTTAAATTGCATTAGGTGATTGCCATTATTAAAGACTCAATTATGGACAGTTAATTAACCTATGATGGGTTAACCGCTAGTACAATTAATAGATCTATGGGGGAAGTCGCCCTGGTTCAGTTTGTGTGGACTTGTCACAGAAGCTTAGGCCCGACCTCCACACTGTTTGAACATATTGTATTGAGAAGTCAGGTATACGGCAATGTACCAATAATCTGGAGCTAACGACAATTAATAAATCTCTTGTCTTATTAGACCTAACTAAGTGTCTAAGGGCTTAGTTCCATGAGCTTAATGCAATTTATGTTATATACAATTATTATTGTTGATGCAAATTATCATTCGATGCTTGTTAAGCATGCCACAAACTTATAATCTTTGCTTGTGTTCAAATGATTTGTAAAACCTATAGACTTGCTCAACCTTTGTGTTGATGATTTTACACATGTATTTCAGGTAATCAAGATGGATAGCAGCGGAGCATGTGAGGAGGAAGTTGGTGCTTACTTGTCTAAATCTTTGTTTACTTTTCCATCCCTTGAAATTGATAAACTGCTTTTAAGCATTTAATGTATTGTGATTCGTAACGGGTTTTGGGACCAACGCTACTCTGATTTTATATATATTGGGATGGGAAACTTTTTGGACAAGATTGTATATTATTTTAACGTCTCATTTGAAGTCGTTGTCTATGATTGTGTGCGATGTGCTATTAGTAGCGCCCCAATGTGGTATTCTGATGCGTGGTAATTTGGGGGTGTTACAAATTGGTAATCAGAGCCACAAGTTATAGAGAACTAGGTCGATTTTGAAAATGTCCTAAACTATAACTTTTGGTATATTTTAAAAGGTTTTAAGCACGCAACTACTCCGCATGGCTCCGGTAAGGCTATTCTTGTGTTACTTTATGATTGATTGTCATTATGTGAACCTACGTGTATGTAGCAATGGTAATATGTATATGTATGAATATACTATGATATTTAAAGGCATTGCACGCGAAGCAATGTTCCTTGAATGATTGTTGTATATTTTATAATACGGTTTCGCATCGGATTTGGTTTCACTGCCAATCACCGATATTGATGATTACGTTATCTGAATACGAGTATGAAACTCGTTTGATACTTTGAGTTTGTATATATGGTTTTGTAACCTATAGCATATCGACTTGTTTAAGTTCGATTTTTATCATCGTATCGTGATGTGCCATTTTTGGATGTCTTCTTTCGAAACGTAATTGATAAATGCTATGTTCGTGTTTTCGTTACTCCTTATGATTTTGAAGAATCATTTATCCGAAGCGATATCTCCTATGTAATGCGACGTGTGATTTAATTTTATATGACCACGTTTTATTGGCGAAAAGGAGGATGCCAATGTTGGACTTAAGATATATATATCCTAATCAAATATATATAGTTTGGGTACAACAATGATATGCTCGTAGTAGTCATTCGGTTGAGTGACTTATTACTGTGTATCTAAATGGAATGGGACATTTAGATATATAGATTTGAACTCGCCCAACTAAGAGTCGTTTAAGGTTGTCTTATTTAAATGGATTAGGACATTTGAATAAGAAAATTTTAAACTACTGGACCTTAGATTGTCGTGTTTTCCTTATTCAGATAGAATGGGACGTTTAAATACTGAAATCATGACATAAGTTTATTGACACCTTGTATTTACTATGGTATTTTGATATGATATCATGTTGAGAGGTAGTAATACTTGAGTAGGTTGACTTATAATTATTTTGTTGAATTGGATTGGGACGCCTTTTCATTTGAACAAGAAAGTTATAAGTTCCCGAACCGTAAATTTATAAACTCTTGTATACATGAAAGGGGACGCCTTTTGATGTAGACAAGGAGTTATAAATGATTGGACCGAAGTATGTCTGGCTCGATTTGTGGATGTTTGGTGTGCGTACGTCTTCCTGCGAATCGTATTTCGTTGGTAAGAATCGTTCAGTGCCGTTGTCATTATGATTATCGTCGATTATCGTCTATGTACGAGTAACCCGTTGGACTTCTCTCGAGTTATGAGTTACTTCTATGGACCACTTCTAATGTGTCTTGATAATCGCGAGCTTTATAAGCAGATTGTTAAGAACCGTTGACCGTTCTGAGAATAGGCGACTTGTTTAAGCATCACCAGGATTTATGCATGTACTTGTGGATTGACTGAGGATCAATTTATCAACGGCAACTCATCATGGATGTGAAGATTTTGTAATTCTACTTGCTATTATCGAAGGGTAACCGAAAACGTTTTTTGATGACGAAACTCTTGGGGCTAGTATGACGAACTAAACAAGGAAGATGATGCATCACCTTGAGCACTGAAGTAGAAACTATCAAGACACCTCTATATGATGAATGATGAAGTAGAAGGATGCCTTTATATGATGAAAACTGGAACAGAAGTTAGTGGGACACATTTGGTATGCTGAGCATTGGAGCAGAAGCTGTTGATAAGTCTGATATGTTGTGAATCTTCGCCAATGGACCGAAATTCTTAATGATTGGAATTAATAAATTCGTTATCACTCGAGGAGTATGCTGTAGCTGACACCACACGTGAGAAGGCTTTAGAAGTTGAATTGTATTATCAAGGGTTCGTTCAAGGTTTCTCGATGATCAATGGTGGAGATCTATATTGGATGTTTATGTTCGACCTTTTCTTTTTATGTAATTATATGGTGTGTGATCTACTCTAATGATCGTAAGTTGTGAGAACTTGAGACGGCATCATCCGATGACGTCCGATCATGTAGAACACATATTATGTAATATCTTTTTGACTTTCAACGACGATGTTTATTGAGTCTTTGAATGTGCTTTGGCGAAAGTGAGATGGTGTCTTCGTATTATCTTTTGAGTAAGGATCCGCGTGTGAGCACCCTTTGATGACGAAAATGTTTTTCTTGTCAGTTATTTTTTATGTGTGTCCATGGCTATCCGGCCAATAGATATTCGTTAATTTGAAACCTTCCTTTTGACTGGACTTACTCGAAAGTCCCGTCATTCGTTCTTGTCGTAGAATAAGCTTCGTGTAATTCATAAAATTTTCATGTGTCGAGCTTGAAGGAGTGATTGGCGGATAAGGATTTATTCATCCTTTTGGTGAGATACAACTTGACGACAAGTTGTGTTTTGTGAGAAGAATCAGTGGAGATAATGGATCGAAATTCAAGTGGGATCGTTAGAGCTTCTTTAGAAGAAAGTTCCCTTATTTTTCCTAGTGGAACTCAGTACGAATATGAGGCAAGGTGAGCGCCGGGACGTCGCTCCATTAAGGTGGTGAGTATGTAATAACCCGAACTTGACGTCATTATTTTATCCTAATTATATAACGGATTTGTAATTTCTAAGTAATAATGAGTATTATTATTTTTGACGGTTTTAGTTGAAACCGATAATGTGTGACTATAATTAATTGTTGTGACGATTGAAGAGTAATAATAGTGATCGCGATGCCAATGGATGCCCAAATATTATATTTTGATATCGATTATTTTGATATTTAATATTTTTGAAATTTTTATTTCATTACGTATTAAGTCGAGTCGAACTTTATTATTTCGTTTTGTGTGCGTTTAATTATTAAAACGAACGATTTAACAAACGAGATTTATATTTTTATGAACCTTGGACAAAACGCGACTCTCGTAAATATTTATAAAATTGACTGGATGTCATTTCCCGCTTTTTGACTAATATTTACACTTTGGTCCACAAGAATGCACCAATTGCAAAATCTACCCTTCACCCACCATATATAAACCTCAAAAATAAACACACATGCAAAAACTTTTCTTCTCTCCTCCCCTTTTCTTTTGTGCCGTCACCTACACACAACAAACACCCCTTTGATCACAATTTTGAGCTTGAATCTTAAGAAACTAAAACAAGACCCATGTTTAAAATTCAATGGTGATTATTATGGTATGATTTTTATTAACATGCAAGTACTTTTAATTTTCAAATATTTTTAGTGAAGAAAAATGGTGTTTGATCCATTGTGGTGTTATAGTAATGTGTTATTATTATTATATTTGATTTTAAAAGTGTTGCATGTATGATTTGTGTAGTCGGTTTTGAAAGTATTAATCATGCAAGTGATTTAGGAATGATATGAGATGTTAGGAATGATTAATATAGCATATTTGAGGTACTGATCATGCTAAAAATGGGTCAAAATGATTGTTGATATGATTTTTAAAAAGGTGATTTACATCAGTAGGTTTAAGGCCGTTTTTCATACAGTAAACGTTGGATAAAGTTTAATATTATTAGATATTGTTGTAGTAGTCGTCGAGACGCTCGTTTCGATATAAGATAGAGCTTTTAACTCCTAACGAGTCGAAAGTTATGCTAGTTTGAATATTCGTGTACCGGGAGACGAGTATTGACACAATACGAAATTGTTGTCAATATTTGGATCGAATCTCGGGGACTATAAGTTGAGTTTTAAAACTGATCAAAGTCTGTTGTTAGGTTCTAAACTTAGCATTTTGAGTCTATTTTCAAAGTCAAGTGGCGATTTTGTAAATGGAAATGTTTAACAAGGTCAAAATGGTTTTACGATGCAAATGTGCAAAACTGTCCGGTTTTTAATGTCTAAAGATGTATCGAGCAGGTGGTTCTAAAATGTGAATCATTTGATGAAATTTAATCTGAGTCTACTACAGATTATAAATGAGTTTTTCACCAAGTTTCGTCGAAAACGGAGTTGTTTAGGTATGGTAAAACAACGTGTACTTTTGGTAAGTACCGGCTGAGTATTTTTGGGAGGTACTTAACCTCGCGTCATAGTTTAAGACGAGAGGCTAATCTATTAGCTTCTCAAAGTTTTAAAAGGATATAAGTCTTATGTGTGAGTGTGTATTCTGAGATTGGAGACCCATTTAGGGTACTTTAACCGTATTGATTTGGCATCTTGAGATGGATCAATATCGAAGGTGCTAGTCATGGAAAGCTAGTACTTGTCGTAGAGTTAGAAGGAATCACTTGCATTGATTGGTCATGTCTATGTACATACTATTTTGAGTCGATGATTTTATTATATTAAGTATGTTTTGAAATACTTAAGTATGTGGCTAAGCGCGCACCTTATTTGTTAGCTGACGGCTTTTGATGTGTATATATTTGGGAGGTATCTTCACTTCGGCGATCACTACTACTACTAGCTTCGTATCCCATCTAAGGTAAGTCTATAGCCTCGCTTTTACACTATTTTGTAAATGGTTTTTAAACCCGCGAGGGGGAATACATGTTTTTCATAAACTTGGAACACAAGTCTTTTATGGTATGCTTGTCCCTCTATGAATGGACCCGTGGTTGCCTTTAAATTGCATTAGGTGATTGCCATTATTAAAGCCTCAATTATGGACCGTTATTTAACCTATGATGGTTTAACCGCTAGTACAATTAATAGATCTATGGGGGAAGCCGCCGCGGTTCAGTTTGTGTGGACTTGTCACAGAAGCTTAGGCCCGACCTCCACACTGTTTGAACATATTGTATTGAGAAGTCAGGTATACGGCAATGTACGAATAATCTGGAGGTAACGACAATTAATAAATCTCTTGTCTTATTAGACCTAACGGAGTGTCTAAGGGCTCGGTTCCATGAGCTTAATGCAATTTATGCTATATACAATTATTATTGTTGATGCAAATTATCATTCGATGCTTGTTAAGCATGCCACAAACTTATAATCTTTGCTTGTGTTCAAATGATTTGTATAACCTATAGACTTGCTCAACCTTTGTGTTGATGATTTTACACATGTATTTCAGGTAATCAAGATGGATAGCAGCGGAGCATGTGAGGAGGAAGTTGGTGCTTACTTGTCTAAATCTTTGTTTACTTTTCCATCCCTTGAAATTGATAAACTGCTTTTAAGCATTTAATGTATTGTGATTGGTAATGGTTTTTGGGACCAACGCTACTCTGATTTTATATATATTAGGATGGGAAACTTTTTGGACAAGATTGTATATTATTTTAACGTCTCATTTGAAGTCGTTGTCTATGATTGTGTGCGATATGCTATTAGTAGCGCCCCAATGTGGTATTACGCTGTGTGGTAATTTGGGGGTGTTACAATTCTCTCCATGTTTCATCACTAGTTTCACAAAAATTTCAATCACATGCAATTTTTGAGGGGGAGAATAGTGATAAAATGTGTTCAAAATGTCTCATCTTGGATAAGATCTTTGATATAAGTGCTTTCTCTTCCTAATATGTGCAAAAATCTTTCATTTTGATGCACATGTGTAGGGGGAGCTATTTTTGTGATTTAGAAAGTTTTTCTGGTTACGATATCTATACCTTCAATACAATTATTCACGACGATATTGGTGTCAAAAGGTGGTTAGGTATTCGTCCTATTATCCAACCAGAACCGGGGGGATCTTCCCAGGGACAATCCATTAGAATTTAGAAGTCCTTAGGAAAGATGGAGTAGTCGAGTGTATGGGAAAAATGCCGACTAATGACTTAAGCTAGCACTGGAATAATCACAACAAAGTGCTAGTTATGACGTCTTGGTAAGGATTGAAGGGGTTTAAGAATGAAAAAGAAATGTAAGGATAAAGGGTGTAAAGAAAGAAGCCCTACATACAACTTAGGCAGAAACCGGGTAAATACATCTACTATCAGAATCACGTTGATGATTGTAGAATATTGATAATCTTGTTAATCTATGAAGTGGGTTGAAGATTTCTAGAGAGAGAAACTAGTGAGAGAAACTGAGAGAGAACTATGTGTTTTTCATTAAGTGATAAAAATGGAATAATCAACAACCAACCCCTTTCCATGGTGGAAAGGGATATTTATATCCAAGCCACTATTGGGCTTGGGCCGACCCATGACAAGCCCATGGGTCGGTTTCTTACTTAACTAAATAAGTACTCATTAACCACGAGCTATTACAACATTAATAATATTGTGGAGTGACCGATACTTCTAATATATGTTAAAACGTATTTCTAACAATCTCCCCCTAAGGGAGGTCACTCCACGTTACAAAGTTCTAAACCTAGCATACTATACTAAGTCTTCGCTCTTCAGCTCGTAGTCTTTTCTTCTTTCTTTTTGTTGTGAATATGTTGATTTGATCTTTTAGGCTTTGGCTTGAGAGCATTGTTCTTTTGACCAATCACGTGTGATCTTTGCCTTCTTGTGTATCTTGCCTCCTCGTGACTCCATGTTCCACACACTTATGTCTTTTTTTTTGAATTCTCGAAAGCTTCAGAGTTTGGTACAGCGGAAGACTTCATTTTGCACTTTCTTGAATTTTGCTGAACTTTGATGCAGAAAAACATAAGCATGTGGAAACGACTTCAGCTGGTACACCGCAGCGCCACCGTCTTCGCAGCAACATGATAAGACACGAATGAAATGGCTTAGAACATTTCATTCTAAATCGGTAGCGTTTTACCTCCGGTCGGTGAAGACCGTTGGACGATATTAGATATGGTACCTGTGACGGATAGTTTCAATTAAGTAACTTCCTGACAGGATTTCGCGGGTAAACCCGTTCTCTTTATTCGACGATCACTAAGCTTGACTGCGAACATAAAGAGTGAATCACTTGGATAAATTATCCTTGTGATTGAAGCCGTCAATTCATGAAACCTGGAACAAGTGAATTTCAGTTAAGATTTTCACCATCGTTGCTTTCCAGTTATCACGAGCTTAATTCATAAAGCTCCCCCTTAACACGTGCTTAACACATATTAAGTTGGATTATCATTAAGTCTTTTTCATCTTTTAGCCAAGTATCATTTAAGTCTCCTTAATCCCATTTTCTCCCCTTATCCAAAATGTTAACCATTAATATTTGGAATATTGAATGGATTAACTGGTCTTTGGGTAAAATGAAATCAATGTTTGGCCATAGAACATGTTACTGCTCCCCCTTAAATTAATAAGGGATAGTTGTAGTGCTTTAGTATGATATATTTTGAAAGATTTAGAATCTCGTGAGAAATTCTTGAAAAATTATCATACCTTAACACTACATCAAGCCATAAAAGCACAATATTCACAAATTTACATATTCACAATTAAAAACCAATATAGAGTAGACCTGAGATGTACGAACCATTAGATGGATCGTTGCAGTAACTTGTGGTGCACTCCATATGGTCTACCACCAACGAATCTTTCTAAGCTCCTCATCAATCTACGTTCACGGAGCTTTTGATCAATCTTCTTGATCACATATTTCGCCATTTGCTGATAACCCTGATGTCAGTCCTCGGTCATCTCTGGTAAAGACCCACCCGAATTAAGATGCTCCAATTTTCCTCTGACGTATATGAGAGTCCCATCACTGTACTTATAAAGCTCACCTACCCTCATAAACTTCATTATCCCTCGACTGTTCAAGTAGAAAATCCCGTAACTCGGAACAGTAATGCCGGTATAGGGACATCTTGTGACATGTTGAGGTAGAACTTGATTCATTGGACGGGTTAGGTTAAGATTCCTTTGGTAGCTTTCAACTCCCAATTGAAGATCTTCAACTCGTTTCTTGATAACAACGCTTCGTGTGAACATACGAAGTGCTGTATTCAAGGCAATGATTTCTTCACGCGTAAGATGGGTGAGTTGATCACGGGTCATCATAAGCAACATGTCTTCGATATCTTCAAGGCGAATGATAGAAAAATCTCCCTGCTGTATTATGTATTCTCTGTCATCCTCCCTTTTTAGACGAATCTCCGTCACATGATGATAGCCGTTCTTGGCTTTAGTTTTCAGTCCCAAAATGCTGGAGATGCGAATATCGGATCTAACGTTGCTTCCTGAATTGGCTAAGCAGCAACCTCTGTACGCCCTTCGGACTCGTTCGTCCCAATGTGATGCACCTATAACAGCATACATATCATAATTACGAGTTACCTTTGGGACCCAGAGTCGGTTTACCTTTTCCTCGATCCAGGGTATTGTCCCCCAGTTAGCAGCTTTCAGCAAGGTCAGGGAGGTTGCGTACTTTGATGAACCCTTGAGGAGATAATCAAGATCATAGGTGACGAAGAAGTCGAGAGCAATTTGATTATCTTGAGAAGGATCAAGTGGAGGTGGAGCTCTTTCTGACTCATGAAGACCTGGCCTTTGAACGGTATTAAGAGCTTTCAGGACCTCATCAGCATAATACTCGTATTCCATGCGGCTTAACCTGGTTTTGGCGTGAATTCTCTTATCCTTTAGCGCTCTCTTCACCAAAGACAGAGTGACCGAAGATTTATACTCATGAGCCAGAAATGCACACAAGTCAATCGGACTACGGATACGAAGATATAGAACATCTCTGTCAGCGTCTGTGATTGGATCATATTTAGCAGCTGCCGTGATCCAAGCTTGTGGCGGTGCATTTTCATCAATCTCCAATGTGTCCGCCTAGTCCCGTGTGCTTGACTCGGGAACAGTAGATTGTGGTTCTTGTCGCAGAGGAGTAGAGACATGAACATCTGCTGGTTCTGATTCAGGCATCTCGGCGGTGTCATGAACAGGCGAGTGTTGTGCAGATTCAGGTTCAGTTACAGATTCTGCAATCACAGGAGCAACAAAAGAACTAACATGATTAGCGGTAACAGGTATAGAAACAGGGACAGATGTACCGGGAATCGATGATGCCGTAGTAGCATTCACATCATGGCGCCACTTGGATCGTCTTGATTCTGTTGAGGTGGATTTTTCCTTTTGCGCAGCATATTTCTGAGACTTGGTACCAGACTTAGATGGTTTCTTTGTGCTGGCAACCTTGTCCCCCGTTTTAGGCTGTTTACCATCATCATCCTCATCGTCATCCTCGTTGCTTCCCTTAGCACTTTCCTCATTTCGATCACCACCATCACCACCATCATCATCATCATCATCCTCATCATCATCACCATCATCGTCACCATCATCATCATCTCCTTCTTCTTCTTCTTCTTCTTCCCCGTCACCCTATTCTTCTTCACTATCTTCCTTTTCCTTTTCAGGCAGAATGTGGTAAGGCACCACACTTCCAAACATTTTAAACAACCGATCATCCTCCGAGATAGCTTCATTGAGTGATTTATAGAGTGTCCGCTGAACTTTAGACTTATCAAAAGATCCAACTTCCCTCATGCGAGCTTTGAGGATCTTCTTTAATTCAAAATCCGTTAAGTCATATGTATTTTTGTAGGCGGATTCGGAAGGATTGGACGACTTAATCATCAAATTATCAACCGCGAGTTTCTTCATCTCATCACGCAGTTTTGGCATAAATGACTCAACAGATTCTTTCACGCTCTCTTCAATAGAAGCTTCAAGTGTATCTTTCTGCTCCTTGTATTTATCCTTCATAGCTCGAAGTCTCGTGATTCGTGCTTCATACTTATCAGCTTCATCCTGTTTGACCTGAGCAAGTTCTTCTGCATGAGCTTTACGAGTCAACTCCATCTCTGCAGCGAACATAGCTAGCATCTCTTCTTGGGCTTTCTTGGATGCCTCTTCACTTTGAACTCGTCTAAGTAGCTCTTGGCGAAGATTATCCATCTCTTTTCTTTGATTATCCGTGTGTTTATCCAACAGTTCTGCCATTATAAATGCAGCCATTGAAGATGATGCAGAGCTACTCTGGGTTGGTTGAAGAGGCTCGGTTGTGACTACAGTACTGAGGATGGAAGTTATTGGAGGTGGAAGGAATGGTGTTGGTACCGGTCGGGTTGGTAAGGGCTGGATTGGTGGAGGTTGAGTTACTAAAGGCTGGGTAGGTACCATGATTGTGGGAGCACCGGACTCCTTTTCAACACTTGCTGAAACAGCAATGGATGTCTCCTTCGAAGTAGAATACCGTTCAGGTGATCCAAACTCATCAATATCATCTGGCTCCTCGTACTCTTCTTCAATATTCATCTGTGCACCCGAACCACTACCGCCCGTGTCTCTCCTACTCTTTTCAATAGCCATCTTCATTAATTTTTTCTCAGTCTTGTCAAGAGTAGGATCGACATCAACATCTTCTTCGTCGTGGAGAACTAACTCATCAGCCGTGCTTTTTCCCTTCTTAGCCTCAGTCTTCTTCTTCTTGGTTTCGGGTTTAGATAAAGCAGTTGGTTGCTTGCGTTTACCTTTACTCTTGACCGTAGTAGACGAGTCTTCTCCTGTCTGAAGGCTTGCTTTTTGCTTCTTAATTTCTAGTAGTAGTAGTTTGTAATCAGCAAAAGCTTTAATTTTATCTGTCAGAAGATAATCGGGAATAGGACCAGGATTAACAACAGTAGATGGTCCTTCATGCCTTAGATCCACAATATGATCAGCCTCTTCAGTGTGATGACGAATTGCTGCACGCTTATCAATAGAGACATCATTCTTCATAAAATAATTAATTATAAGCTTGATAAACCGAGGGTAAGGAAAGAAATTAGTCTTCAGCTTCTTGTTTTGGAAGAGTTGAAAGTTAAATTCTTCCCATAACAAGGATGCATAATCTGCATTTGAGCCTTTGTACATTCCATAGAAGATGTTCATAATTGGACCACACACAGCATCATGCCCACTTATTTTAGGTGTAAGACACCTACTGAGAATACCCAAGATTGCTCTCCAAGGTTGACCCACTTTAGCAGTGGTGAAATCGGACACAACTCGTATGTCAGGACATCCAAGAGCACCGAACATCTCCATGAGTTCGTCTTTGGTAGGATCCCTTGAAAATGACATACCTTTGGGTGTATCCCGAATACCAAATATCTTGCGGAAGTCTGAAACGGCAAGTGTCTGTTGCTTGTTGTCGAGAGAGAAGGTGATCTTGTTTGAAGTACTTTCCTTGGTAGCCCAGAATTCATACATGTAGTCATATGGCACCGAAGCAGTACTCCTTAACGCATTCTTGAAGTGAGATTGATCAAGGATTGCTATGGCGACTTTGAATCCATGGTGAGTAGATTTTGAAACTTACTTCAGCCGGTAATTGTTTGGTATAAACTTAAGGGCTCTTGCTTCGGCAATTGCGGCCGCTCTAGCATCTTGGAGTTCTTGTACTGTTGGATTAGTCATCGTGTCTGCTTAAGATAAGACATAAAAGGTTGATGCACAAAAAATATATAGATATATATCATTATGACTTCTAAGCATAACACATTTCAACAAGTAATTATAACAAGCAAACAACTATCAATCCAACAACCCTCATCCGGAACTCTTCATCCGGAACTCTTCATTCGGAACTCTTCATTCGGAACTCCTTCATTCGGAACTCTTCATCCGGAACTCCTTCATTCGGAACTCTTCATTCGGAAGTTCGTTCGAAACTCTTCATTCGGAAGTTCGTTCGGAACTCTTCATTCGGAAGTTCGTCCGGAACTCCTTCATTCGGAAGTTCGTCCGGAACTCCTTCATTCGGAAGTTCGTCCGGAACTCCTTCATTCGGAAGTTCATCCGGAACTCCTTCATTCGGAAGTTCATCCGGAACTCCTTCATTCGGAAGTTCATTCAGAACTCCTTCATTTGGAAGTTCATCCGGAACTCCTTCATTCGGAAGTTCATCCGGAACTCCTTCATTCGGAAGTTCGTTCGGAACTCCTTCATTCGGAAGTTTGTTCAGAACTCCTTCATTCGGAAGTTCATCCGGAACTCCTTCATTCGGAAGTTCATCCGGAACTCCTTCATTCGGAAGTTCATCCGGAACTCCTTCATTCGGAAGTTCGTTCAGAACTCCTTCATTCGGAAGTTCGTTCGGAACTCCATTCGGAAGTTTGTTCGGAACTTCGTTCGGAAGTTCACTAACCATGTTCATTCGGAAGTTCACAAACCGTCCCCTATGAAAGATTATTCTAAACGCATGTGTGAGATTTAAGGCAATCTAAGGCAACTAAACACATTCTAATGCTAATCCGCATAAAACCCAACTAAAACCCCTAATTAATTAACCCTAAATTAAGCCAAAACACTAAACTTGATAAATTTGATTAACCGAATCAATTAACTGGATTAAATAGTGAATTAGGCGAATTAGAAATTAAAGAATCGATGTTTGTACCTTTTTGATCGAATGAAACGGATTGAGTGATTTAAATCGAGAGTTTTGAAAACTTGAGTGTGTTTTTGTGTGTGATAATGGCTGCCAGAAAGAAATGAAGAAGAAAGAATAAACGCACGGGGGGGATTTGGTTGTGACATAGGTCAAATTTTGACAAAATTCACACTTAATCATTTTAAGTCCCTATACTTTTCTTTCCTTTTCCCTTTTTAGTTAATAATTCCTTTTAGGCTAACATCCGTTAAGTTACTTAACAGTCGTTAATCCTATCTCAAAGTAATAACTATTCTATCCCGCACACATCTTAGACACTGTATCCTAATTATCGGATTTCCAAGATCTAAAGCAAGTCCTATCTCATTGAGCACAAGTTGTATTCTAAAGCAAGACCACTCATAAACCATTTAGCCAATTAATTTTCCACAAACACTTTTGAAAATCGTTTTGATGACGAAGATGATTTAATATTTTCTCCCCCTTAAACGATGACCCGTTTTCTATTTAAAGAGCTGTAGTCATTGTTTAAAGAGTCAAATATTGATGAAAAACATTTTCAATTAACTTCTTGAAAAGATTGATTCGAGGTGGCAATAAGATTTCTCTTATTTTGACAAATTAATGCACTGAGACGTACACTAACTCGTGTTAGACCAAGTTGTAAAGTAAACTTGATCCCTTTGCATGATTTGGCTTGTAAATCATGCCCGAGAAAATTAATTCCCGTTGTGAGCCAACGTTTTCCAAGGAAATACGTGACTTTAATGCGAAAAACGGGTTGCAGTCTGAAATAACTACAAGCCATAATGGGCATGTTTTAAAAATGTACAACTTTTATACGGACTCTATTTATGGCGCCGTGTCAATTTTGATCGACATTTCTAAAGCCGTAAATATTACCGTACTAAAAGACATGCCCGATTTAAAAAACGAAAAATATTTTTGGTTTTTCTTGATTTTATAATTTTTATGGTTTTTGTAGGTTTTATATTTTTTATGGTTTTACTTGGTTTTATATTTTTTATGGTTTTTCTTGGTTTTATAATTTTGTATTTTCTTTTTGGGGTTTAGATATATACGATAATATACATGATCACGAACAAAGGATACGCCTGAATAGTTTACCACCACTATTCAGCTGATTCTTCTGCCAATTCTTTGAGAGTCGATCGAGAGAATGATTTCATGCCAAGCTTGTCGATCAAAAACTCGATTCGTCCTCGATCTAAGGCTTTGGTGAACATATCTTCCAGCTGATACTCAGTGGTGACAAAATACAGCTCGATCACTCTGTTCTCCACCTGCTCTTTAATGAAATGGTAGCGAATGTCTATGTGCTTTTCCCGGGAGTGTTGAACGTAGTTGCAGCAAAGGGCAATGGCGCTCTTGTTGTCACAATACATCGGGATTTTGTTGAATCCCAAACCGTAGTCAGTTAGTTGTGATCTCATCCAAAGGACTTGAGCACAACAACCGGACATGGCGATGTATTCAGCCTCCGTGCTAGAAATTGCAGCGCTTTTCTGCCTTTTTGAAGACCAACTAATCAATCTGTCTCCAAGGAGTTGCACAGACCCAGAAGTGCTACGCCTCGTGTCTCGACACCCAGCATGATCGGCATATGCGTATGATATTAAATCAATGGAGGAATCTTTCGGATACCATAGACCACGATGAAGTGTTCCTTTGAGATACCGAAAGATCCTTTTAACAACATGTAGGTGCTTTTTGGTAGGCCGAGCCTGATACCGGGCACACATGCATACGACAAATTACAAATCAGGCCTGCTAGCAGTCAGATAGAGAGGGGTGCCGATCATCCCACGATAAAGTTTTGGATCGACAATAATCCCATTCCTATCTTCATCTAACTTGGATTTCTCTACCATTGGAGTGTCCACGGGGTCACAATTTTCAAAGTTATATTTCTTTAAAAATTCTAGAGCATATTTGGATTGATTAATAAAGATGCCTCTGGGATTCTAAGAAATTTGTAATCCTAAGAAAAATGAAGTTTTTCCCATCATTGACATCTGAAAGCGTGTGGACATTATCTTCTCAAAGCGTTTTGACAATTCTATGTTAGAGGCAGCAAATATTATATCATCAACATAAATTTGTACCAGTATCATGTCGTTGTCCTCCTTGAGAGTGAATAGAGTGGGGTCCACCTTGCCTTTGGAGAAGCCTTCCGAGATGAGATATGTTGAAAGGAGATCATACCACACGCGTGGAGCTTGTTTCAACCCATAGAGAGCCTTCTTAAGCTTGTACACATGATTAGGAAACTACGTGCTAACGAACCCATCCGGCTGACTAACATAGACTTCTTCCCTTAGTTCACCATTCAAAAATGCCGTCTTCACATCCATTTGATAGACGATCATGTTCATATGAGCAGCATACGCAAGGAATAGTCTAATAGCCTCCAATCTTGCAATAGGAGCAAAAGATTCTTCAAAATCGATACCCAAGGCTTGTTTGTATCCTCTAGCAACCAATCTAGCCTTATTCTTCAAGAGTGCACCCATCTCATCGAGTTTAACCTTATAAACCCACAACAAAGTAAGGATGTTAACCTTGTCAGGGAGAGGAACTAATTCCCATACTTCAAGTCTTTGGAATTCATTTAGTTCCTCCTGCATGGCTTCAATCCAAGATGATTGAGTCATAGCCTGTTGCCAATTTTTAGGTTCAACTTCGGAGAGAAATGCATCAAAATAGCAATAGAGTGCACTCTCTTGTAATTGATGGCGTGTAGAGACTGGTCGATAGAGACTTCCAATGACATTCCTAATTGGGTGATCTTTTGTCCATTTGGTGCTATGTTTTTTAATCCGTGGTGGTCTGGAATGAACAATTGAAGGAGCTTCTTCTGAGGTAGACGCGGCTGAAGGGTTTTCAGGTATCGGTACACCAAAGAAAGGAAGCTCTTGTAGGTGAGCATATTCCAAATCGTGATCAATAGAATCCTCTTCAACATCATTAGGCACAAGTAAGGGTGACGATTCAGGTGTAGTTTGAGAATCACTTGGTAGAGGTGCATCCGGTTCAATGTTAATTGAAGATGCATTTGATAAAGATTCATTAGCTTGAGCAACAGCTTCAGGGATTAGAGCTATCACTATAGGTGCTGGAACTTCATCATTTGGGGGATCAAAGAATTCATCAAACAACGGTTGAAATAGTTTATCCCACTCGGGCCTTGTAGGTGGTAAAAATGATGTAGAAGTAGGATTATTGGGAACTAATTCGGAACTAATAGCACCGGTTCCCATCTCATGAAGCGCGGGTTCAGAGCTGCGTTGCTTAGAAGCCATCGCTGTCAGCTCATCAAAATCTGCGTCCATAGTTTCTACAATCTTACCAAGACGACGGTTGTTAATTCGGTATGCTTTCTTGGAGGGTGAGTAACCAATGAAAATACCTATATCGGCTTTTGGTTAAAGTTTGCCCAAGTTCTCACTATTAATGTTTGGGTAACAAAGAGCACCAAACACATGAAAGAATGAAACATCGGGTTTACGATCATGTAGAAGCTTGTAAGGTGTTTTTCCATGGCGTTTCCGAATGATAGAGCGGTTTTGGGTGAAACATGCAGTAGATATAGCTTCTGCCCACAAGAATAATGGAGCGTTCGCATAAATGAGCATAGTCCTAGCAGCTTCCATAAGCGTACGATTCCGTCTTTCAACGACACCATTTTGTTGTGGAGTACGTGCAGCGGATGTTTCATGTGAGATACCAACTTCTTCATAGTAATCACGAAGAGTCTGGTTGACGAACTCTGTTCCATTATCTGTACGAATACGGCGGACAGTAGTATTTAAACGTACCTGAATGAATTTCAGAAAAGTGATGATAGCCTTCGGTGCTTCATCCTTTGTACGTAGAAATCTTACCCATGTAAACCTGGAGAAATCATCCACAATAACAAGAATGAATTTCTTACCGCTCACACTTTCGGTTCGCATTGGCCCACAAAGATCCATATGCAAAAGATGAAGTTTTTCTTGATTGGTGTCTTCAGCTTTGGACTTGTATGACTTCTTGGTGCTTTTCCCCCTTGAACACGCGGAACATAAATGGTCCTTGTGAAATTTGAGCTTTGGAAGACCACGAACTAATTCGTTTTTAGCCAAATGATTAATAACATCAAAGTTGAGATGAGATAATCTGCGATGCCATAACCATGAATTGGTCTTAGATGCTTTGGAGAGAAGACATACTAGAGAGGCGGCCATCATGTCTTGTAGGGACAACGTATAAAGATTTGCACCACGAGATCCCTTCAACAAGTCTTTTCCTTCCAAGTTGCGGATGAAACAAGTATGTTGTCGAATAGCAACCTCTAGGTTGGAATCACAAAACTGTCCTACTGAAAATAAATTATGACCAAGACCTTCTACATAGTATACTCTTGAAATCGTAACGTTTCCAATCTGATATTCACCATACCCCATTATCTTTGCAATATGATCATTACCGAATTTAACCGTTCCAAGAAACTTGCTGACGAAATTTCGGAGCATCGAGCGATCTCCGGTCATATGCTTTAAACAACCGGAGTCCAAATACCAGAGGATGATTTGGACCACCTGAAAATATCACCAGACGAGGACAATGTATAGGTTTCGGAATCTGAATGTTCCTTGTTATTAGCAGGTACAGATTTAATAATCTTAGATTTGCTAACTTTAGGTTTCTTAGATTTCCTAGCCTTCTTCCTAGTTGGTGGTGTAGATTCTAGTTGGCTTAAATCCTGAGGTATTTCTTCACTGATAGGCACTATAGTGGGGGCTGACCTAATTAAAGGGCGCTGTTTCCATACTTTAGTGCTAGTGTGCCTAACTAAAGGACGCTGAGACCTAACCTCAATGGATGCATTCCTAGTTAAAGGGCACATTTTTCCATCTAATGTAAAGGTCCTACCAGTGGGACGCCATTGCCATCCAACTTGGGTACGAGTTCTCCCAGTTGGTTTCCATTCAAGATCATTCCTAATAGCATTCATTTCATTGACATGATCAATAAGACACAAATCATGACGTTGGGAAAACATGCATTCATTACAATTCCAACATTTCAAATTAGAATTCACAAATGGTTTAGGCTTCTGCACAGGCGCAGAGATTTTAGTCTTAACATGATTCTTTTTATTTAAATCTGAACTGATATTCCTAGTATGAGCTTCTACTCTCTTCTTGATGGTACTACTAGTGGAGGGCTTGATCTTATCTTTCTTGAGTGGAGATCCTTTAGCCTTAGTAGACTCTTTTAATCCTGTAGAAGGCAAAGTGGGAACATTAGCAACAGATTTTAAAGATGCCTTACTTGATGGTGCCAATGACGGTTTTGCTCCTGGGGTCTTATTGAATGGAGTTACAGCAATGGGTCGATTAGTGAGTAGTGTAGAACCCGATTTACCTATGTATTGCAAATATGCTAAGCAATATTGAACTCGCTTAATATATTCATGAGCTGAATAAAAGTAACTGCTTGAGGGATCTAACGCATATAAATCATCTAAAATATCCCTAACAAGATCTACATGCTTAATTGCATTCCTCATATAATCATCGTAGGTAACCGGGTTTTTCTTATGGAGCGGGTTCTTATAAAGCACTACTGACTTGGTTGTTGGAGCACTAGAGGACGGTGCAGAGTTGGTAGCTAAGTTATTAACAGCTTCTTGTCGGGTGAGAAGAAGTGTCTCCTTTAACTCGGCCAAAACCGTGTTTTTGTCAATGAGCTGGATATTTAAGTCAGAGATTTCCTCACATTTTTGGTTCAATTGTTCAACATAAGATTGTTGCTGTGCCGCATTAAAAGCGAAGCGTTCTTCTAGTGAACCATAAAGTTTGGACATTCCCTGTCTTGCACGATCCATCTCCCCTAGAATAGACGAAAGTCTAATTTCTAAGTCCTGGTTTTTAGACTCTGCAGCCTCTAGTTCCAATTTTAGTGTTTCATTTCATGACACATCTCTCTTTAATCTCATAATCTCTTCCTCTAATGCCTTAACTATTGCAATCATCTTATCACTCGTCTCAACACTATTTTCACAACCATTTGTTATCAAAAGATCCTCATTTTGAGTTTGTTGTTTTAATTGTAAAGATATACAATGTTGTTCAAGTTGATTAAAGCGTTTTGAAAGTAAATTGTAAGAATCTTGAAGCTTTAAAAATTCAGCGTTAGATTTGTGACAAGAATGATTATCTACCTCATTTACAGTATCAGCAACATTTACAGAGAGATCACACACATCATCACATATATTCACAGCATCACATTTAATCATAGCGGATGTAAGCTCATTCGAATAATTAACATTCACAGTAGTAAGCACATCACACGAAATTACTTGGGACAAGAATCGGTCATATTCAGATAAAATCTTTTCCTTTTCAATTAATTGTAGTTCGTAAGCGGTGTCCATTTCATAAAACACTTTTTGAACTTCTGCAATTTCAAACTCAAGATTTTCCGACAGAGATGCAAAACTTCCTTTTAGACTTTCGACAAACGGATTGATCTCATTCTTAAACACCTCGTTCATGTGTTCGAAAGCCCATTCTCCGGCGTTTAGGCCATTTGAAGTCGTACATTCCAAAATGACCTTGTCAAAACTAGCAAAGTATTGATTAATCTCTTGCAAGTTTAACCATACAGTGCTAACAGGTGGAAGATCCTTTGGAATTTCCTTAGGTCCTTCCATTTTGACAAGTTTAGGAAGTGTACTAGGGTTTTCTTCATTTAACATGTAGGTTGGTGCTGTGATAAGATCTTTATCCATATGGAAGCGAATTCTAAAATCCGTTTTTGCAAGCTCCTGATTCATTTTAAAATAATCACACTCGGGATATTTTGCAAAGTTGTATGACCGATTCTCATCAACTAGATCCTTATTTGTGCGATCATCAAAAATAACAATCGGGTCTAAGACCAATCCTAATTGGGTTGCATTATAAAGTCTTGGACTATGGATAAAAGCTTGTTTTGCATACCGTGGGTTAGGGGGAAGGCCTTTTTGACGTGATAAGTTAAATTCTCTAAACGAAGCATCAAATAAGTGCACTAGTTGAGAGGCAGCGTATTGTCTTAAAAGAAAATAATCTAAACTTCTAATCTTATTAGCCGCATTAATTTCCATTTCATTCTTTTTAGACTCGAGTAACTCAAAATCCGTTTGAAGTTTGTGAAAATTAGTGACCACTAACTCTTTTTCTTTAAGTTCATTAGAAAGATCTGCTCTTAAGGTTTCAATTTCTTGCAAATGACTCATTTGTTTGTTTCGAAAATGATCATATTCGGGATTTGTTAGAACAGTGGACGAAGGAACTAATTCCAAAGTTTGAACCTTTTCGTTGCACAAAGCAAGCTCAGCAGACAAATTCTTATTCTTAGCTAGGGTTTCTAAGAGTGCAGTATTCATTTGGCTAAGTAATGTAGCAGGAACCATGACCAAATCTTGTTGAGCAGGAATATGCGTATGCGAAATGGCTCCCGGTTGTGATTCACTCAAAGTCTGGGGACTCACATTGATATTACTATCATTGATTGTCTCCTCATTTGAAAGACTCACCACCGAAGACTCATTTGGATCAGCACCCTCTTGCCCAACTTGATGTGGTTGAATACTAATATCAGTGGTATTATCAGTGGTATTAGTATGTACCTCAGATATTTTTTCTGGCCCCAAGCTAGAGATAGTTGCCATAAGAGCTGCCTGTGCAGATTGAAGTTCATCACAGTCTGAATCGTAAGCATCAAGATCATATGCTTGGTATGCTGCATTCTGTGTGGTGACAACGTCTTGTTCAGCAATCCCTGGATCAGCAAGAAATGCAAGCTCCTCTTCATCAAGTTCCCGTCCTTGTGCCTGAGCGTTCACCAAATAAATCTTTTCTGCAAACCATTGACCATCCCTTCTCCTCTTGGGTTTTTTGCAATCCCTGGACATGTGACCTTCTTCCTTACAGTTGTAGCATGTAATCATTCTCAACTTGCCTGTGGAATTAGCCCGTAGAGGAGTGTTAACCATTGGAGCAGGATTGACCGTGCGTGCATTGGTGGTTGATGTAGTAGGTCTCCCCTGATAAGGTTGAATAGGTTGAACCATTACCCTGCCATTCTCAATAGTAGCTTGTTGTCGAGAATTGGATGAATTCCTCAGCTGATTGTTAGTAGGAGCTGGTCCTCTAAATCCTCGTTTGCTTAATGTCCTTGTGAGATAAGCAGACATAGTGGTTAACACTTCAACTGGGTCAGTTCCTTGTTTGAATTCAGGAACGGGGACTTCATCATTATCACAATACATTGCTTGGTCTTGTTGAGCTGCATAAGCACTAGAAGGAATACTCATGTGATCAGAGTAGCTTGATGGATATGCTGCATTTTCTTGATAAGAAGAATATGATGACTGAGCATAAGGTGCAATGCTTGCTGGTGAATATGGGTGAGGTTGTGAGGCATATTGTGATGCTTGTGGTTCTCTCTGAGATGAAGGTGCATTAAACCGATATTGTTGCTGATGTGAGGTGGGTGGTTGCGGTAGAATCGAATATTGAGGGAAGCTTGGAGTCATGTACGGTGATGGGTGATAGGCTTGGTGTCCCATGATATAAGGAGTGTTGTTGTACGACAAGCTTGGTTGATTCACCATCAAAGCTAGAGAATCAGGGTACATACCTCGAGGCGAACGGTGCATGATCACATGTTTCTCATGGTGCTGAAGAAAAGCATAGAGTTGATCTTAATTGCACTTATGCAAATCCCTGGTTAACTTAACATCGGTAATATACTCACCCCATTCAGCTTGAGGTAAAGTATTCAAAAACTTGGTGTTAACCTGGAATGGAGCAATCACGAGATTGTATACATTCAGATCATTCATGAGAGTAGTGAATCTGAAGTAGTAGTCGTGAAGCGTTTCCCCTGGGCTGTACGTGAATCTATCAAACAGATCATATAACTGACATTCCCTTTCCTGTTTGGTAATAGACGTACCTTGTAGCAACACCTTTAGACGTTCCCATAAATCCTTTGCAACCGTATATTGACTGACCATTCGATAGATATCATGTGGAAGAGCTTGGAGAATGGTTTGAAGAGCCTTTTCGTCTGCATCGGCAACAAGTTGTTGAGCTGGTGTAAGTTCTTCAAACTCCCGTGGTCAAGTCACATTGTTAACCACGATGGTACCATAATCAAGTGGACCATTTAGAATTGACTTGACCATAAGCCTCACATATGTCGGTTTTCCCTTAATGTATGACATCATACGGCTTTGCCATGCTTCAAAGACTTCTTTAATGAGCATTGGAGGGCGATTATCCGTTCCCGTAATGACGGAAATATCCGTAAGTGATGTCGTTTGAGGCATTAATGAATTCGGATTCATTTTGATCACTTCAAAGAGACAAAGATTATCGGTTGATCGAGCAGTGAAGTAAAGTTTATGAGTTGTGTTGAGTTTTTGTGTAAGAAACCAAGATTAAATCCTCTAAAAAAATCGTCGAAAAAACAATTAAATATCCCTTGGTTCGGAACAATTGTTGATTCGGAAGTGTTGATTCGGAAGATTTTGGCTCGGAACTCCTTGATCCGGAACTTTTGGTTCGGAAGATTTGATCCGGAACTTTCCTTGATCCGGAACTTTTGATTCGGAAGAACTGATTCAGAACTTTCCTTGATCCGAAACTTTTGGTTCGGAAGATTTGATCCGGAACTTTCCTTGATCCGGAACTTTTGGTTCGGAAGATTTGATTCGGAACTTTCCTTGATCCGGAACTTTTGGTTCGGAAGTACTGATTCGGAACTTGATCCGGAACTTTTGGTTCGGAAGATTTGATTCGGAACTTTCCTTGATCCGGAACTTTTTGATCCGGAACTTTCCTTGATCCGGAACTTTTTGATCCGGAACATTTTGATCCGGAACTTTTGGTTCGGAACTTTACTGGGAAACAGAAGCTCGTTCGTGTAACAGTCGATCAAATAAATGAAGAAACAAACCCAGATTTTTACCAAATTACCCAAAAGGTTTTGTGATTTCTACTAAAATAAGTAAAACCCAATACTTATCTACTAATCCCAATCAACAAAATCACCAAAAACTCCAAGAATCAAGATAGATCTTCTTAAAGAACACTAATACAATCAAAAACTAAATAACAACACAAATCATTACCTTAAATCACCCCATAGCTCTTGATACCAAATGTAGAATATTGATAATCTTGTTAATCTATGAAGTGGGTTGAAGATTTCTAGAGAGAGAAACTAGTGAGAGAAAGTGAGAGAGAACTATGTGTTTTTCATTAAGTGATAAAAATGGAATAATCAACAACCAACCCCTTTCCATGGTGGAAAGGGGTATTTATATCCAAGCCACTATTGGGCTTGGGCCGACCCATGACAAGCCCATGGGTCTGTTTCTTACTTAACTAAATAAGTACTCATTAACTACGAGCTATTACAACATTAATAATATTGTGGAGTGACTGATACTTCTAATATACGTTAAAACGTATTTCTAACAATGATTTCTGGTATTGAAGACAAAGCATCATGGACCCAGTGATGCAAAGCACAACCCTACCCAGCCTACTCAAGCTTCTCTCAAAAGAAGTTTGTTTTATTATCACGGAGTTCAACTCGTTTCTATCAACTTTCTCACTCCGAGATAGTAGATATTGAAAAGGTGGCAGTCTGATGCAGCCTCCGATCACCAAATAAGCGTGCACTTATAGAGTCTAGAGCCAACGAGATTCATCAAAAAATCTCATTAGGACACTTATTCTATATATCAATTATTGTTCATCATTAGAACATAAGCGATAATTTACAGAGTCCTACGCTCTATCCTTGTGGTATTGCAAGAACATTAAGAGTGATACTCTCTAGTATTCACAGTGATGAATGGAAATCCTTCCAGTGTTAACATCAAACAGCACTGCGGTAGGTCATATGTAAGATTCACTTGAATTAAACATATGCTAACTGGAAAGAAACAGTGGTTTGATTCTGTTTTGATTCAAACTCGTTCCAAGTCTCTACGCAATATCTTTATGATCTTTCCAGAACATTCAGAGTAATACTTATTAGTATTTACAGTGACGAATGGAAATCCTTCCATTTTCATCATCAAACAGCACTACGGTAAGTAACTTGTGAGATTCTATATGAATCAAACTTGTGTCAACTGGAAAGCAACAATGGTTTGACTCTTAATTGATTCAAACTTGTTCCAGGAAATTGAATTGACGACTTAATCAGCAGAATGGAACTGCATGATTCACTACTTACTATGAATTATCTTTCGATATATTCAAGTATTGAGAACGGCTAACACAGCCGGAAATCCTGTCAAGAAGTTCTTTGAACTTACCTAATCACAGATACAGTATTCTTACTGTATAACAGGAAACCGGAGGAATGCAAATGGTGGCGTAACCTCAAGAGTCGTAATTCAAGACCACATGCTCATGTAAATGAAGAAAGCTCAGGAACATCTAAAGACAAAGACTTCCGCTACTATGATAATCAAGGGATATTTTTAACAAGCTTTCAATACAACTCAAAACATGAGTATGTGGGGAAAGACACAAGAACACAAGTTGACAAAGCTTCAAGATCAAAACAAGGAAAAGATAAAAGATCCAAGATCACAAGACATGAAAGGAACTATGAAGATACTCTCAAGACATCGAGCTTCAAAGTCTGCAACAACAAAGAAGTGAAGTCACATTTTACATAACCACCACTTAGGGGGAGATTGTTAGAAGTATTTAAAGTAATGGTCAATGAAGTGAAGTCACATATTATATGACCACCCCTTAGGGGAAGATTGTTAGAAGTATTTAAAGTGATGGTCAAATAATATACCGTTGCGAAGCTCGTGGAAAAATCTACTTAATGGTGTCGAGAGTTCTATGTTATTGTTATGTATGTAACGGGAATTAGTCCCGAACACGCAAATGAGGAAGGCCTTCTAATCTTGTAAGCCTTAGTATAAAAGGCATAACCATTCTCATTTGTGTCTGTATCTCTCATAGTGCTTTTCCATTCTTCTTGTTTTAGAGAGAGAAACTCTCCTTAGTTTCTCTCACTAGGATTACACTCTTTGTATCTTTCTTCCTCCTTCTTCATCTAATCTAATATTCCATTCTTAGTTTTAATCTTCTTCTTGATCATCTTTATTTCTTGTTTGGTAAGTCGTGTGATTACTTGTTTTAGGGAGATTGTTTGGTCTTATAATATGTGACTTCACTTCTTTGACCATCACTTTAAATACTTCTAACAGAGGTCATGTGACAATCCGTCAATTTGAGGTCGTTCTTTTATTCTCAAGTATTATTTAAAATCATTATTTTTAATGTTATATTATGAACTCACTCATTTTTGGGAAGAAATTAGGGTTTACATCCTAAAGTAGCATTGTCTACGTCTGAACCGGAGAACTCTACGTTACGTGCTTACGTTTACATACACTGTTTTTCTGACAGTCCGACATTTCAGGAAATAAATTTATTCTCGAATATTATTGTGTAATTTTAATTTGTGTTAGTTCATAAACTCATAAATTTACTAGAAGAAATTAGGACTTACGTGCATAATTTAGCGTATTCTACGATTAAACCGGAAACCCTAGGTTTACGTATATACGCTTTTGAACTCCGTTTTTGATGAGATAATTTTTATTAGATTTGTTTTGTGTCGTAGATTCATAATTTATAAAAATGTTTTTCGTAAAACGACCAGAGGGCACGTAAATCGAGGAAACTAGAATCGAGGAGTACCCGTAAATTAGTGGAGATGAGACAAGTGGGACACTTGTCCCACCTCCACTATGGGTGGCAAGTTTACATACATTCTAAGGACACTTATCCTTAGAGCCTTACAAACCACTTAAACATCAAAACTAGTTACACCATAAACCATTTTCTCATTTCATACATGCAAAACCACTCAGATCTCTCTTTCTCTCCCTATGTTGAACGACCAACATCACCCCCAAATCACCATCTTCATCAATTTTTAACCTCAAACTTTATCTATAATCAACATATGTTGATTACCACTTGAAAAGATGAAGATTGGAGATGATTATAACATGTGAAAAGGAGTTTCCAAGGAGGTTTAGGGCTGATTTCCATGAAGGTGTTCATCCATTTGAAGAACTCAAAAGTTCATTTGCCAAGATTAAAGATTTGGTGACAAGAACCAAGCCTTGTTCATCCAAAATATCAACCTTTTCATCACTTTGGTGGTATAGAGATTGTGTAACACCCCCAAATATTCATACTTTAGTTCAGCGGAAGTCGTTGGTGTTACGGGATAGCACATTACTCAAATCATAAACGCATAAAAATCGCGTCGTTTAATAATAAAGCATTTTCTATTCATAAATATCAAATTAGATAGGTCCCAAGTCATAGTATTTCATACAATTTTACAAAACATTTGAATGGAAATTTTATTTGAATGCGGGCCATAATTTCTTGTCGTCTTCCCAAGAATTACCTTCAAGTACCTGAGATAAAACATGTTAAAAAGTCAGCGAAAACGCCGAGTGAATTCATAGAGTTTAATAAAAACCATTAATATATCATCGGTATATATAATCATTACCAAAAATCATTTTGTACAATTCTTTGTCGTAGGCCATAAAATAGGCCAAAGAAATTTTATACAAATCTTTGTCATAAATCATAATATAGGCTTTTGCCTTCAAAACCATTATACGAACCATTGTCGTAAAACATCATACAATACGTTTTATAACGTTGTAGAAAGTTTAATAAAAACCGTTATATGAAAATGGTTATGTAAATCCAAAACACGAACATAATATCAATGATAAGACCCCGTATTGCTAGTCAGGCAATATATTATAATTCAATTCGTACATCAGTAGTTTCAATATTGGATTATTATAAGCCGCATGACATTTCTACCTTACTATAACAAACAACGGGTAGCTAACCCGTAATTCCTTTTCCCATCTAAAACAGCGTGTCGTCACAATAATCACGCTTATATAAATCTTCTCTTACATAAATTAGCTTACCAATTAATGTGGCACGACGGTGATCAACCGTCAAGGCGCGAACTGGGGTGATCTTCCCCAAATAGTACTATTATATGCATAAGCGTCTACCAAATCCCAGTAGTTCACAATTCATGCTAATGGGACTTTTAGTGACATAACCTAACTAATAATAATCCATTTCATTTCATTCATCGGGTCATATAGTCATTCATCGGGTCATATAATCATTCGGGTCCATATCAATAAGCAAATAATCGGGACAACTAGTGTCCTATTTTTATTAAAACTAACATGTTATCTCCCTCACGGGTTTATAAAACATTTCATAAAACATTTAAAAGAGTGTGAGGCTATGAACTCACGTTGATTGGGAAAGGCGGGTTATCGGTGATTTGGATGTACGGTACGTGCTTCAATCACGGAAACCTAGACAAATAATACTCGGTCTTAGACTCTTGTCCAATGAATTTATAAAAACAATGGTTATGTATATATGATGATATAAATATGATGATGATCAAGTGGGATTTTATCTCTTCATACAACATTATAGTTGTTATGTGTTAGACAATTATTAGACTAGTTACACTAGTTTTAACTTGTTTACATATTAAGGCCCAATAAGCCTATTAAAAGTCCAATACATTATATTAGCCCATTTATACTTTTAATACCAGGCCTATACTCATATGTTGGGCCCAAGTGGGTTAAGCCCATGAGTAAGTCCATTAGTTATTAGCCAAACTAGTTGGGTCAATAGTCCAATAAGGCTACTTTGGCCCGTTAATGTCCATATATTATAAAGCTCGGGTTTTGTCGGTTTTTACTTGTGAAATGTACTTACATATCAGTAGAAAAGTTATAAAAAGTTTGCATTAGACGGGTCCGACCGTCTAAGTTTTATTTGCCAAAAACGTTAATCTTTTGGTTTTAGCCGAAAAGACGTTAAACTTATATATATATAGTTTTATAACTTAGAAAACATATCAATTTGTAATTTTATAAAATGTCATACTTATTTATCAAAGTATACAACTTATTTTATAAGTATTATCATAAGTTAGTAGGTTTTATATATGTATTTTATAATAATATTACTTGAGTGCTCATTTTATATTATATACTTTTATTTACAAATCTGATTATCAAAATCACTTTCACCTTTTTTACCATATCTTGAATTCCACAAGGAGATAGAAGCTCAAATTTGGGCAGCACAAACTACATAATATGTGCTACAAATAACTCCATTTTAGCTACTGCTCATTCATCCTGTAAGTGTCCCTAATAATTCGTCCAAAACAGACTATACAGATTTGAACCTTAATAGTATTTTGATCATATCTTGCTCATTTTATTGATTCCATTGAGTGGCAACCTCTCCACATATGTAAAAATCATATATCTTACTGTATATTCAATAATACAAGTCATTTTATCAGGTTATCCTATGGTTACTTACTGTTTTATACAGCCTATAATATTAGTCAAGATTTTAACATCTTTACATGTAGATTCTAGTCTTTTTAACCAAATTTATCAACACAAGATCCCCACATAATACTTTGATCATCATTTATCATCATATACATATACATTTAGAAAGAAAATACAAGATTACATTTATAAAATAAAAAGAAAATGGAAGAAATGATCTTGTTACCAACCAAGATAGTGAAAGTTAAGAACAAGACTTGGTTTTTGATAACCAATCTTATGATAAACCAAGACCACCTTCAAGATTCACCAAATATATGAAAACCTTGAGACAAATCAGCCCTAGACTCCAAGGAAAACTTCTTTGTAGATGTTAGGATCACCTCAAATTAACAAGTCTTCAAAGGGTATTCATCTTGTGCAAGTTAAACACATGATTAATGGTTGAATTTTTGATCAAATGGTGGTTTATGGTGGAGTTGGGACGGCAATAGAGATAGATAGAGAGAGTTTTTTGGTTGTTTGCATGTAACAAATGAGGATAGTGGTATGTGTTAGCTAGTTTTAAGATGTAAATGGTTTTGAGACAAAACTAGGACAAGTGTCCTTAGTTAATCTATAAAATGGACACATCTAGAGTGTGTCGGTGAAGCTTTGCCGCCCCTTAGTGGGGGTGGGGCAAGTGTTAACTTCTCTCATCCCCACTAATTTACGCGTACTCCTCGATTCTAGTTTCCTCGCTTTGCGTGCCCTCGGGTCGTTTTACGAAAAACGTTTTTATAAATTATGAATCTACGACACAAAACGAATCTAGTGAAAATTTTCTCATCAAAAACGGAGTTCGTAAGCGTAAATACGTAAACTTAGGGTTTCCGGTTTAATCGTAAAAGGCGCTAAATTATGCACGTAAGTCCTAATTTCTTCTCGTAAATTTGTGAGTTTATGAACCATCACAAATTTAAAATTCCAAAATAATATTCAAGAATAAATTTATTTCCTTAAAATGTCGGACTGTCACAAAGACGGTGTATGTAAACGTAAGCACGTAATGTAGAGTTCTCCGGGTTTAGACGTAGTCGATGCTACTTTAAGACGTAAACCCCAATTTCTTCCCAAAGGTGAGTGAGTTCATAAATTAATAATAAAATAATGATTTTAAAATAATGCTTGAGAATAAAATAACGACATCAAATTGACGGATTGTCACAACAGTTACCCCTAAAGAGGATCTTTGTCCTCAAAGATCGATTTATCTTACTACTCACTTCTTATAGAGTTAAATCCATGCGGGTATTTCCTCCACATTCGGTCTTTTCTCACAAGTGTAATTCATTACAATTTTGCGAGTTTCATCAAATATAACTACGGGAATACGATCAGGCTTAATTTGACTTACTTTCTCTATCCATGATGTTCACGGGTTTTTGATGAATGCAACTTTTCGCCGATCCAAACTTCATCAAGAAGTAATCAGATTTTCACTTGATAGATATTTTATCAAGTTCGATATACGAAACATAATCCACGCAGCCACTGAAGTCCTATGGTAGATCCAGCTTACATGCCTTTCAAACTAACTTTTTACATTATCTCAATGGTCCCATACAACGGGGACTTATTTCCCATGATCTTTCAAATCATTAATTCACTTTTCCATGGTAAATTTTTTTGGCATAACTTCGCTACCCATCCTGCACTTCAAGATCTACATTTCATATTCACATAACCTTCTGCCCACTACTGGCAGTCAATAATCAGATCCTAATTCAACAATCATTTCAGGTCTCGCGGGTCGGGTATTTTGTAAGGTTAGGTTTGTCATCATAGGCAACCTTAAACCTAAAATACATGTCCAACTCACAATGGGTGTATGTCGGGTATCTTCATCCCAACTCCTACCTACAGATACTCTTTTATTTAGATCCTCACAAGATTCGATCTCGATCCTAATACGATAATTATCAATGATAATCTCTCCAAAGGAAAATGATTATCCCGTTAATTACAAATGGTCAATTATTCAAACATAAAACAACACTTCTAGTGTTTGTATCGTTACTTTACCCTGTCCATTCGATTGGGGTGGTAAACAGTACTCTCATCAAGATTCGTTCCCAATGACTTCTGAGGAAATCTCTAGAAATTCTACGCAAAGCGAGGTTCTTGATAGAGATGATCGATACAGGCACCCCATGCTTACGCAACTCCTTTAAATACAAAAGAGTCGATTTCTTCATCGAGAATCTATCATTAACAGGAATGATATTAGTAAATTTGGTCAGTCTATCGACGATGACCCAAATCGAATCAAATTCATATGATGACCTTGGAAGATTTGTGATAAGAATCAATGGTGATTCTATCCCACGTCCAAACAGGAATTAATATGCTGTAGAAGCAATCCTTATGGATTTTGGTGCTCAGCCTTGACCTTCGCATAAGTTAGACATTTACCAACGTATGTTGCGATGTCTGCTTTCATATTTAGCCATCAGTACAACTTCTTCAGATAAGATACATTTAATTAGAAATGGCATGAATAGAATACTTAAACTTATGAGATTCCAACATAACTAAATCTCACAAACCTCCATATTTAGGCAACCATAAGCGGCCTTTTAAACATTTAACGCCATTGGCTCTTATTTCTAATGGTTCTCATTAGCCATGAGACCCTTCTTCATCTATATTATCCTTCTTACAAGCCTCGCCTATTTCTAAATTGCTCGGGCAATTTATTGTGTATGGTTAATACTAAGGAACATAATAAGTGTGAAAACACTTACCTTTTACCACTTATTTCCAATAATAACAAGACCAAAACGTGTATTTTATATCGTAAAGTCGGAATTATGCGTGGTTTGTGTTTTTCTTGTGTTTCAGGATAAAAATATGCAAAAGGAAGAAAACATGGGCTATCACGGGCTTTTATCAAAGAAAAAGACAAAAGACGAAGTCAAAAGATCGAGAGTGCAAAAAGAACGGAAGTCCAAGGCCTATTCTGAAGATTTATCGAAGAAAAAGTCTAAAAACAGAAGTTTAATGAAGTCGAAGAACTCAAGTGTAATTATAGAAGAAAATTATAAGACAAGTTCAATTTATATCGACAAATCCCGAGACGACGTCGAGAAAGACGAAGAAATTAAATCGAGTCGAGAAGAAAGAAAGAAGGAAGCTTAAACACTTAACCTCCCCACCTCCTATAAATACCCTCCTAATATGTCATTAGGAGGGTGTTAGTTGTTAGTTAGTTTTTTATTTATAGTTTTTATTAAGTGTGTTTTTATTTTCTCTCTAGTTTTTCTTTCAAGCTTATTAAATCTTTACATTAATCTTGTAATCTTTGGATCTTTATCCTTAATCAAATCAAGCTTATTTCTTAATTCTCATTCTACCTTTCTTAATCTTCTTTAATCCTTATAATCATGTAGTTTATTTTAATTTTGTGATGATTTGATTGTGTAGCTTATTTGGTTTTGCTTATTGAATTGGTGATTTTATAAGTTTTTAGATCATAGTGCTTTTTTTCTTAATTTATGATTAATAGCTCTTAAAAATAAGTTGTTTTTGATGAGTTAATATTTTTATAAAAAGTGCTTTTTGATTTCTAGCTTATTTAGTGTTTTAAAAGTTTTCAAATTTTAGCTTATTAACTTTTTGTCTAAAATCTTTTTGGTTTAGCTTTTGGTAAAGTGCTTATTGATTTTTGGCTTAGTTTTGCTTATTACTAAGTTTTGTTATACGGAATCCTGTTGTATCCCTCTTTTTCCGGACGAGGGTCATAAATCCCTTATTCCGGATAAGCCAAAGAAACATCACTTTCCGTATAAGCCTCCAGTAGAACATTCCGGATAAGGGTGACTACCTCCCTTTTCCGAATAAGCTTTTTATCAAGTTTTCCGGATAAACCTCATTACTTTCATTTTCCGGATAAGAGATTGGAGATGTTTTTCGGATAAGCTCATTAAAGTGTTTTGCGGATAAGGGCAAGAAACCATTTTTCGGATAAGGGTTTGAAGACGGATTGCGGATAAGCCTTCGAAGTCACGTTTTTCCGTATAAGTTGTTAAACCACATTCCGGATAAGACTTTATTTACGTTTTTCCGGATAAGTTCTTTAAGTATATATTCCGGATAAGCCCGTGTAGAAGGATTCCGGATAAAGCTCCCAAGCCCGTATTCCGGATAAGCTGCAGTTCTAGTATTCCGGATAAGCCCGTGTAGAAGGATTCCGGATAAAGCTCCCAAGCCTGTATTCCGGATAAGCTGCAGTTCTAGTATTCCGGATAACATTCCGGATAAAGCCACAGAATAAAAAAATTCCGGATAAGCCTAAGGAGTTCATATTCCGGATAAGTAGCAGAAGTTATTATTCCGGATAGTCAGCAGAAGAATTATTCGGGATAAGGTTATGTTATTTCTAGTTTTAAATTTAAACTTTAATTTCCCGCCTTTTTACTTAGCATTATTTTAACTTGTCTTGGTTTAGTTTAATCTTTAAAGTTTGCATTTTTACAAGTTTCAATCATTTACTTTTCAATTAATAAAGTCTTCTATTTTAGTTTAAATATTTTCATGCTTTCAATTTTACTTATTTACTCAACGATATTTTCATATTTACTTTTAGTTTAAAATAGATAACCAAACCATTTTCTTTTCCACCAAGAACGACTGAGTCACACTTTCTACTAGTAATCAATTCGAAAAGATCGGACGATAACTTTTTTTTATACTTGGTAATACCTTGTATTAAATGGCGCCGCTGCCGGCTCTTTTTGTTAAGATTAACGGTTTTAATTGAGAGACGCATTGGATTTTGGGATCCGTTCACCTTTGAACGTTATTTTTCTTGCTTAAAAATTTTCAAAAATCCATAAAAATTAAAAAAATTTCAAAAAAATCCAAACAAAAAATATAAAAACATAAAAACCAAAAATATTTCTTGTCTATTTTTCTCTTCCTTTTGTAGGTGTGCATGCGTACTCGTGCTCGTAAGAAAAAAGCAATTCAAGCCGAAGTCATAAATCCACCTATTGTCACCATGGACAATCAACCAATGATCGAGCTTTTGCAATCGCACGTAGAGGGCAACACCGATGCTATTGTCATACCCGAGATTAGAGCCAACAATTTTGAACTCAAATCCGGCTTCATTCAAATGGTCTCTGCTCAACCTTTCTTGGGGCGTTTGCTTGATGATCCTCATGACCATATAAAAAGGTTTCTTCAACTCACTAATACGGTTAAGTATAATGGGGTTTCACAAGAAGTGATTCACTTGCAACTTTTTCTTTTCTCCTTAGAGGGACAAGTCCAGAATTGGCGTGATAAGAAACCGCCACAAAGTATTCTTACGTGGACGGATTTAGAGACTAAATTCATCAACTACTTTTTCCCACCCTCACGTACTACCGCTTTGCGGAATGAAATCATTACCTTTGAACAAAAGTACAGTGAGACATTTAGTGAATCTTGGGACCGTTTTAAGGAACTTTTAAGAAAGTGTCCACAACATGGTTTCACAAAAGTACATCAAATTAATACTTTTTACAATGGTTTAAGCATGAATGACCAAGATTCACTAAATAGTGCCTCGGGGGGAAATATTTTGGTTAAGTCTTCTAATGCCGCTTGGGATATTATTGAGAACAAGTCTAGAGTGCAAACCAAGAGTGTTCGGACTAATGTGGCTAGTGCTAGCACTAATGAGAGCAACAAGAGAATTGATAAGCTTACTACGCTTGTTGAAACACTTGCTCTCCAAACCGCTAACAACACCAAAGCTATCAATGCTCAAGTTAATGCTATGAGTCAATCATGTGAAATATGCGGGGGATCACACTCATACACCAATTGTCCTTCGACTCATGACAATCCGGAAAATGTGTATGCCACCAACGGTAACTTTTCTACGGGAGGCTATCAAGCACGTCCTCAAGGTGACCGTAATTTGCTCAGCTATCGCTCAAATAACTTTCTTTCACCACCCGGTTTTCCACCTCAAAACCCAAATAACCTCAATCGCAACAATCAAAACCCACCACGAGCTCCAAATCAATATCAAACCCAAAGAAACCCATATCCACCTCAAGGAAACAATCAAGTTTACCAACAACCCGCTTATCAACCACCTGCATACCATGCTCCTCCTCCCACCCAACCCACCGCATTTCATCAAGACGTTAAAACTTACATGAGGACTAATGACGCAATAATTTAGAATCTTCAGCGGCAAATGGCTAGCTTGAAAGGAGATATGGTGAAACAAGGGAATGATCTTCGAGCCGATATGCGAAACTCTTTAGCCAGTCAAACGAATGACTTAAGGAACATGATGGCTAGTTTTTTCCCAAGTAATCAAGCCTCTGGTTCAGGTTCTCTTCCGAGTAACACCGTTGCTAATACAAGAGGGGATATGAAAGCAATCACCAATCGCAGTGGAAAAGGTTTAAAGGAACCCGAGCTTCCTACACCTACACCAGTGATTGTGACAAAGGAAGACGAGTCCCCTTCTCCAATTCCTCCACCTTCTATTTCTCCAATTCCTCCACCTTCTACTTCCACCCCTCAACCACCCAAGGATGTGAGTGAGAATTCCATACCAAAGCCTTCATCTCAACCCACTATACCTTATCCTTCAAGGTTGAGGAAAGAGAAATTGAAGAACAAGGATGATATTCAGGTTTCTAACTTTCTCAAAATATTTAAACAACTAAATTTTAATATCTCCTTTGCTGAGGCTCTCGCTCACATCCCCAAATATGCTAAAATGTTTAAAGATCTTCTCAGTGATAAGGAGAAACTTCTTGATATCGCTCAGACCCAACTTAACGAGAATTGCTCTGCAGTGCTCTTAAGGAAATTACCCACCAAACTTGGTGATCCGGGTCGTTTTCTCATTCCTTGCAACTTCCCCGGGTAGAGAATTGTATGGCCCTAGCCGATCTAGGTGCTAGTATCAACTGAATGCCTCTTAGCGTTTGGAAACAATTGTCTCTACCCGAGCTAGTCCCCACACGAATGACATTGGAATTAGCTAACCGTACGGTTTCTTATCCGTTGGGGATAGCCGAAGATGTCTTCGTCGGTGTCGACAAATTCACCTTTCCGGCGGATTTTGTTGTCGTTGACTACGAGATGGACCCCCGTGTTCAATTAATCGTTGGACGTCCATTCTTGAGGACCGGTCGCACTCTCATTGATGTAGCCGCGGGCGAATTAATCATGAGAGTTGGTGACGATAAAGTCGTCTTCAACATGGGAAAACTTTCTAAGCAAACTTCTGAAAATGAGAGTGTTAATTTCATTGACGTTCTTGATGAGGCTTGTGAAGAACATTTCAAAGACGCTTGTAAAAGTGGTTCTTCTTCTCTTCCCATTGTTGAGACCGTTGCCTCTATCGCTCCATCACTAACTCCATTTGGAGAAAGTGATTTCATTTTGAAAGAATTTGAAGCAACTTTGGGAGATGTGGACTTGCAATATGACGATTCTCCCTCCAATTGGAATGAAGACATTCGTACCATTGAGAAACTTCTCAATGAGGACCATATTTCTCCACCATCTCCTAAGGATATCTCGATCGATGAACCGAATTTGACTACGCCTTCCATCGAAAATCCTCCGGAATTAGAGCTTACGGACCTACCGTCTCATCTCAAGTACGTTTTCCTTGAAGACAACAAGAAGTCACCCGTGATCATCGCAAAGGACTCGAAAGAGGAAGAAAAATCTCGACTTATCGCCGTGCTGAAGAATCACAAGAAAGCGATTGCTTGTAAAATCTCCGATATTCGTGGAATTGATCCTCACTTTTGCACACATAAAATTCTCATGGAGGATGACTTTAAACCCACTATTCAAAGCCAAAGAAGGATGAATCCCAAGATCCATGACGTTATCAAAAAATAGGTTATCAAACTTCTTGATGCGGGAATAATCTACCCTATCTCGGATTCACCATGGGTTAGTCCCGTCCATTGTGTGCCTTAGAAAGGCGGAATCACCGTTGTTCCCAATAAAAACAACGAGTTGATTCCTACTCGTCTCGTTACAGGGTGGAGAGTTTGTATAGACTATCGCAAACTCAATGATGCTACGAGAAAGGATCATTTTCCCCTTCCTTTCATGGACCAAATGCTTGAACGTCTAGCGGGTATGACTATTACTACTTTTTAGACGGTTTCTCCAGGTATTTTCAAATTCCCATCGATCCCAAAGACCAAGAGAAAACCACATTCACTTGTCCTTATGTAACATTTGCTTACAAAAGAATGCCTTTCGGCTTATGCAATGCTCCTGGGACATTCCAAAGGTGTATGATGGCTATCTTACATGACATGGTTGAAGAAACTATGGAAGTCTTCATGGATGATTTCTCGATCTATGGTGATTCTTTCTCTCATTGTCTTACCAATTTGGAACGTATGCTTAAGCGGTGTGAAGATACTCGCCTTGTTCTAAATTGGGAAAAATGCCATTTTATGGTAAAAGAAGACATTGTGCTTGGACATAAAATCTCAAAAGTCGGCCTTGAAGTGGACCATGCTAAAGTGGATGTCATAGCCAGATTACCTCCACCTTCAACTGTGAAGGGTATGCGAAGTTTCCTTGGTCATGCGGGCTTCTATCGTCGATTCATTCAAGATTTTCCTAAAATCGCTCGCCCGATGACCCACCTCTTAGAAAAAGATACTCCTTTTATCTTTTCGAAAGAGTGTCTTGAATCCTTCAATCTTCTTAAGGACAAGCTAACTAAGGCACCGGTCTTGGTTACCCCTAATTGGGAGCTACCTTTTGAATTGATGTGTGATGCTAGCGACTTTGCTATTGGAGCGGTTTTGGGCCAAATAGTGAACAAACACTTCCAACCAATCCACTATGCTAGCAAGACAATGACGGGGGCCCAATTGCATTATACCACTACAGTAAAAGAGCTTTTAGCTGTAGTGTATGCTTTCCGCCCCTATCTTGTCCTTTCCACCACAATTGTCTATACCGACCATTCCGCGTTGAAGTACTTGTTAAATAAACAAGAATCCAAGCTAAGACTTCTTCGTTGGGTTTTGCGCCTTCGAGAATTTAAAATCGAAATTCGTGACAAAAAGGGAGCCGAAAACCTAGCCGTGGATCATCTAAGTAGACTTGAGGATCCTTATCAAGGGGATCATCCGAATCAAGAGATCAATGACTCTTTTCCCCTGAGGCCTTAATGTCTATCAATTCCAATCTTGATGACACCCCGTGGTTTGCGGACATTGCAAATTACTTAGCGGGTGGTATTCTCATCCAAGGGTTAACATCCCAACAAAAGAAGAAGTTCTTTAAAGATGTTAAGACTTACTTTTGGGATGACCCTTATCACTTCAAACAATGTGCTGATCTGATTATTCGTCGGTGTGTTGATGGGCCCGCAGCTTTAGACATTCTCGAAGCTTGCCATAAAGGGCCCACCGGTGGTCACTTTGGTCCCAACTACACCGCGAAGAAAGTGTTTGATTCGGGATTCTATTGGCCCACCATTTATCGTGACGCTCACGAAATGGTTAAAAATTGTGATGCTTGCCAACGCCAAGGCAAGATCACACATAAAGATGAGATGCCTCAAACTTTCATACAAGAATGTGAAATCTTTGACGTATGGGGCATCGACTTTATGGGGCCATTTCCATCATCTAAAGGGAACAAGTACATCCTCGTAGCCGTTGACTACGTTTCCAAATGGGCTGAAGCTAAGGATCTCCCTACGAACGATGCGAGGGTGGTTGTGAACTTTCTTAAACAACTTTTTGCTCGATTCGGTGTTCCTCGTGCTATAATCAGTGACCGCGGGACTCATTTTTGCAATGATCAATTTGAACGAGTCATGGCTAAGTATGGTGTCAATCACCGTCTTTCCACCGCTTAGCATCCTCAAACAAATGGTCAAGCCGAGATATCTAATCGTGGATTGAAGCGAATTCTTGAGTGTACTATGGGAGAGCATTGTGCCTCGTGGGCCGATAAATTAGATGATGCTTTGTGGGCTTTCCGTACTGCTTATAAGACCCCGATTTGTTGTACACCTTATCGTCTTGTGTACGGGAAAGCATGCCACCTCCCTATCGAGCTGGAACATAAGGCATACTGGGCCTTGAAGTGGGCTAACTTCGATATCAACAAAGCCGGCGATCTTCGGAAGATTCAACTCAACGAGCTCAACGAACTAAGGAATGAAGCTTATGAGAACTCATTGATCTACAAGGAGAAGACCAAGATCATCCATGATTCAAGGATTAAGAACCGAGAGTTCCACGTTGGTGATCAACTTTTACTCTTTAACTCTTGGTTGAAGATCTTCTCGGGAAAGCTAAAGAGCACTGGTCTGGTCCATTCACCGTCGCCAAAGTCTTCCCATATGGCACCATTGAGCTTTCTCAGCCAAATGGGCCCAATTTTAAGGTGAATGGCCAGCGCGTGAAGTTTTACTTTGGTGAGGACATCTCTCATGAGATGATTCCATCCCTCACCACGTTTCCCTTGAATTAAGTTCTGGGTCGAGTTAGGCTCGTGACTCGGTTAACAAAAACAAGTGCTTCTCGGGAGGCAACCCGTGATCTATCCTTTACTGTTTTCATAATAAGTGTAGGGGAGCCCCGTATGTGTTTGTTGTCTTGTTTCTTCTAATGTGCAGGGATTTAAGCTTTAAAGATCCATTCTCGATGACTTTTGACGAACCGTGATCCCGTGTACCCGTCTTCCCGGTTCTATCCTAAACTGTCGTGATTCAATATTTCATATCTTATATGTTCACATTGAAACTATAGTTTTCCTTTCCTTAGCAAGATTTAACCAAAGTGCACAATGTCCTAAGTGTAGGGGAGTTTACTCCCACATGCTTAAAAATGAAGGACAATGTTTATATCAAGTGTAGGGGGACTTCTTTCGAAGTAAGTGGTCTTTTCCATGAATTTGTCCTCATTTTAACCGGAAAATCTAAATTTTCGACATTTTTCAAAATTTTTAATCTATTTTGGCCTAGTAGTATAGTAGTATTTTCCTTTGTTATCGTTATTTGCCTTCCTTGCTAAAATAAAAGTTTAATAAAGTGGTTTTAAATTTTTCAAAGTCGTGAATATTTTGACTCAACCCGAGTTTACTTATCTAAGTTTACTCTAGCTAGTATCCTTAACGTGTTTAAGTCAAGTTTTGCTAGGCTTTTATATAGGGAACTTTAAAACGCGAAAGTCTTAACTCTCACGGGTTAAGAACAAGAACTTTTCGCAAGTTCCTATAATTGATCTTAGAGAGTCGTTTATCAAGGGAACTTTAAAATGCGATATCTAAACTTGAAAAAGTCTAAGAGTTTGCAAGATCCTATAGATGACTCGAAAACCCAAAACTTTGATTTAATTGGCTAAGCATCCACGAGTCTCATTCCTTGATATTTTAAATTGTGGAGAACGAGAGATGATAGAGTCAGTTATAAGTTTGGTATTCTTTCGTGAATTTATATGAGTTGATTATAAGCTTTTTCTCCCATCGCTTGTTAATGAATATATCTGCTATAAATAAGGTTGTACGATTTGAAAAGTTACTTAGCTTCTGGCACAAGATCGTTTAAAAGTTGCTCGGTATTAATTACAGTTCATAGCCAAGGCATAACTTATTGAAGCGGAATGCGAAGATTGGCGAGTCCAAAAAGGTCCTAACAAGACATGAGGGATACATTTTGTTGCTAAAGATCCAAAAGTGATGTGAAGAATCATTTATCAATAATCAATATGAAGGATCGAGACACACGACGAAAAGCAAAAAAACTCCCCTAAAGATCATGGAGAAGTCTATCCAAAAAGGCCCTAACAAGGTATGAGGATAAATAGATCCAAGTCCTAAAAGGAGGCGGATCGTTGTATATCAAAGTCCAAAATAAAGATTGGAGAAAAATGAAGAAGTCATGGTCCAAAGATGAAGAATCTCTCAAAACTTCAAGTGAAGAAATTCCTATTATGAAGAGAAGACCATAATTTCAAGAACGTCTCTCAAAGATTTGAAGTATGAAGTCGCTGCCAAATATCGGTCCGATAAAGGTCTCAAATCGTGAAGCAAGTTATGCCAAGATATGAACTTTATGAGGTCCCGAGAAGCAGTTTTAAAAGATTTTGTCCTTTAGCTAACTATTGATTAAATCGTCCCACTTTATTTTCAGCCTAAATAACTATCGAAATAAGTCAAACAATACATCCTCGTGATCATTCAAGACAAAATTAAAATATAAGAGATACACCTAGGAATAAGGGAGTCTAAGTGAATAATTGGGCCACATGAGTTCGTGTTAGTTTACTAACTTATAATAACAATGATCTCGTTTTTAAGCTTTGTATGGGGAACGTGAAACTTAAGGATGATAAACATTCATGACAACCAAAAACCCAATGTAAGTCTTTGATTTCTTACTTGTTTTGTTCTTTTAGTTTCCTTAGTGTTTAGCATTTAATAAAGGCCAAGATGGGTTATCTATGATGAAAAATATAAACCATGCTTTGAAATTAATGCATTGCATGAGGGCATTGCAATGGTCAAGTGTAGGGGATTTAATAACTATGAAAACACTTATACTTTTACCACTTATTTCCAATAATAACAAGACCAAAACGTGTATTTTATGTCGTAAAAGTCAGAATTATGCGTGGTTTGTGTTTTTATTGTGTTTCAGGATAAAAATATGCAAAAGGAATAAAACATGGGCTATCACGGGCTTTAATCAAAGAAAAAGACAAAAGACGAAGTCAAAAGATCGAGAGTGCAAAAAGAACGGAAGTCCAAGGCCTATTCTGAAGATTTATCGAAGAAAAATTCTAAAGACGGAAGTTTAATGAAGTCGAAGAACTCAAGTCTAATTACAGAAGAAAATTATAAGACAAGTTCAATTTTATATCGACAAATCCCGAGACGACGTCGAGAAAGACAAAGAAATTAAATTGAGTCGAGAAGAAAGAAAGAAGAAAGCTTAAACATTAACCTCCCCACCTCCTATAAATACCCTCCTAATATGTCATTAGGAGGGTGTTAGTTGTTAGTTAGTTTTAAATTTTTAGTTTTTATTAAGTGTGTTTTTATTTTCTCTCGTTTTTCTTTCAAGCTTATTAAATCTTTACATTAATCTTGTAATCTTTTGATCTTTATCTTTAATCAAATCAAGCTCATTTCTTAATTCTCATTCTACCTTTCTTAATCTTCTTTAATCTTGTTAATCATGTAGATTTATTTTAATTTTGTGATGATTTGATTGTGTAGCTTATTTGGTTGTGCTTATTGAATTGGTGATTTTATAAGTTTTTAGATCATAGTGTTTATTTTCTTAATTTTTATGATTAATAGTTCTTAAAAATAAGTTGTTTTTGATGAGTTAATATTTTTATAAAAAGTGCTTTTTGATTTCTAGCTTATTTAGTGTTTTAAAAGTTTTCAAATTTTAGCTTATTCACTTTTTTCTAAAATCTTTTTGGTTTAGCTTTTGGTAAAGTGCTTATTGACTTTTGGCTTATTTTTGCTTATTACTAAGTTTTTTTTATACGGAATCCTGTTGTATCCCTCTTTTTCCGGATAAGGGTTATTCCAGATAAGCCAAAGAAACATCACTTTCCGTATAAGCCTCCAGTAGAACATTCCAGATAAGGGTGACTAACTCCCTTTTCCGGATAGGCTTTTTATCAAGTTTTCCGGATAAGCCTCATTACTTTCATTTTCTGGATAAGAGATTGGAGATGTTTTCCGGATAAGCTCATTAAAGTGTTTTGCGGATAAGGGCAAGAAACCATTTTCCGTATAAGGGTTTGAAGACGGATTGCGGATAAGCCTTCGAAGTCACGTTTTTCCGTATAAGTTGTTAAACCACATTCGGGATAAGACTTTATTTACGTTTTTCCGGATAAGTTCTTTGAGTATATATTCCGGATAAGCCCGTGTAGAAGGATTCCGGATAAAGCTCCCAAGCCCGTATTCCGGATAAGCTGTAGTTCTAGTATTCCGGATAAGCCCGTGTAGAAGGATTCCAGATAAAGCTCCCAAGCCCGTATTCCGGATAAGCTGCAGTTCTAGTATTCCGGATAACATTCCGGATAAAGCCACAGAAGAAAAAAATTCCGGATAAACCTAAGGAGTTCATATTCCGGATAAGTAGCAGAAGTTATTATTCCGGATAGTCAGTAGAAGAATTATTCGGGATAAGGTTTTGTTATTCATAGTTTTAAATTTAAACTTTATTTTTCCCGCCTTTCTACTTAGCATTATTTTAACTTGTCTTGGTTTAGTTTAATCTTTAAAGTTTGCATTTTTACAAGTTTTAATCATTTACTTTTCAATTAATAAAGTCTTTTATTTTAGTTTAAATATTTTCATGCTTTCAATTTTACTTATTTACTCAACGATATTTTCATATTTACTTTTAGTTTAAAATAGATAACCAAACCATTTTCTTTTCCACCAAGAACGACTGAGTCACACTTTCTACTAGTAATTAATTCGAAAAGATCGGACGATAACTTTTTTTTTATACTTGGTAATACCTTGTATTAGAACACATCTTAATTGGTTCTCTATTCTTTCTACATAATGCGTCAGCAACTACATTCACCTTCCCTGATGAACTAAATATCATGACTATAATCACTCAGAAATTCTCTCTTCATATTTTCTAAGTTTTAGTTTCGTCTCAACTATTATTTTTATTAGTTTTGCCCAGTCCGACGTTTAAAGCGTCGATAAATATTACAAGTAATTAAATAATAAATATTTAATTTTTTTGAAACGTAAACGTAAAATTTTTTAAATTTCTCAGTTCGTTCAATTATAGAAAAATGTTCAAAATAAATTTGATTTTAATTAACACGATTTTTTGTTGATTTATCGAAAAAATAATTAATAAGATCTGTAAATGTTCGAAAAATCTTTGTTTATACTTTGGTCAAAATTTTCTTAGTTGAAGAGCAAATACTGCCGCTCCAAATTCCAAGTCATGGTTTAGATGATTTCCTCAATTCCTCCTAGGTTGTCTTGAGGTATACACAAACATTTACTCCTAAGGGAGTTTAGTTAAATGATCTGGGTATGAGGGAATACTCTCGTAATAATCCTTTGATAAAATATCTGTCTAAACATTTTTGCACTTCCTTTTTGGTATAACTCAAAGCCTTAATGGCTCTAATCTTTGAAGAGTCATCATAGATTCCATTACCATTTATCACATGGTCGAATAATCTAAAGGATCAAATCTTAAATCATATGTTAAATATTCAAGGTACAGGTTTACATTGCTCGGCCAACGCAGGGCAGTCTACAAAGGATTACTAACTCCTTCTTATTCTTAGAAACAAACAAATGGTCCTTAATGATCACAAGCATGAATTTATAAAATTACAGCGTACAAACGTGATTCACCAATTTTATGAATGCTACATGTGCATTGGTCAATCGAAACGACATAACATGAAACTCATAATGTTCATTACGAGTTCTGGATGTAGTGATTTGAATAGATAATCTTCTTTGCAGACGCAATTTGATGATAACCATGCCGTGGATCAAATTTTTGAATAGACGCTAGAACCTTGTAAATGATCGAACAAATCTATCATCTTGGGTAGTGGATATAGATTTTGATCGTCAATTTACCTAGTTCACGGTAATCAACAAATAATAAGGAATGATAACACCATAGCTCTCCATGATGACGAGCTCGGTAGAATAAAAGCTTTTTCCGAAAACTCTCTCAGTCGCACGGTAACTCTTTTGATTCAGATGGTGCTTAAGTAGGGTGCACACGCCACAGGTGCAACACCGGGAATACAATCAATACCAAATTCAACTTGCCTTAATGGCGAAAGTCTAGGTAATTCACCAGCAAATACCTCCGAAAGTTTCAGATAACAGGAACACCTTTTAATAAATTTACTTTAGGTTCTTTCTATATTACAAGATCTATGACTAACTCATAACCATTTATGGTATAATTCCAAGCCTAAATACAGGATATGGTCATCCATCAAGAATTATTTAAATCACTTTTGATAATCAATCATCTTATCTTTTAGGGGAATTCCACTCGAGTTCTCATCAATTTAGACAATGATATCAGGTCATAATCAACAAATCCATTCTAATGGCACTAACAACTTTCCAGTTTTATTACCGTTGATAAGATGGGAACTTCTCAAAAGACTAACAATAACTCATAATCCTTCATAAATTCAAGGATATCTGGAGACATAACTACCATTAAAAGAGTAAGGTTAACGCATAATCTACGCGAGAGAATTTCAAATCAGATAAAGACGAAAACACTAACGAATATGAATGTATCCCATGTTTTCATGAATTGAGTACGCATTCGAAAGCACCTCAGATCGTTACCCATGTCATTAAAATGGAATCTAATCAAAAGAAATGATAGGAACATCGATACACCCAGTCGGGTATCATCACTCGGTAATCAGATACTTTTCCAAAGAATCTTACCACGACAGAATTAGACAAGAAGGGGATATCAATTGTCAAGTAAGATAATATTCACAGATGAGTAATTTCGATTCAGAAAAATAAATGGTACGGGCACATATGTAGGTGTCTCTAACAATATGTCCCTATTTTACACTTCTTGCAGATCTCATAAAATATAATCTTTCACAATTTCAAGGAAAATGTAATGTTTATTAACAATTTCATGGTGACTGCTAATCAGCCTTGCATGGTCCCTTCCAAATTGTACGTAGGCGCGCAACTATATACATTTCTAGGATTAACGATGCAATACTCAGTTCGTCAAAACTTTGTCATCATGTTAAAAATAAAAATATTTTCATGCTTAATTCTGGAATAAGAATAAAAACGAATTTACAGAGATGTTCTTTGTTATGGAAACAATTAAGTTTTCCAAAGTGTTTCATAAACAACTTTATTTCGAAAACGATTACTCATAAATCTCACTTTGAATAATCCACATGGTGACGAAAATTCAATTTTTATCAAGGGATACTGTTTTAACTTTATCAAAACAATGAGTGATCTACAAAAGAGTGATGAAAAGTTGATCACCAAGAACTAACTACAATATAATAGGAAATGAGCCTAGCCAATTAATCATGAGGTTCATGACCTCGATGGCACTCACAAAGAATAATCCACAACGTAACTCAAATCGAGATGACTACTTGTTCAATAGGTGCATCACTAATGCGATCATTAGAAAGAAGCAAGAAAAGATAGATAACATCGATACGTGTAGGATTTAGCAATCAAATGTAGTCTTTTCATTAATCACAAACAAGTCAAAAATTGTACCGTAACATATTACGTGTCGCCATTTCATACAATTCTAAGGACTCATCCTACCACTGATGTCTCAGTTAAGTTAGGGATTTTAAAAGATACTACAATAGATACTAATCTACATGAGTCATTAGGTGTTCCACATGTCCCGAAAGATCCATCGGTCCCAATTTCAGAAGAAGATTTCTTCGATTTATTTATTGGACACTGGGCATCCTCATCATTGGAAAATGGCCTAGGAACAACCCTTAACACGAACCAACAATCATTTAAAACCTTATAATTTAATCACAGGACTCAACGACTTCCTCTTAACAATCTCATATTCCATACGAGTTAAATTTTACTTTATTCATGTTTCAATCAACTTATACTCAATGCGATATCCTACCTCATTCTCCAATACTTTCAACCTTATTTTAGACCTTGAAAGGGCAATAAAAGCTCGATATAAACAACACTTAACTTCCAATCCTATAGCTCTTACAATAATAGTTATCAAATGAGTCACTAGTATAAAATGACAGTTTCTTCTCTCCCTAGCCGCCACTTTTTCTAACCTTAAAATTCGTTTTTCATCCTGATTTCATCTCTATTCCTTATAACGTTGATGTTTTGATCACTATATTTTTAGTTCGTGTGTCTTAACATTAATATTATTAGGTTTTATTGACGAATTTAGGCGTGTTTCTCGTTTTTTAGGGTTTTATTGTCGACTGATTTAGGATTTTACTGCTGTTGTGATTCTCGCTGTGGAATTATTTGTGTTTCGTATTTTATTGGAGATCTTTACTGGTAATCATCTAAGGGATTCAGGTCGTGGGTAGTGATCCTTTTTATTAGGGTTTGGATCTGGGCAGATTTATTAAGCGGGGTTTGTTAGGGTTTTTTAGGGTTTGATGGCTGCGAAGGATGAAGGTGGGAATAATGAGGGAGCTGTGAAACCTGCTGCTCCGAAAGTCATTAAGTATATTCTTAAAAAGCCTGGATCTTCACATGTGGGTGATCCAACTAGGGTTCGTAACGAAAATGTATCAACTTCTGCTAGGGTTTTGTCCAACCCTAATACAAGTGTTGTTGATATAAATGTCGGGGAGTCTCAATAATCAGTGACTACGTCACCTACAAGTGGTGTTTCGTTCGCTGATGATGTTCCTGTAGACAATTTTCTAGCACAGATGCAACGTTTGAAAGGGTCTGATGTGAGGGCTGTTTGTGAACGTGATGGTGTTAACGTTGGTGCAGATCTGAACATGGTAAGTGGTGCTCCATTTGCTGCTCCAGATGGGTCAGATGTTGGGGCTACTGGTGGATGTGATATTGCTAGTGGCTTATAGAACCTTCGTTCTGATGTAACGGTTAACGTGATTGATCCTTCTCCTCATGGGGAAACGATTGGGGCTGAATCAGTAGGAAATGAACAAGGGTTTGATGATGCCAAGAGATCAGAACCTAAGGTTCAGAAAATAAAAGAGATGAATGCTGATGATGGTATGTCAACTAATGCTACGGCTGATGCAAAGATGGAGAGGGGATCTATGCTAGATCAGGCGCACGTTTATGATACAAATGTGCAACAAATGGGTTCATTTGCAGCGGTTCTTCAGAATAAGATTGATCAGAATAAGCCGAGTTCAAAGGTTGTGAAGATTTCAGAATTGCGATGTGAGGAGCATGTTGAGGGAGCTCGAATTGCAATCCCATATGATGCTGTTGAAGCAATTGAATCACGTTTTGCGCACACGCTATATGGTCACTTTATTGGTAAAAGGTTAGCTTTCCCGCTTGTGGAAAACTATGTTAAAAATACGTGGGCTCGATTTGGTTTGAAACGTGTTCAACTTCATGAAGATTTTTTCCTTTTCCAATTTAATTCGCAAGAAGGAATGGAAGGAGTGCTTGAAAATGACCCGTGGTTGATTAGAAATGTGCCTATTTTCTTGAACATATGGTCGTCTACTACTGATTTGCAAAAGGCGGAGATCAATAAAGCACCGGTGTGGGTTAAACTTCATCATGTGCCGATTGTTGCTTATTCGGAGGTTGGTCTTAGTCTTATCACTACCCAAATTGGTACACTTATTATGCTAGATTCTTACACGAGTAATATGTGTGCTAACTCATGCGGTCGAAGCACCTATGCTCGTGCGCTTATTGAGGTTTCTGCTGATGTTGAGTTACTAGATTCGATGGTAATTGTTGTTCCTAAAGGTCGTGATAAAGGTCATTCTTTAGTTACGCTTGATATCGAGTATGAATGGAAGCCACCTAGATGCTCTACATGCTTTATTTTTGATCATATTAATGATAGGTGCCCAAAATTGCCCAAATAAGTGGTCACTCATGCTACTAATGTTGTGGTAGATGATGGTTTTGAGGTGGTAAAGAACAAGAAAAATAATAAATAAGAAGAAGCCACCACAAGTTGGAGGTATAAAATTAACTAAACCGGCTCTTAATATTCAGTATCGTAGTGTTGAGAGGGTGAAACATCAAAAACGAATGCTCTGGGTCAGAAGCCTACGAAGACGGTTTCGATGCTTAAGAAGGGTTTCTTGAATAACAACACCTCAAGTTCTGTATCTAAGACTAATCAAAAGGAGAAGAGCTCTCGTAACTCTTTTAGTGCCCTTTGGGACATCATGGATGGAGGTACGGATTGGGAGGATGGTTGTAATAAAAGGGATGATGTAGTTAATGCTAGTGATTATGAGGTTGAAGAAGTCATTTCGATTGATGATCGGCATGGTTCTCGTCAGCCTGATGTTCGCTCCAAGTGTTAGTCTTGATGCCATTTTATTTTTATTGTTCATGCACCTTTAGGTGGTTTTCCCTATTGGTGTTATTTGTTTTGTAATTGTTTAGTGAGATCATATGGCATGTCATATGATGTAGTGGTTGTTCAAGCAATTGCTTGAGGTTAATGTCGCATTGCAACTACATTCCATTGTACTTCGTCGCTTTTGGGAATATATTTTACCGGGGTCTAAGTCCCTTTTACCCACTAGTATAAAATGACTCACACATTCAATTAGACTTCTCGGAAAGATACTAGGGGCATGAGGCTTTTGGGTAATGGTTCCAATGAAAGCCTTAGGTGCAACATTTACCTCTTCGATTTCAATTTAAGAATTGGGTGACACCGAATCAGATGACACCTTTCTAGGTGGTAAGGTTTTGTCAAACTCTACTCTATAAGGAAAGATCGTCATGACATCGATATCAGATTTAATATCGCCAGTTCTTCTTCAAGATCATAATCAACTACTATCAACATTTCTACGAATATCAACCATTTTGTTGGGATCATAAACATCCACACTTGGTTTAGATCTAGAATGGCTAGATTTCCTACAGGAATAGCTTCGATTAAATTTCTAGGGGAGTTGGGGTTCCTTGTGACAATCTACGTCGTATAAATACCTTGTATAAGTATTAAGATAATCATCAAACAATCATGTAATCAAATTACAACATATTTATATAATCCAAGTTATATATATATATATATATATATATATATATATATATATATATATATATATATATATATATATATATATATATATATATATATATATATATATATATATATATATATATATATATATATATATATATATATATATATATATATATATATATATATATATATATATATATATATATATATATATATATATATATATATATATATATATATATATATATATATATATATATATATATATATATATATATATATATATATATATATATATATATATATATATATATATATATATATATATATATATATATATATATATATATATATATATATTAAAATAACACTTCTCAGTCTGACCTTGTCGGTAACTCGGGAATTCTTCGGCACCGTTATAGTCAAAAGATTTTTAAACATTTTACTCAAAATATTTATTTAAAAATATTTATGGTTAAAAGATTTTGAAATGTTTTATTCAAAACCTTGGTTTTAAAAAATTTTCGTTCTCTATAACGAGAGCTCTGGTACCAAACTGTAACACCCCCAAATATTCATACTTTAGTTCAGCGGAAGAGTCGTTGGTGTTACGGGATAGCACATTACTCAAATCATAGACAACGCTTATAAATCGCGTCGTTTAATAATAAAGCATTTTCCATTCATAAATATCAAATTAGATAGGTCCCAAGTCATAATATTTCATACAATTTTACAAAACATTTGAATGAAATTTTTATTTGAATGCGGGCCATAATTTCTTGTCGTCTTCCCGAGAATTACCTTTAAGTACCTGAGATAAAACATGTTAAAAAGTCAGCGAAAATGCCGAGTGAATTCATAGAGTTTAATAAAAACCATTAATATATCATCGGTATATATAATCATTACCAAAAATCATTTTGTACAATTCTTTGTCGTAGGTCATAAAATAGGCCAAAGACATTTTATCCAAAACTTTGTCATAAATCATAATATAGGCTTTTGCCTTCAAAACCATTATAAGAACCATTGTCGTAAAAACATCATACAATACATTTTATAACGTTGTATAAAGTTTAATAAAAACCGTTATATCAAAATGGTTATGTAAAACCAAAACACGAACATAATATCAATAATAAGACCCCGTATTGCTAGTCAGGCAATATATTATAATTCAATTCGTACATCAGTAGTTTCAATATTGGATTATTATAAGCCGGATGAAATTGGTACCTTACTATTACAAACAACGGGTAGCTAACCCGTAATTCCATTGCCCATCTAAAACAGCGTGTCGTCACAATAATCACGCTTATATAAATCTTCTCATACATAAATTCGCTTACCAATCAATGTGGCACGACGGGGATCAACCGTCAAGGCGCGAACTGGGGTGATCTTCCCCGAATAGTACTATTATATGCATAAGCGTCTACCAAATCCCGTTAGTTCACAATTCATGCTAATGGGACTTTTAGTGACATAACCTAACTAATAATAATCAATTTCATTTCATTCATCGGGTCATATAATCATTCATCGGGTCATATAATCATTCGGGTCCATATCAATAAGCAAATAATCGGGACAACTGGTGTCCTGCTTTTATTAAAACTAACATGTTATCTCCCTCGCGGGTTTATAAAATATTTCATATAACATTTAAAAGAGTGTGAGGCTATGAACTCACGTTGATTGGGAAAGGCGGGTTATCGGCGATTTGAATGTACGGTACGTGCTTCAATCACGGAAACCTAAACAAATAATACTCGGTCTTAGACTCTTGTCCAATGACTTTATAAAAACAATGGTTATGTGTATATGATGATATAAGTATGATGATTATCAAGTGGGATTTTATCTCTTCATACAACATTATAGTTGTTATGTGTTAGTCAATTTTTAGACTAGTTACACTAGTTTTAACTTGTTTACATATTAAGGCCCAATAAGCCTATTAAAAGTCTAATAAATTATATTAGCCCATTTAAACTTTTAATACCAGGCCTATACTCATATGTTTGGCCCAAGTGGGTTAAGCCCATGAGTAAGTCCATTAGTGTTTAGCCAAACTAGTTGGGTCAATAGTCCAATAAGGCTACTTTGGCCAGTTAATGTTCATATATTATAAAGCTCGGGTTTTGTCAGTTTTTACTTGTCAAATGTACTTACATATCAGTAGATGAGTTATAAAAAGTTTACATTAGACGGGTCCTACCGTCTAAGTTTTATTTGGCGAAAACGTTAATCTTTCGGTTTTAGCCGAAAAGACGTAAAACTTATATATATAATTTTATAACTTAGAAAACATATCAATTTGTAATTTTATAAAATGTCATACTTATTTATCAAAGTATACAACTTATTTTATAAGTATTATCATAAGTTAGTGGGTTTTATATATGTATTTTATAATAATACTACTTGAGTGCTCATTTTATATTATATTCTTTTATTTAAAAATCTGATTATCAAAATCACTTTCACCATTTTTGCCATATCTTGAGCTATACAAGGAGATAGAAGCTCAAATTTGGGCAGCACAAACTACATAATATGTTCTATAAATAACTCCCGTTTAGCTACTGCTCACTCATCCTCTAAGTGTCCCAAATAATTCGTCTAAAACAGACTATACATATTTGAACCTTAATAGTATTTTGATCATATCTTGCTCATTTTATTGATTCCATTTAGTGGCCAGCTCTCCATATATGTAAAAATTCATATATCTTACTGTATATTAAATAATCCAAGTCATTTTATCAGATTATCCTATGGTTACTTACTGTTTTATACAGCCTAAAATTTTAGTCAAGATTTTAACATCTTTACATGTAGATTTTATTCTTTTAACCAAATTTATCAACACAATTTCCCCACATAATACTTTGATCATCATTTATCATCATATACATATACATTTAGAAAGAAAATACAAGATTACATTTACAAAATAACAAGAAAATTGAAGAAATGATCCTGTTACCAACCAAGATAGTGAAAGTTAAGAACAAGACTTGGTTTTTGATAACCAATCTTATGATAAACCAAGACCACCTTCAAGATTCACCAAATATATGAAGACCTTGAGAAAAATCAGCCCTAGACTCCAAGGAAAACTTCTTTGTAGCTGTTAGGATCACCTCAAATCAACAAGTCTTCAAAGGGTATTCATCTTGTGCAAGTTAAACACGTGATTCATGGTTGAATTTTTGATCAAATGGTAGTTTATGGTGGAGTTGGGACGGCAATAGAGAGAGCTAGAGAGAGTTTTGTGGTTGTTTGCATGTAACAAATGAGGATAGTGGTATGTGTTAGCTAGTTTTAAGATGTAAATGGTTTTGAGACAAAACTAAGGACAAGTGTCCTTAGTTAAGCTATAAAATAGACACATCAAGAGTGTGTTGGTGAAGCTTTGCCGCCCTTTAGTGGGGGTGGGGCAAGTGTTAACTTGTCTCATCCCCACTAATTTACGGGTAATCCTCGATTCTAGTTTCCTCAATTTGCGTGCCCTCGGGTCGTTTTACGAAAAACATTTTTATAAATTATGAATCTACGACACAAAACGAATATAGTAAAAATTGTCTCGTCAAAAACGGATTTCGAAAGCGTAAATACGTAAACCTAGGGTTTCCGGTTTAATCGTAAAAGGCGCTAAATTATGCACGTAAGTCCTAATTTCTTCTCGTAAATTTGTGAGTTTATGAACCAACACAAATTTAAAATTCCAAAATAATATTCAAGAATAAATTTATTTCCTGAAATGTCGGACTGTCACAAAGACGGTGTATGTAAACGTAAGCACGTAACGTAGAGTTCTCCGGTTTTAGACGTAGTCGATGCAACTTTAAGACGTAAACCCCAATTTCTTCCCAAAGGTGAGTGAGTTCATAAATTAATAATAAAATAATGATTTTAAAATAATGCTTGAGAATAAAATAACGACCTCAAATTGACGGATTGTCACAGATTGTTTCTTCCTATCATCTTGTTATTTTGTAAAAGTACTCATGTATTTTCTTTATAAATGTATATGTATATGATGATGAATATTGATCAAAATATTATGTGGGGATTTTGTGTTAATAGATTTGGTTAAAAAGGCTAAAATCAACAAGTAAAGATGTTAAAATCTTGGTTAGATTCATAGGCTGTATAAAACAGTAAGTATTAATATGATCACTTGGTAAAATAGCTTGGATTATTAAATATACAGTTAGATATATGATATTTACATATGTGGTGAGTTGGCCACTCAATGGAATCATTAAAATGATCAAGATATGATCAAAATACTATTGAGGTACAAATATGTATAGTCTGTTTTAGACGAATTATTTAAAATATTTAAAAGATGATTGAGCAGTAGCTATAAAATAGTTAATTGTAGCACATATTATGTAGTTTATCTCCTTGTATAACTCAAGATATGGCAAAAATGGTGGAATGGACTTTGATAATCAGATTTGTAAATAAAACTATATAGTATAATAAGAGCACTAAAGTGATATTATTATAAAATAAATATATAAAAACCACTAACTAATAATAATTATTATAAAATGAGTTGTATACTAAAATAAATAAGTATGGCATTTTTATAAAAGTAAAGACTCAAATGTTTTCTAAAGTTATAAAACTATATATATAAGTTTTACGTCTTTTCGGCTAAACCGGAAAGATTAACGTTTTCGCCAAATAGAACTTAGACGGTCGGACCCGTCTAATGTAACATTTTTATAACTCATATACTGATATGTAAGTACATTTGACAAGTAAAAACCGATAAACCCGAGCTTTATAACTTATGGACCATAATGGGCCAAAGTAGCCTTATTGGACCGTTAGGCCCAACTAGTTTGGCTAAACACTAATGGACTTACTCATGGACTTAACCTACTTGGGCCCAACATATGAGTATAGGCCTGGTATTAAAAAGTATAAATGGGCTAATATAATGAATTGAAATTTTAATGGGCTTATTGGGCCTTAATATGTAATTGGGTTGAAACTAGTATAACTTGTCTAAATTGACTAACACATAACAACTATAATGTTGTATGAAGAGATAAAATCCCACTTGATCATCATCATACTTATGATATCATCATATATACATAACCATTATTTTTATAAAGTCATTGGACAAGAGTCTAAGACCGAGTATTATTTGTCTAGTTTTCCGTGATTGAAGCACGTACCGTACATCCAAAACGCCGATAACCCGCCTTACCCAATCAATGTGAGTTCATAGCCTCACACTCTTTTAAATGTTTTATGAAGTGTTTTATAAACCCGCGAGGGGGATAAAATGTTAGTTTTAATAAAAATAAGACACCAGTTGTCCCGATTGTATGCTTATTGATATGGACCCGAATGATTATATGACCCGATGAATGAAATGAAATGGATTATTATTAGTTAGGTTATGTCACTAAAAGTCCCATTAGCATGAATTGTGAACTACCGGGATTTGGTAGACGCTTATGCATATAATAGTACTACTTGGGGAAGATCACCCCAGTTCGCGCCTTGACGGTTGATCCCCGTCGTGCCACATTGATTGGTAAGCGAATTTATGTATGACAAGATTTATATAAGCGTGATTATTGTGACGACACGCTGTTTTAGATGGGCAAAGGAATTACAGATTAGCTACCTGATATATGTTGTAGAAAGGTAACAATGTCATGCGGCTTATAATAATCCAATAATGAAAATACTGATGTACGAATTGCATTATAATATATTGCCTGACTAGCAATATGGGGTCTTATTACTGATATTATGTTCTTGTTTTGGTTTTACATAACCATTTTCATATAACTGTTTTATTTAAACTCTATACAACGTTATAAAACGTATTGTATGATGTTTTTACGACAATGGTCCGTATAATGGTTTTGAAGGCAAAAGCCTATATTATGATTTACGACAAAGATTCGTATAAAATGTCTTTGGCCTATTTTATAGCCTATGACAAAGATTTGTACAAACTGATTTTCGGTGATAATTATATACCGGTGATATATTAACGGTTTTATTAAACTCTATGAATTCACTCGGCGTTTTCACTGACTTTTTAACATATTTTATCTCAGGTACTTGAAGGTAATTCTCGAGAAGATGACTAGAATTTATGGCCCGCATTCAAATAAAATTTCCATTCAAATGTTTTGTAAATTTGTATGACATACTATGACCTGAGGACCTATGTAATTTGATATTTATGAATGGAAAATGCTTTATTACTAAACGACGCGATTTTTAAGCGTTGTCTATGATTTGAGTAATGTGCTATCCCGTAACACCAACGACTCTTCCGCTGCTTTGAAATGTGAATATTTGGGGGTGTTATAGGTCAACCAAGAAAAGAGTCCTCCAACACCCTCTCCTCAACCTTCACCCAAAACAAATCTACCATACCCTTCTAGGTTGAGGAAGGAGAAGTTAAAGAATAAAGATGATATACGAGTGTCCATTTTTTTGAGGATGTTTAAGCAATTGAATATCAACATATCTTTTGTGGAGGCTTTAGCTTATATGCCTAAATTTGCCAAAATGTTTAAGGACCTTCTCTCGAACAAAGAAAAATTGGTTGATGTGCCTAATACTTCATTAAATGAGAACTGTGCCGCTGTGTTGTTAAAGACGTTACCTACTAAACTTGGTGATCTGGGCTGGTTCTTAATTCCATGTAATTTTCCGGGGGTAGAGAATTGTATGGCTCTAGCGTATCTTGGTGCTAGCATAAATTTGATACCTCTATCGGTTTGGAAACAACTCTCCCTTCCTGAGCTTACCCCCACTAAAATGATACCCGAATTAGCAAATCGTACGATTGCTTATCTGGTGGGGATAGCGGAAGATGTTTTTGTAGGAGTTGACAAGTTCACATTCCCCGCGGAATTTGTAATTGTGGATTATGATATGTATCCTAGAGTTCCCCTTATTGTAGGAAGACCATTCTTAAGAATCGGTCGCACTCTCAATGATGTTGCGGAAGGGGAACTCATTATGAGGGTAGAATGTGTTTAAGATGGGAAAAGTGACTAAGAAAACTCAAGAGTGTGAAACCGTTAACATTGTGGATTTCCTTGATGAAGTTTGTGATGAACACTTTCATAATGCTTGCAAAACTAATAATGATGACATTCCACATGTTAAGACCGTAGCCTCAATTGCTCCCTCCTTAACTCCATTTGGAGAGAGTGATATCCTCTTAGAGGAATTTGAGTCTAACTTTCTTGGAAATGAAGATTCTCCCATCAATTGGGCAGAAGACATTCTTACTATCCAAAAGTTACTCAATGAGGACCCCATTCCTTCACCTACTCCACAAGAAGTTACTAATGACGATCCATCATTAGTTAAACCTTCTTTTGAGAGTCCACCTTCCTTAGAGCTTAAGTATTTACCATCACACCTTGAGTATGCTTTCTTAGCAAGAGAAGATAAGCTACCTGTTATCATTGCTAAGGATTTTAAAGAGGATGAAAAGAAAAAGCTTATTGAGGTTCTTAAAAAGCATAAGAAAGCTATTGCTTGTGATTGTGGTAAAAATACACCTTTTAGGAAAAAGGCGTAAAAGCGGTAAGTATTAAGTATTTGATTTAGGAAAATCAAACACTTATGACCCTTAATGAGATCGTTCTCCAAGGAGGTTAACTGTATGTGTTAAATTCGTTGTTCTTGATTAATATTGAGAGAAAATGGGAAAGAAGATGACGGATTACGATAAAATAAACTAAAACGAAGAACGCGTCTTCACGCAAAACGAGGAAAAAATTAAACTTACTCTAAAAATTCCTAAAAAGTTAAAATAAAATCCTAAAAATATATTAAGGTTTACAAATAATCAAAAGTTCTTGAAAATTTTTAAATTAATTCATATTTAATTTTTAAACGCTAATTAAAGCCCTAAAAATCAAATAAATTAACAAAAAGCCCAAACAAAATTTTTTCACTTTGTAAACCTCAAAAAATATCTTAACTAAGCTAAAAAGTTTTTTTTCCAAAATTTTAAACCTTTTAGAACTACTTAGAAACCCTAAAAACAATTTTTAAATAAAATAAATATTAAAAATCCAAAATTTCTAAAAATTTCTAAAAACTTGCAAACTAGTGTATTTTAACCTGAATAATCCAAAAATGAAATTGAAATTACCAAAATACCCCATTGGGGCCCCAAATGGGCTAAAAACCAAAACAACAAGTCTTAATGGGCTTTTTAGCCCAATAAGCAAAAAGTCAACCAAATAAGCTGAAAAAGCACAGTCTGACTCAAAATTTAATTTTAAGCACAAAAGTATAAAGGCCTAAAAGTTGAAAGTGAGCTTATCATAGCTTAAATATCAATAAGCTAATCTTTAATGGGCCAATAAGCCCATTAAGCTATAAGCCAATGCCATAAGCTCTGCTTAAACACAAAACCTTCTTAAGTTTTTAAGCTTATTTGCAAATAGAAATTCTAAAAAAGACCAAGTAATAAGCTAGAAACTTGAAATGAACTTTTTCACTAAAAGACAAAATAGTCGACTTAGAGTTCTAGGCGTTTCAAAAGCTGATTCTTTTTACAAAAGCTCCTAAATAGCATAATTAAGAATAATCAACAAGAAAATTCCCAAAAAGTCAAGTGGAATAAGCTATAGGAACCATTAAGCTGGCTGAAAAAGAAAATAATTTGTTTTTCTAGCAAAACCTTAACCAAATTAGCTGAAACCTTCTAGTATTGATATTAAGCTGAGAAAAATAAGATCTATTACAAAAACAAAGTTGTTGCATGTACCAATAAGCCAAACAGAATTGAAAAGCTAACTTTGTCATATTTGACCAAAGTCAAACCAAGTTTTATGCTTCAATCTTGTTTGTCGGATGTTTATAAGAAATGTTTGATCACTCTTGGATCAAGTCTTGAGGTCGAGACCTATGAACCAAGTCCACCAATTGGTGAATTTGGCCTTTATTTTGGCACAAAAAGCTCAATAAGCTAGTGGGCTTATTAGCTTGTCAAAGAACAAACCAGCACTTAAAAATCAATCACAAGCAACCAAATAATGAATAGCAAGCAATAGATGCAAAGGGCATCAAGTAAACAACACAATGCAAACCTAAAACCAAGTGGTCACTTTGCTGATGCAAATGACCACTTCAGTGACTTTCTATAAGCTATAACTTATACAATAAGCCACCAAAACTAGTAATCAGATATTGCACAGATGCACACGAACCTAAATTACTTGCAAACCAAGTTTTAGCCCTTAAATCCAACAAACAAAGAAATGATTCCTTCTGATGTGTTTGACCATGTGATGAACACCAAAACTTGATTTTTCACAAAACTATGAAATCCTTTTCCATTTAACTTGAGACTTAACCAGGTATCCAAATATACTTAAAAACACTTGTTAAACAATTTCCAATCCTAAAAACCCAAGGCACAAGGCCTTAAGGCCTTTTGCCAAGAAAATCCAATCAACCCTTTAAAAATCTGTTTTCAAATGAACTTTTGATTTTTCCTCTTAACCACCACTTTTTAATGATTAGACATATGTAATATGAACTATTGAGTAAATATCAGGAATAAAAACAACCTCACAAATCATTTAACACCAAAATCACATAGCAACAGTATTTTGACAGAAACTTAAAAGAGGTTTTAAGAGAGTGAATCTCTCTCCCTTAACTTCTAAGGGAGAGTCAGCTAAGCTCCCTAAAACTATGCAACAACTAGCACAGGCCTAGGGTGTCTTGGTCAAGGAATGAATACAACACCCTTGTTGATGGTTCAACAACTGAACCAAGGGCTTGGATCTTCAATACAAGCAACATACAATCCAATCCAAAGGTTAAAAACCTTCCACAAGCTTGCTGTGAACAAGCTTATGAGAGATTATAGCTTTTGGAATGGGGTTAGTACACAAAATAAAGGCAAAACAGTAAGCACTTTTGAAACCTTTGAAAACCTTAAAAACTTGAACAAATCAAAACGTATTGAAACCAATCTTGCGCAACACAAATATAAAGATGTGGAACTCAAATATCAACCCAAATATACCAACTTCTATTGATGAAAAATGAATTACAAATTTTGAAGAACAAAATACCAACTTTTCATTCAAATAGAAAGGGATTACAATTTAACAGCTAAAAGATGGAACAAGAGACTCTCACAGGTTGAGGTCTCCTTATATAGAGGTATAAGACTATTCTAGAAAGCTGAAAATTACACAAACCCTAGCTATGAATTCTCAAAATTGACCTTGAGCTTCTAGATGCATTTTTTATGTGTGAGATGTCCAAACTTGATCTTGATCATTTATCTTGAACGTTGGGAGCAAGTATGAGGTGTGGGACGTTGATTTGTCTAGCTGACATTCCTTGGAGGCTAAGTCGAGTTTTCATTGGTACATGGGAGGCTTGGGTGGGATGGATTCGTGTGAAGGTTAATTGCCTTTGGGTATGGGTAGTTTAAAATAACCCTTTGTTTTAAGTGAGATAGTTACTGGGGAGGGATGGTGAATAGTAAGTCTGTTTGATCCGAAAAAGGTGGTGTAAAAGTGTTTGGCACGTGTTATGAGATTTGAAAGTTTGCTTGCACACTTTTGGCCCTCAGACTTTGGCAAAGTTTGTAAATAAACTATATTCAGCCAATAAATCTGAATAACTTTGTTATTTAAGTTTTTTTTCTAAGTTTGGCCAAAAAAACTTTCAAAAAGGGATTTAGGGCTTTTATAACTTTGGGATAATTACACAAATGGCCCTTTTGTGTTTTAAATCATAGAATGAGGACCAAATGTATATTCTTCTTGAACTCCAAGGGTTTTTCTTATACATTTGACATACTTTAGGTACCAAACTTGTAATTATGAGATTTACAAGGGTATAAAGTGTCATTTCTTCAAAGTTGAAGGACCTTTCTTGTGCATGTTCAATTCTTCAATGACTTATCTTTCGAAATTCATAACTTGAGCCTAGTTCTTTGTGCGGCTTCATTTCTCGTATTCGTTTTTGCTTGTTTCTTGTGATCTTTTGTCTTTTTCACGATATCCATACCTAAAGCACGTAAACAACAAACACAAGTATATTTCACGGTATTTTACGACATGTATTAGCATTTAAAGCCCGTTTTTTATGATGAGACCATGTATAATTGCAGTCTCATCAGCTTGAAAAATTTCTGATATTAGGGGGATTGATCCTAACTTTTGCACTTATAAGATCCTTATGGAAGATGATTTTAAACCCGCGGTTCAAAATCAAAGAAGGGTTAACCCAGAAATCCATGAAATCATCAAAAAGGAAGTTATCAAACTCCTTGATGAGGGCATGATTTACCCAATTTCCGACTCACCATGTGTTAGCCTGGTGCATTGTGTGCCTAAGAAAGGTGGAATAACCGTTGTTTCCAATGAAAACAATGAGTTAATTCCTACTAAACTTGGCACGGGGTGGAGAGTTTGTATTGACTATAGAAAGCTCAATGATGCCATAAGAAAGGATCATTTTCCCTGACCTTTCATGGACCAAATGCTAGAGCGTTTAGCGAGAAATGAATATTATTGCTTTCTTGATGGATTCTCGGGTTATTTTCAAATCCCAATTGATCCAAAAGATCAAGAAAAGACCACATTCACTTGCCCCTATGGAACATTTGCTTACAAACGAATGCCTTTTGGTTTATGCAATGCTCTTGAGATATTTTAAAGGTGTATGATGGCAATCTTTCATGATATGATCGAGTAAACCATGGAAGTATTTATGGATGATTTCTCGATGCTTGGAGATTCATTCACTTCATGCCTTTCCCATTTAGAACGTATACTTAAAAGGTGTGAGGAAACCTGCCTTGTTCTAAATTGGGAAAAGTGCCACTTCATGGTTAAAGAAGGGATAGTTTTGGGCCATAAGATTTCTAAGAATTTATTATAAATGGATCGTGATAAAGTTGATGTTATTGCTAAACTTCCCCCTCCTACTACTGTGAAAGGAGTTAGGAGCTTTTTGGGACATGCGGGTTTCTATAGACGTTTTATACGAGACTTTTCTAAGATAGCTAGACCCATGACCCACCTCTTGGAAAAAGAGACTCCTTTCATATTCACACGAGAATGTTTAGAATCTTTTGAGATACTTAAGGAAAAATTGACTAAGGCTCCCGTTTTAGTTTCACCAAATTGGGATTTGCCTTTTGAGCTCATGTGTGATGCTAGTGACTATGCGGTGGGAGCCGTTTTGGGTCGACGTATAAAAAACACTTCCAACCTATACACTATGCTAGTAAAACAATGACGGGTGCTCAATTGCATTAAGCTACTACGGAAAAAAAGTTGTTAGGCATTGTGTATGCCTTTGAGAAATTTTGCCCCTATCTTGTTCTTTCAAATACCATAGTGTATACGGACCATTCCGCTCTCAAATACCTTATGACAAAGCAAGATGCTAAGCCTAGATTGTTAAGATGCGTTTTGTTGCTTCAAGAGTTTTCTATTGAGATTCATGATAAGAAGGTAGCCTAGAATTTAGCCCCGGATCTTTGATTAGACTTGAGGATCATTTTCAAAGGGACTTACCACATAAGGAAATTAATGAATCATTTCCTCTTGAGGAACTCATGTCTATCTCCTCACCAGAGGATGCCACCCCTTGGTTTACGGATATTGCAAACTACCTTGTAGGGGATGTGCTAATTGAGGGTCTTACTTCCCAACAAAAGAAGAAGTTTCAAAAAGAAGCTAAATACTTCTTTTGGGACGACCCTTACCTCTTTAGGCAATGTGCGAATCAAATCATAAGACGATCTGTAGATGGGCTCGAAGCTTTTAAGATCTTAGATGCTTCCCATAAAGTACCCACGGGGGCCATTTTGTGTAACACCTCCAAATATTCATACTTTAGTTCAACGGAAAAGTCGTTGGTGTTACGGGATAACACATTACTCAAATCATAGACAACACTTAAAAATCGCACTGTTTAATAATAAAGCATTTTCCATTCATAAATATCAAATTTACATAGTTCCCAAGTCATAGTATTTCATACAATTTTACAAAACATTTTAATGGCAATTGTGTGCGGGCCATAAATTCTTGTCGTCTTCTCGAGAATTACCTTCATGTACCTGAGATAAAACATGTTAAAAAGGTCAGCGAAAACGCCGAGTGAATTCATATAGTTTAATAAAAACCATTAATATATCATTGGTATATAAATATTATCGAGAATCATTTTGTACAAATCTTTGTAGTAGGCCATAAAATAGGCCAAATACATTTTATACAACTCTTAGTCGTATATCATAATATAGGCTTCAGCCTTCAAAACCATTATACAAACCATTGTCTTAAAAACATAATACAATACGTCTTATAACGTTGTATAGAGTTAAATAAAAACCATTATATAAAAATGGTTATGTAAAACCAAAACACGAACATAATATCAGTAATAAGACCCCGTATTGCTAGTCAAGCAATATATTGTAATTCAATGCGTATATCAGTATTTTCGTTATTGGATTATTATAAGCCGCATGACATTGATACCTTACTATATTAAACAACGGGTAGCTAACCCGTAATTCCTTTTGCCCATCTAAAACTGCGTGTCGTCACAATAATCATGCTTATATATATCTTCTACATAAATTCGCTTACCAATCAATGTGGCACGACGGGGATCAACCGTCAAGGCGCGAACTGGGGTGATCTTCCCCAAATATTACAATTATATGCATAAGCGTCTACCAAATCCCGGTAGTTCACATTTCATTCTAATGGGACTTTTAGTGACATAACCTAACTATAATAATCCATTTCATTTCATTCATCGAGTCATATAATCATTCATCGGGTCATATAATAATTTGGGTCCATATCAGTAAGCAAACAACCGGGACAACTAGTGTCCTATTTTATTAAAAACTAACATGTTATCTCCCTCGCGGGTTTATAAAACATTTCATAAAACATTTAAAAGAGTGCGAGGCTATGAACTCACGTTGATTGGGAAAGGCGGGTTGTCGGCGATTTGGATGTACGGTACGTGCTTCAATCACGGAAACCTAGACAAATAATACTCGTCTTAGACTCTTGTCCAACGAATTTATTAAAACACTGGCTATGCATATATGATGACTTCATAAGTATGATGATGGACTTCATAAGTATGATGATGATCAAGTGATATTTTATCTCTTCATACACATTATAGTGTTATGTGTTAATAAATTTTTAGACTAGTTACACTAGTTTAAACTTATTTATATATTAAGGCCCAATAAGCCCATTAAAAGCCCAATACATTATATTAGTCCATTTATAATTTCAATACCAAGCCTATACTCATATGTTGAGCCCAAGTGGGTTAAGCCCATGAGTAAGTCCATTAGGGTTTAGCCAAAATAGTTGGGCTCGTGGTCCAATAAGGCTACTTTGGTCCGTTAATGTCCATAAGTTATAAAGATCAGGTTTTATCGGTTTTTAATTGTCAAATGTACTTACATGTCAGTAGATGAGTTATAAAAAGTTTACATTAGGCGGGTCCGACCGTCTAAGTTTTATTTGACGAAAACGTTAATCTTTTGGTTTTAGCCGAAAAGACGTAAAAGTTATGTATATAGTTTTATAACTTAGAAAACATATCAATTTGAAATTTTATAAAATGTCACATTTACTTATCAAAGTTTATAACTTATTTATAAGTATTATATAAGTTAGTAGGTTTTAGGTATGTATTTTATATTAGTTTTTAATTGAGTGCTTATTTTATAATATATACTTTTATTTTCCAAATCTGATTATGAAACTCACTTTCACCATTTTTACCATATCTTGAGTTCTACAAGGAGATAGAAGCTCAATTTTGGGCAGCACAAATTACATAATATGTGCTACAAATAACTCCAGTGTAGCTACTGCTCATTCATCCTCTAAGAGTCTCTAATAATTCGTCCAAAACAGACTATACATATTTGAACCTTAATAATGTTTTGATCATATCTTACTCATTTTATGGATTCCATTGAGTGGTCAACTATCACATGTGTAAAAGTCATATACCTTACTGTATATTCAATAATCCAAGTTATTTTAACAAGTTATCATATGGTTCTTTACTGTTTTATACATCCTACAATTTTAGTCATGATTTTAACATCTTTACATGTAGCTTTTAATCATTTTAACCAAATTTATCAACACAAGATCCCCACATAATACTTTGATCATCATATATCATCATATACATATACATTTAGAAAGAAATTACAAAATTACATTTACAAAATAACAAGGTAATGGAAAGAATGATCTTGTTACCAACCAAGATAGTGAAAGTTATGATCAAGGCTTGGTTTTTAGTTGACAAATCTTGTGATAACCCAAGACCAACTTCAAGATCACCCAACTATATGAACACCTTGATGAAAATCAGCCCTAGACTCTAAGGAAACTCCTTTGTAGATGTTATGATCACCTCCAATCAACAAGACTTCAAAAGGCCTTCATCTTATGCAAGATTAACACAAGATTTATGGTTGAATTTAGATCAAATGGGGGTGTTTATGGTGTAAAGTAGACGGCAAGATGGAGCTAGAGAGAGAGAGTTGAGAGAATTTTTCATGTAGAAAATGAGTTTGGTGGTTTAAGTTAGCTTGTTTTGATGTATAAATGGTTTGATGCAAAACTAGGACAAGTGTCCTAGTTTTTAACTAGAAAGTGGACACATCTTTGATGTGTTGTAGTAGTTTTGGCCGTCCCATTGTGGGGGTAGGGCAAGAGTTATCTTGTCTCATCCCCATTAATTTACGGGTACTCCTCGAATCTAGTTTCCTCGATTTGCGTGCCCTTGGGTCGTTTTACGAAAAACGTTTTTATAAATTATGAATCAACGGCACAAAAAGAATCTAATAAAAATTGTCTCATAAAAAACGGAGTTAAAAAACGTAAATACGTAATCCTAAGGTTTCCGGTTTATTCGTAAAGGACGCTAAATTATACACGTAAGTTCTAATTTCTTCTCGTAAATTTGTGAGTTTATAAACCAACACAAATTAAAAGTTCCATCATGATATTCGAGAATAAATTTATTTCCTGAAATATCAGACTGTCACCAAAAAGGTGTATGTAAGCGTAAGCACGTAACGTCGAATTCTCCGGTTTAGACGTAGTCGATGCTACTTCAAGACGTAAACCCAAATTTCTTACCAAAAATGAGTGAGTTCATAATATGACATTAAAATAATGGTTTTAAATAATACTTGAGAATAAAATATCGACCATATATTGACGGACTGTCACAGCAGTTACCCCTAAACAGGATCTTTGCCCTCAAAGATCTATTTATCTTACTACTCGCTTCTTATAGAGCCAAGACATGTGGGGATTTCCTCCACATTCGGTCTTTTCTCACAAGCGTAATTCATTAAAATATGCGAGTTTCATCAAAATTAACTATGGGAATACGATCAGGCTTAATGTTGACTTACTTTCTCTATCCACGATGTTCACGGGTTTTTGATTTAACACCCCCAAATTTCTACGCAGCGGAATACATCTTTGGGTGCTAAACAATGATACGATAACACAAAATTTATAAAGAACGACTCGAAAAGAGACGTTTCAAATTTATCGTTCCTAAAACATTTATTAGAGTAGCGTAGTCTCAAGTAATCGTTACCAAAAGATAAGTTAAAACAACATATTAGTTTGTTTTAAAAATGGAACGATAAAATAAATCAAAGAGTTTGAACAACATAGCAGTGCACAACTTCATTCCCGTGACCTCCAAGCTTCCACATCTTGATTACCTGAAATACATGTGAGTAAAACAATCAGCAAAAATGCCGAGTGAATCTATAGGTTTATGTAATCAATTTGAACACAAGCAAAGATTATAAGTTTGTGGCATGCTTATAAGCATCAAATAATAATTGGCATCAACAATGATAATTGTATATAGCATAAATTACAATAAGCTCATGGAACCGAGCCCTTAAACACTCCTTTTAGAGGACTAATAAGACAGGAGATTTATTAATTGTCGGTTACCTCCAGATTTTTGGTACATTACCGTATACCTGACTTCTCAATACAATATGTCCAAACAGTGTAGAGGTCGGGCCTAAGCTTTTGTGACAAGTCCACAAAAACTGAACCGGGGTGGCTTCCCCCATAGATCTATTAATTGTACTAGCGGCTAGCCCATCATAAGCTAGTTAACGGTCCATAATTGAGGCTTTAACAAAGGCAATCACTTAATGTAATTTAAAGGCAACCACGGGTCCATTCATAGAAGGACAAGCATACCATAAAAATCTTGTGTTCTAAGTTTATGAAACATGTATTCCCCCTCGCGGGTTTTTAAAATCATATATTTGCGCAAACGAGGCTATAGACTCACCTTAGCCAATAGGGGTAATGAGACGATCGCCGACGATAGATGATGCCTTTCAAGCACGAGAACCGCAACCTATCAAATAAGGTGCGTTCATTAATAATAGACTCGAGAAATAAACCATACATAAGAGTATAAAAATCGACTCATAAAATAACGACAAACTCGAGAGAAAATGATATAAATAACTTCATTATACTCTACTACATATTTACTTAACCATTTTATACTTTTAACAAAGTCCGCCGGTACATACTACATGTACTAACTTATTTACCCCTTTTAAACTCGTCAATCGTTTATGAAACGACTCGATAAACTAAATTAATATATATAGAAAGTCCTCCTACAAGTTTATCAAATGAAATTACTTTTAAAGTCCTTTACCCGACTCATTTTCAAACTACAAAATCCGGACAGATTTACGTTAATTTTCATACAACCGTTTTAACTTATTTAAACGACTCCGTTTACAAAACCGACACGCGGGTTTTAAAGTAAACTCAACCTATAAAGTAAACACCTCATTATCAGTAGGTTACATATTTCAAAACTTCCATTTAGAGTCTCCGGGATTCGATCCAAATATCGACAACAACTATTTGTAGTGCCGATACTCGTCTCCCGGTACACGATTATTCAAAACATCATAACTTCGCGCTCGTTTGGAGCTAGAAGCTCTATCTTATATCAAATCGAAGCTAATAAAATTATCTACAACCCTAGGCTATAAGATAAGCCATTTTTAAAACATAAAAATTAGGATTTTACAGTTTACTTACTGTTATAAAATGACTATTAAAAACTTGTATAAAATCAACTTTTTGATCAAAACCAACCATAGAAATATTCATTCCTATACCCTAACATCAACATATATGAACCATAACATCTAAATCATCATAAAAATTAAAACCTTTGAATCAAAATGAAGTTTTTAACAAAGTTTTTAGCAAGAACACCATGGATCATGCCAAGAACACCATGCATGATCATGGTTTCTACCTACCAACATCAAGAAAATAAAAAGTGCTTGCATGTAAGAATTTTTCATACCAAAATGATCCTTGATAAAAAAATAAGAATGGGTCTATGCTTGGTTTAGTTCAGATCATCCTTAAACTCAAGATAAATTGAAAATTGTATGTATATTGGTGTGGTGGTGGGTTTCGGAAATTTAGAGAGAGAAAGAAAGGGATGAAGAAAATTTTAAGTGAAAGAAATGAGAGTGTGTGTGTTGATTTGGGTTTTTATATAGTGGGGTAGGGACCTTGGTTGCAATTTGGCAATAGTTGTGGCTAAAAATAAAAATAGTTAGCTAAAAAGCGGGAAATAATTATTAGTCAATTTTGAAATTATTTACGGGGCTCGGGTTTCGTAAAAATACTTTTTAAAAGTTTAAACGCACACGAAAAATAATAATATAACGACTCGATACGTAATTAAAACGATATCGTCGAAAGTATTAAATATCGAAACGATCGATAATAAAATATAAAATTTTAGGCATCCATCGGTATCGCGATCACTAGTAGTCCTCGTTGCTCGTTAAAATATTAAAATATAATATTTAATATCGGTTTCAACTTAAATCGTTAAACATAATAATATTTAACGTTATAAAATACTTCAAAATAATGGAAAAATAGAATTAAATTATGACCTTATTTTTACGGGTTTTACATCCTCACCACCTTAAGAGAGCGACGTCCCGGCGCTCAACTCACCTCAGACACAAGTTGATCACTACCCGGAAGGATGAGGGCATTCTTTATAAAGAAGTCCTTACGTTCCCACGTGAATCTCGATCCACGATCTCCACTGGTTCTTTTACAAAACGCAACTTGTCGTCAAGTTGTATCTCACCAAAAAGGAATTAATAAATCCTTATCCACCAGTCACCCGGCAAGCTCGACACATCAAAATTGTATGGATCACACGAAGCTCATTCGACAACAAGAATAGATGACAGGATTTTCGGGTAAGTCCAGTTAAAAAGAATGTTGCAAATTAAAGGATATCCATCGGCCGGATAGCCATGGACACACATAAAAAAGAACTAACAAGAAAAACATTTTCGTCATCAGAGGGTGCTCACACGCGGGTCCCTACTCAAAAGATAATACAAAGACACCATCACACTTTCGCCAACGCGCATTAAAGTCTCAATAAACATCGTCGTTTAAACTCAAAAAGATATTTCATAATATGTGTTCTACATGATCGGACGTCATCGGATGATGTCGTCTCAAGTTCTCACAACTTACGATCAATTTACTAGATCACACACCATATAAGTACATAAAAGAAAAGGTCGAACATAAACATCGAGTATAGATCTCCACCATTAATCATCAGGAAAACCTTGAACGAACCCTTGATAATAACCACTTGATCTCAAGAGTCTTTCCACTTGCGGTGTCGGCTTCAACATACTCCTCGAGGTTGTAACAAATTTATTAACTCCATTCATTAAGAGATTCGGTCCTCAATCATTCCACAAGTACACGCATTAAATCCTAGTGACACTTATCGTTTCTTCTTATAAACTGCTTCCCTAGATTCATTTTAAACTCAGAATAAAATAATGATCTTCAATACGAGGAACAGAACGAGATAAAAATGAATTCAATAAACGCATAAACGGACAAGATGTGATAAAATGAATTAAGGTTGACGATCGACGAGGGATCTCGAATCACGTAACCGTAAAACATAATAATTCACAATACTAGAAAAAAATGAGAGCGAAGAATGAACTAAATATTAACATTAAAATAACGTTTGTCACAATTATCCGTCCCGGATTTGGTATTACCTTAAAACTCAATTGAGGTACTTTCTTGATAAGGATGATATATCAAAAATAGGAGTTAAATAGCTTCATAATTTATTTTAGTTGTCTTAAGAAACTTTGAAAGAATGACATTAATTTATTAATTAAACTCATATTTGATAGTTATAATTAGAAAATATAATTTCCAAATTAAATCACTATTAGGAATATAAATTAAACTGGTAATTTCATTACATTAAAATTAAAGTATGATAAATCAATTACTTCAATAGATAGAACATGATTTCATTTTAAACATTAGTTTTAGTTATACAAAAATGATGTTTAAATTTGACCTTTTTCTTATGATAGTTATTTCATTAATTGAAAATCATTAGAAAATGTAGACAAGTTCCATAAAATTTTTATAATATGTTGTAGAAATACATAAAGGTGTTTATTATTTCAAAATAAACATGGAATATATTCGGGTTTCGAAATGTGACAAGATAACAAACGAATACGAATGGAAATAACAGTCAACAATTAGTACGAAATTAACAGTACAAAAGAGGACGAAGCAAATGTCGTATGAATTCTTAAAGAGAACAATAAAATAAAGGCGTTGATAGTAAGACGATAAAAAAGCGATAGATTAAACAAGTTGTCAATTTTGTTAGTTCGGTCGGTAGTTCACCAATATCAGCTCGTTAACTTAGCGGTGGTCGATACATGATCGGAAATAAAATCCATACAAAAATTTTTAATAAAAGAAAATTCCTAATAATCACTTGTAATTAAAACAAATCAAATGAACGATGTTAGTGTTTAAAGAGAGAAGTCAAAGCACGGTTCACAAGAGTGGATTTCGAGACAAACAAGAGTGACGGACGTCATCCCGGATTTACGGAAATCACTCTAATGATAAATCATTATTCACATGCGGAGACATTCCAAAGATCTACCCAGTCGCATAAAGAAGATTGGACAAGAAGGAAGGATAAAACATCGAGACTTTCGAGTCTTTTATCAACAGTCAGTAATTAGGCGAATGGTCAAAAGAAATCAGTTATAAGGCAAAATGAAGTAACAAGTGGAAAAACGATCGTCGAGTAAAAACGTATTTGTAAGCGCGTAATTTGTTTAAGAAAAGGTAAGAAAACATATGCGGATGCATATAAATTGTGCTACTTGCATAAAATATAAAGGTTTTCAAAACTTCTTTTCATTTTATTTCATTTTATTTTATTTTATTATGAATACAAGTAAAAAGTTGATTATTATCAAAAATTTTATGGTGACTACTATTCAGCCTAGCATGGCTCCTTCTAAATTAGACATAGGTGATCAAGCCATGTATAATTTAGGGCTAGCAATGCAGTGCTCCATTTCGTCGAAAAGTATTACGTTTCTTATGTTTATATATAAACCATGCCATTTGTAAAATGGAATTTAAAATAGTTTATGAATTTATAGGATACAAGTAATTTGTGAGATACTCAATAAGCAACTTTTAATGTTACGAAAAGTATTTTATAAGAGCAAAGTAAAAACAGTTGGTGAAAATAATCGTAAAACAATATCAGATTTATTTATAAGGTGGCATCAAGGTGACATTTTGATGAAGTATCTAATAACCAAAGGTTTGTAGAAAGTTGCAAATAGCAGCTCGTAAAACAACCAATGAAATGGTCACGAGTTAATAAGGTTTCAAAAGGTTATAAGGTTTAGACGGAAACGCCATGAGACACGTGATGAGAATGTCGAAGAAGAATGTGAAGCAAAAACTTCAAAACTCAACCCAAATCAGTGGAAGGTTAGAAGAAAATAAAAATAAAATAACATCAATGACAAATGAGTCATATATATAAAAAGAATAAATCAATCCATATGTGTATTCTATGTAAGATACTCGACACAACATGCTTTTAAGAAAGTATATTATTCGTTTTCAAATTACACCATTATTCTGGTAATTGTTAATCCTGTAATGTTTCTATTTTTAAACATTTTCACATGCAACTAGTATTAGTTAGTTGTAAAATAATATTTGTTAAAATTTTACGATCTCAAATGAACTTAAAACTGCTTAGAAACGTTTAAAACTCATGTTCTGACTTTTCTATCAGATTTAACTTTTAATATGAGCCGATTAATTGACCCGATAAATGACATCTCCAAGACTCGGAGTCTAAAGCATTTTGATGCAAAACAATGTTTCAGACGACTTTCTAGTTTTACTTGAGACCTGAAACCCAATATAAAATGACCAAAATACCCCTGCAAGTTCTGTGCAGGTTTGACTATTTTATTTTAAAAACGCAGGTTTTACTTTTAAGTTGTGACCTGTTTATACTGCCCCTGCAATTTCTCCATTAAATATATTTTTCGTCACTTCCTAACGGCTCAAATATATATATATATATATATATATATATATATATATATATATACACACATGTCTTGTGGATTTTTCAACAACGAAAAATAAATCTCATAATGAGCATCAAGTAAAAATATAGCATAATGAATGACAGAAGATGCTTCAAGGTATCCAACACGAAATTTAGGAAGCAAAACGGTGAATGACGTTCATAATTTAAGTTTCAAGGTGCAAAGTAGGCAAATCTCCTTGGTGCCACGATTGTCAAAAACACAAAACATAACAAGAAAAGAATGGAACATTCATAGGTTGCGTTCCGAGATCAAGAAGGTTAATGAAAGAGGATAATACAAGTTTATAGATGTAAAATCGTATTCCAATCTAGCGCCATAATCTAGACGATGATTTATAAAATGACGATGACGTTACCGAGATATAAGTGAACAATACACTTCGGAGTCGATACATATAAATGTCGATGAATTAAATCTTCGCATGCCGTGTAAAACGGTGATAAAAATCAACAAAATATTAAGAAAACCATGATATTATTCAACACGATTATAGGAAGTATTTCAAGATGAGTGACTCACACGATAGCGGTTAGTCTATTCCAAGGACACATTGAGCTACACAATGGTCTAGAGACTACGTTTCAAGACGTCCAAGCACAAACAGCCAGAAGACGATTTGGATATCTATATAGATATCTCAATGGGTTAAACAATGAACATAACACACGCAGATGAAGGTATGTAAGGTCATAATATATAATTTAGTAATAAAAGCAATTTAAATACTTCAAAATAAATACAAAAAGATCTTGAAATTCATTGTATTTATTTAAGTTAATCATTAATAAATGATAAACTTTTATCGAAAAGTTTAACGACATAAATATATATCGATAAAGGGATCCTAGATATAAATATATATCCATAAATGGATCATAGTATTTATTTATAAATACTTGCCAATAAGGTATATGTAATAACGCATACTAAAGTGGTAATCCCAGAAGTAGCTTGAACCTGAAGTCACGCGAAGTCATGTGCACCAACTCTTTGAAAAATAAAAACTGACAGTTATAGTTTAGGTTTTTAAAATAAAGACCTAGTTCTCTATAACTCATGTCTCTGGTACCAATCTTTAACACCCCCAAATTTCTACGCAGCGAAATACATCTTTGGGTGCTAAACAATGATACGATAACACATAATTTATAAAGAACGACTCGAAAAGAGACGTTTCAAATTTACCGTTCCTAAAACATTTATCAGAGTAGCGTAGTCCCAAGTAATCGTTACCAAAAGATAAGTTAAAACAACATATTAGTTTGTTTTAAAAATGGAACGATAAAATAAATCAAAGAGTTTGAACAACATAACAGTGCACAACTTCATTCCCGTGACCTCCAATCTTCCACATCTTGATTACCTGAAATGCATGTGAGTAAAACAATCAGCAAAAATGCCGAGTGAATCTATAGGTTTATGTAATCAATTTGAACACAAGCAAAGATTATAAGTTTGTGGCATGCTTATAAGAATCAAATAATAATTTGCATCAACAATGATAATTGTATATAACATAAATTGCAATAATCTCATGTAACCGAGCCCTTAAACACTCCTTTTAGAGGTCTAATAAGACAGGAGATTTATTAATTGTCGGTTACCTCCAGATTTTTGGTACATTGCCGTATACCTGACTTCTCAATACAATATGTCCAAACAGTGTGGAGGTCGGGCCTAAGCTTCTGTGACAAGTCCACACAAAATGAACCGGGGCGGCTTCCCGCATAGATCTATTAATTGTACTAGCGGCTAGCCCATCATAAGCTAGTTAACGGTCCATAATTGAGGCTTTAACAAAGGCAATCACTTAATGCAATTTAAAGGCAACCACGGGTCTATTCATAGAAGGACAAGCATACCATAAAAATCTTGTGTTCTAAGTTTATAAAACATGTATTCCCCCTCGCGGGTTTTTAAAATCATATAATTGCGCAAACGAGGCTATAGACTCACCTTAGCCAATAGGGGTAATGAGACGATCGCCGACGATAGATGATGCCTTTCAAACACGAGAACCACAACCTATCAAATAAGGTGCGTTCATTAATAATAGACTCGAGAAATAAACCATACATAAGAATATAAAACTCGACTCATAAAATCACGACAAACTCGAGAGAAAATGATATAAATAACTTCATTTTACTCTACTACACATTTACTTAACCATTTTATACTTTTAACAAAGTCCGTCGGTACATACTACATGTACTAACTTATTTACCCCTTTTAAACTCGTCAACCGTTTATGAAACGACTCGATAAACTAACTTAATATATATAGAAAGTTCTCCTACAAGTTTGTCAAATGAAATTACTTTTAAAGTCCTTTACCCGACTCATTTTCAAACTACAAAATCCGGACAGATTTACGTTAATTTTTCATACAACCGTTTTAACTTATTTAAACGACTCCGTTTACATTACCGACCCGCGGGTTTTAAAGTAAACTCAACCTATAAAGTAAACACCTCATTATCAGTAGGTTACATATTTCAAAACTTCCATTTAGAGTCCCCGGGATTCGATCCAAATATCGACAACAACTATTTGTAGTGCCGATACTCGTCTCCCGGTACACGATCATTCAAAACATCATAACTTCGCGCTCGTTTGGAGCTAGAAGATATACCTTATATCAAATCGAAGCTAATAAAATTATCTACAACTCTAGGCTATAAGTTAAGCCATTTTCAAAACATAAAAATTCGGATTTTACAGTTTACTTACTGTTATAAAATGACTATTAAAAACTTGTATAAAATCAAATTTTTTATCAAAACCAACCATAGAAATGTTCATTCCTATCCCCTAACATCAACATATATGAAGCATAACATCTAAAAAATCATAAAAATTAAAACCTTTGAATCAAAATGAAGTTTTTAACAAAGTTTTTAGCAAGAACACCATGGATCATGCCTAGAACACCATGCATGATTATGGTTTCTACCTACCAACATCAAGAAAATAAAAAGTGCTTGCATGTAAGAATTTTTCATACCAAAATAATCCTTGATCAAAAATAAGAATGGGTCTATGCTTGGTTTAGTTCAAATCATCCTCAAACTCAAGATAATTTGAAAATTGTATGTATTTTGGTGTGGTGGTGGGTTTCGGAAATTTAGAGAGAGAAAGAAAGGGATGAAGAAATTTTTAAGTGAAAGAAATGAGAGTGTGTGTGTTGATTTGGGTTTTTATATAGTGGGGTAGGGACCTTGGTTGCAATTTGGTAATAGTTGTGGCTAAAAATGAAATTAGTTAGCTAAAAAGCGGGAAATAATTATTAGTCAATTTTGAAAATATTTACGGGGCTCGGGTTTCGTAAAAATACATTTTAAAAGTTTAAACGCACACGAAAAATAATAATATAACGACTCGATACGTAATTAAAACGATATCGTCGAAAGTATTAAATATCGAAACGATCGATAATAAAATATAAAATTTTAGGCATCCATCGGTATCGCGATCACTAGTAGTCCTCGTTGCTCATCAAAATATTAAAATATAATATTTAATATCGGTTTCAACTTAAACCGTTAAACATAATAATATTTAACGTTATAAAATACTTCAAAATAATTGAAAAATAGAATTAAATTATGACCTTATTTTTACGGGTTTTACATTTGATGAACGCAACTTTTTGCCGATCCAAACTTCATCAAGAAGTAATCAGATTTTCACTTGATAGACATTTTATCAAGTTCGATATACGAAACATAATTCACGCAGTCCTTGAAGTCCTAGGGTAGATCCAGCTTACATGCCTTTCAAACCACTTTTTACCTTATCTCAATGGTCCCATACAACGGGACTTATTTCCCATGATCCTTCAGATCATTCATTCATCCTTCCATGGTAAGAATTTTTGGCATAACTTCGCTACCCATCCTCAACTTCAAGATCTACATTTCATATTCACATAACCTCCTGCCTACTACCGGCAGTTAATAATCAAATCCTAATTTCAACAATCATTTCAGGTTTCACGGGTCGGGTATTTTGTAAGGTTAGGTTTGTCATCATAGGCAACCTCAAACCTAAAAGACATGTCTAACTCACAATGGGTGTATGTCGAGTATCTTCATCCCAACCCCTACCTATAGATGCTCTTATATTTAGATCTTAACAAGATTCGATCTCGATCCTAATACGATAATTATCAATGATAATCTCTCCAAAGGAAACCGATTATACGGTCTATTACCAAAGGTCAATCATTCAAGCATAAAACAACACTTCTAATGTTTTGTATCGTTACTTTACCTCGTCCCTTCGATTGGGGTGGTAAACAGTACTCTCATCAAGGTTCATTCCCAATGACTTCTGAGCAAATCTCTAGAAATTCGATGCGAAGTGAGGATCTTGATAGAGATCATCGATACAGGAACACTATGTTTACACAACTCCTTTAAATACAAAAGAGTCAATTTCTTCATCGAGAATCTATCATTAACGGGAATGATATTAGTAGATTTGGTCAGTCTGTCAACGATGACCCAAATCGAATTAAATTCAGATGATGACCTTTGCAATAGTTAAACGTTTACTAATGTATGAGGCGATGTTTGCCTTCATAATTTGCCATCAGTACAACTTCTTTAGATAAAGATACATTTAAATTTCTCGTCAATTTATTTTGCACAGTCATTACTAAGGAACAAATCCTAATTGATTCTTTATCCTTTCTACCTAATATGTCAACAACTACATTCACCTTCCCCGATGAAATAAATATTATGACCATAATTCACTCAGAAATTCTTTCTTCATATTTTCTAAGTTTTAGTTTCGTCTCAACTATCATCTTTATTAGTTTTGCTCAATCCAACGTTTAAAGCGTCGATAATTATCACAAATAATTAAATAATAAATATTTAATTTTTATGAAACGTAAACGAAAAAATTTTAAATTTCTCAGTTCGTCCAATTATAGAAAAATGTTCAAAATAAATTTGAATTTAGTTAACACGATTTTTGTTGATTTATTGAAAATAATTAATAAGATCCGTAAATGTTCAAAAAATCTTTGTTTATACTTTGGTCAAAAGTTTCTTAGTTGAAAAGCAAAAGTTTTCGTTTCAAATCCCAAGTTATGGTTTAAATGGTTTTCCTCAATTCCTCCTAGGTTGTCTTGAGGTATACACAAATATTTACTCCTAAGGGAGTTTAGTTAAATGATCTGGGTATAAGGGAATAATTCCTTAAAAATCATTTGATAAATATTTGTCAAAACATTTTTGCACTTTCTTTTTGGTATAACCCAAAGCCTTAAAGGCTCTAATATTTAAAGAGTAAATATAGATTCCACTATCATTAATCACACGGTCAAATAATGTAAAGGAACAAATCTTAAATCACATGATGAATACTCAAGGTACAGGTTTTCACTGCTCGGCCAACGCAGGACAGCCTACAAATGATTACTAACTCCTTATTATTCTTAGAAACAAACAGATGGTCCTTAATGATCACAAGCATGAATTTATCAAATTACAGCCTACACACGTGATTCACCAAATTTATGGATGCTACATGTGCATTGGTCAATCCAAACGACATCACATGATACTCATAATGTTCATCATGAGTTCTGGATGTAGTGATTGGAATAGATAGTCTTCCTTGCGGACGCGAATTTGACGATAACCATGTCGTGGATCAAATTTATGAATATACGCTAGAACCTTGTAAATAATCAAACAAATCTTCCATCTTGGTAATGGATATAAGTTTTGATTGTCAATTTACCTAGTTCACGGTAATCAACGAATATAAGGAATGATAACACCATAGCTCTTCATGATGACGAGCTTGGTAGAATAAAAGCTTTTTCTGTCAACTCTCTCAGTTGCATGGTAATTCTTTTGATTCAGATGGTGCTGATGTATAGTGTACATGCCACAGGTGCAGCACCAGGAATATAATCAATACCAAATTCAACTTGCCTTATTGGCGGAAGTCTAGGTAATTCATCAGCAAATACCTCAGAAAATTTCAGATAACAGGAACATCTTTTAATAAATTTACTTTAAGTTCTTTCTAGATTACAAGATCTATGACTAGTTCATAACCATTCATGGTATAATTTCAAGCCTAAATGTAGGATACCATTTCCCATCGGGAATTATTTAGATCACCTTTGATAATCAACATCTTATCTTTTTAGGGGAATTCTACACGGGTTCCCATCAATTAAGACAATGTCGTCATGTCATAATCAATCAATCCATTCTACTGGCACTACCAACCTTCAAGTTTTATTGCCGTTGATAAGATGTGAACTTCTCAAAAGACTAATAATAACTCATAATCCTTCACAAATTCAAGGATATATGGAGACATAGCTAATATTAAAAGAGTAAGGTCAACGTATAATCTACGCGAGAGAATTTCAAATTAGATAAAGACGAAAACATTAACGAATATGAATATATCCCATGTTTTCATGATTTTAGTACAAATTCGAAAGCTCCTCGGATCGTTACCCAGGTCATTCAAATGAAATCTAATCAAAAGAAATGATAGGAACGTCGATACACCCAGTCGGGTATCAACACTCGGTAATTAGATACTTTTCCAAAGAATCTCACCATGAGAGGATTGGACAAGAAGGGGAGGTCAGTTGTAAAATAAGACAATTTCCACATATGATTAAATTCGATTTAGAAGAATAAATAGTACGGGTACATATGTAGGTGTCCCTAACACTGTGTCCCTAGTTTTGCACTTCTTGCAGATCTCATAAAATTTAATCTTTCACAATTTCAAAGAAAATTTAGTGTTTATTAATAATTTCATGGTGACTACTTATCAGCCTTGCATGGTCCCTCCCAAATTGTATGTAGGCGCGCAACTATATACAATTTTAGGATTAACGATGCAATACTCAGTTCGTCAAAACTTTGTCATCATGTTTAAAATAAAAATGTTTTCATGCTTAATTCTGGAATAAGAATCAAAATGAATTACAGAGATGTTCTTCGTTATGGAAACAATTAAGTTTTCCAAGGTGTTTCATAAACAACTTTATTTCGATAACGATTACTCATAAATCTCCCTTTGAATAATCCATATGGTGACGAAAATTCAATTTTTATCAAGGGATACTGTTTTAACTTTATAAAAACAATGAGTGATCTGCAAAAGAGTGATGAAAAGTTATTCACCAAGAACTAACTACAATATAAAAGGAAATGAGCTTAGCCAAATACTCATGAGGTTCATGACCTCGATGGCACTCAAAAATAATAATTCACAACGTAAATCAAATCGAGATGAGTACTTGTTCAATTGTTGCATCACTAATGCGAACGTTAGGATGAAGCGGTAAAAGATAGATAACATCGATACATGTAAGATTTAGCAATCAAAGGTAGTCCTTTCATTAATCACCAACAAGTCAAAATTGTACCGTAATACATTACGTGTCGCCATGTCATACAATTCCAAGAACTCATCCTACCAACTGATGTCTCAGTTAAGTTAGGGATTTTTAAAACATAGCACAATGAATACTAATCTACAAGAGTCATTAGGTGTTCCACATGTCCCGAAAGATCCATCGGTCCCAATTTCAGAAGATTTCTTCGATTGATTTCTTGGACACTGGGCATCCTCGTCATTGGACAATGGTCTAGGAACAACCCTTAACACGAACCAACAATCATTTAAAACCTTATGATTCAATCACAGGACTTAACGACTTCCTCTTAACAATCTCATATCCCATACGAGTTAAATTTTACTTTATTCAAGTTTCAACCAACTTATACTCAATTCGATATCCTACCTCATTCTCCAATACTTTCAACCTTATTCTTAGACTTTAAAAGGGCAATAAAAGCTCGATATGATCAACACTTAATTTCTAATCCTATAGCTCTTACAACAATAGCTATCAAATGAGTCACTAGTATGAAATGACTTACACATTCAATTAGACTTCTCGGAAAGGTACAAGTGGCATGAGGCTTTTGGGTAAAGGCTCCAATAACAGCCTCAAGTGCCATATTCACCCTTTCGATTTCAAGTTTAAGAATTCGGTGACACCGAACCAGATGACACCTTTCTAGGTGGTAAGGTTTTGTCAAACTCCACTCTATAAGGAAAGAACGTCATGACATCGATATCAGATTCAATCTCGCCAATTCTTCTTCAATACCAAAATCAACTAATATCAACATTTCTAGGAATATCAACCATTTTGTTGGGATCATAAATATCCACAACTTGGTTTAGATCTGGAATAGCTAGAATTCCTACGGGAATAGCTTCGATTAATTTGCTAGGGGAGTTAGGGTTCCTTGTGACAATCTACGTCGTATAATATCTCGTATAAGTATCAAACAATCATGTAATCAAATTACAACATATATATATATATATATATATATATATATATATATATATATATATATATATATATATATATATATATATATATATATATATATATATATAATACGAGTTATATATATATATATATATATATATATATATATATATATATATATATATATATATATATATATATATATATATATATTAAAATAACACTTCTCAGTCTGGTCTTGTCGGTAACTCGGGAACTCTTCGGCACCGTTATAGTCAAAAGATTTTTAAACATTTTACTCAAAATATTTATTTAAAAATATTTATGGTTTAAAAGATTTTGAAATGTTTTATTCAAAACCTTGGTTTTAAAAATCTTTTGTTCTCTATAACGAGAGCTCTGGTACCAAACTGTAACACCCCCAAATATTCATACTTTAGTTCAGCGGAAGAGTCGTTGGTGTTACGGGATAGCACATTACTCAAAGCATAGACAATGCTTAAAATCGCATTCTTTAATAATAAAGCATTTTCCATTCATAAATATCAAATTTACATAGGTCCCAAGTCATAGTATTTCATACAACTTTACAAAACATTTGAATAGAAATTGTTATTTAAGTGCGGGCCATAAATTCTTGTCGTCTTCCCGAGAATTACCTTCAAGTACCTGAGATAAAACATGTTAAAAAGGTCAGCGAAAACGCTGAGTGAATTCATAGAGTTTAATAAAAAATCATTAATATATCATCGGTATATAATTATTACTAAGAATCATTTTGTACAAATCTTTGTAGTAGGCCATAAAATAGGACAAATACATTTTATACAACTCTTAGTCGTATATCATAATATAGGCTTCAACCTTCAAAACCATTATACAAACCATTGTCTCAAAAACATCATACAATACGTCTTATAACGTTGTATAGAGTTAAATAAAAACCGTTGTATAAATTAAAAATAGTTTTGTAAAACCAAAACACGAACATAATATCAATAATAAGACCCCGTATTGCTAGTCAAGCAATATATTGTAATTCATTGCGTATATCAGTATTTTCGTGATTGGATTATTATAAGCCGCATGACATTGCTACCTTACTATAACAAACAACGGGTAGCTAACCCGTAATTCCTTTTGCCCATCTAAAACAGTGTGTCGTCACCATAATCACGCTTATATATATCTTCTCATACATAAATTCGCTTACCGATCAATGTGGCATGATGGGGATCAACCGTCAAGGCGCGAACTGGGTGGTCTTCCCCAAATAGTACTATTATATGCATAAGCGTCTACCAAATCCCGGTATTTCACAATTCATGCTAATGGGACTTTTAGTGACATAACCTAACTATAATAATCCATTTCATTTCATTCATCGAGTCATATAATCATTCATCGGGTCATATAATCATTCGGGTCTATATCAATAAGCAAACAATCGGGACAACTGGTGTCCTATTTTATTAAAAACTAACATGTTATCTCCCTCGCGGGTTTATAAAACATTTCATAAAACATTTAAAAGAGTGCGAGGCTATGAACTCACGTTGATTGAGAAAGGCGGGTTATCGGCGATTTGGATATACGGTACGTGCTTCAATCACAGAAACCTAGAAAAATAATACTCGTCTTAGAATCTTGTCCAATGACTTTATAAAAACAATGGCTATGTATATATGATGAATTCATAAGTATGATTATTATCAAGTGGGATTTTATCTCTTCATACACATTATAGTGTTATGTGTTAGTAAATTTTTAGACTAGTTATACTAGTTTCAACTTATTTATATATTAAGGCCCAATAAGCCCATTAAGAGCCCAATAACATTATATTAGTCCATTTATACTTTCAATACCAGGCCTATACTCATATTTTGGGCCCAAGTGGGTTAAGCCCATGAGTAAGTCCATTAGGGTTTAGCCAAAATAGTTGGGCTAGTAGTCCAATAAGGCTACTTTGGCCCGTTAATGTCCATAAGTTATAAAGCTCGGGTTTTATCGGTTTTTAATTGTCAAATGTACTTACATATCAGTAGATGAGTTATAAAAAGTTTACATTAGACGGGTCCGACCGTCTAAGTTTTATTTGACGAAAACGTTAATCTTTCGGTTTTAGCCGAAAAGACGTAAAACTTATGTATATAGTTTTATAACTTAAAAAACATATCAATTTGAAATTTTATAAAATGTCACATTTACTTATCAAAGTATATAACTTATTTATAATTATTATATAAGTTACTGTGTTTTAGGTATGTATTTTATATTAGTTTTACTTGAGTGCTTATTTTATAATATATACTTTTATTTTCCAAATCTGATTATGAAACTCACTTTCACCCTTTTTACCATATCTTGAGTTCTACAAGGAGATAGAAGCTCAAGGTTGGGCAGCACAAACTACATAATATGTGCTACAATTAAATCCTTTTTAGCTACTGCTCATTCATCCTCTAAGTGTCTCTAATAATTCGTCCAAAACAGACTATACAGATTGGAACCTTAATAATGTTTTGATCATATTTTACTCATTTTATGAATTACATTGAGTGGTCAACTCTCACATGTGTAAAAGTCATATACCGTACTGTATATTCAACAATCCAAATTATTTTAACAAGTTATCATATGATTCTTTACTGTTTTATACAGCCTACAATTTTAGTCATGATTTTAACATCTTTACATGTAGCTTTTAATCATTTTAACCAAATTTATCAACACAAGATCCCCACATAATAATTTGATCATCATATATCATCATATACATATACATTTAGAAAGAAAATACAAAATTACATTTACAAAGTAACAAGGTAATGGAAAGAATGATCTTGTTACCAACCAAGATAGTGAAAGTTATTATCAAGGCTTGGTTTTTGGATGATAAATCTTGTGATAACCCAAGACCAACTTCAAGATCACCCAACTATATGAACACCTTGATGAAAATCAGCCCTAGACTCCAAGGAAACTCCTTTGTAGATTTTATGATCACCTCCAATCAACAAGAGTTCAAAAGGCCTTCATCTTATGCAAGATTAACACAAGATTTATGGTTGAATTTAGATCAAATGGGGGTGTTTATGGTGTAAAGTGGATGGAAATATGGAGCTAGAGAGAGAGTTGAGAGAATTTTGCATGTGGAAAATGAGTTTGATGGTTTAAGTTAGCTTGTTTTGATGTATAAATGGTTTGATGCAAAACTAGGACAAGTGTCCTAATTTTTAACTAGAAAGTGGACACATCTTTGATGTGTTGTAGTAGTTTTGGCCATCCCATTGTGGGGGTGGGGCAAGAGTTATCTTGTCTCATCCCTATTAATTTACGGGTACTCCTCGATTCTAGTTTCCTTGATTTGCGTGCCCTCGGATCGTTTTACGAAAAACGTTTTTATAAATTATGAATTAGCGGCACAAAAGGAATCTAATAAAAATTGTCTCATCAAAAACGAAGTTCAAAAACGTAAATACGTAATCCTAAGGTTTCTGGTTTAGTCGTAAAGGACGCTAAATTATTCACGTAAGTTGTAATTTCTTCTCGTAAATTTGTGAGTTTATAAACCAACACAAATTAAAAATTCCATCATGATATTCGAGAATAAATTTATTTCCTGAAATATCGGACTGTCATCAAAACGGTGTATGTAAGCGTAAGCACGTAACGTAGAATTCTCCGGTTTAGACGTAGTCGATGCTACTTCAAGAAACCCAAATTTCTTCCCAAATATGAGTCAGTTCATAATATAACATTAAAATAATGGTTTTAAATAATAATTGAGAATAAAATATCGACCATAAATTGACGGATTGTCACATTTTGGGCCCAACTACACGGCTAAGAAAGTCTTTGATTCGGGTTTATTGGCTTTCTATTTACAAGGATACCCAAGAGATGGTGAAATATTGTGATGTATGCCAAAGACAAGGAAAAATTAATCAACGTGATGAGATGCCACAAAACTTCATTCAAAAATGTGAAATATTCGATGTGTGGGGCATAGACTTTATGGGACCATTTCCCTCATCTAAGGGGAATAAATACATACTCGTTGCGGTGGATTATGTTTCAAAGTGGGTTGAGGCTAAGGCCTTGCCTACTAATGATGCTTGAGTTGTAGTGAAATTCTTGAAGCAATTATTTGCTAGATTTGATGTACCTCGTGCCATTATTAGTGATCGCGGGACTCATTTTTGTAATGATCAATTTACTAGAGTCATGAAGAATTATGGTGTTAGCCATAGACTTTCTACCGTGTATCACCCACAAACAAATGGGCAAACCGAGGACACTAATCATGGTTTGAAAATAATTTTGGAACATACAGTGGGAGAGCATCACGCTTCTTGTGCGGATAAAATTGATGATGCATTGTGGACTTTTCGAACCGCATACAAGACACCTATAGGTTGCACATTATCATCTTGTATATGGAAAAGCATGCCACCTCCCTTTTGAGTTGGAACACAAGGCTTCATGGGATTTAAAATGGGCTAACTTTGACCTTAACCAAGCCGGTTCACATAGGTAAAAGCAACTTAATGAGATGAATGAGCTTAGAACCAATGCTTATGAGAATTAATTGCTTTACAAGGAAAAAACTAAGCAACTTCATGATGCCAAGATTAAGAACCGTGAGTTCAAAGTTGGAGAATCGATTTTACTCTACAACTCACGGTTGAAAATTTTTGCGGGCAAGCTTAAGTCGTGATGTACCGGTCCATTCACTATAGCTCATGTGTTTCCCTATGGGAATATTGAGTTATCTCAACCAAATGGACCAAATTTTAAAGTGAATGGCCACCGTGTGAAGCATTATTTTAGGGAGGACATTTCCGTGGAAATGGTCCAAGAGACCCCATTTTCCCTATGAATTAATTCATTGTGGGATGAGACGAGCTAGAGAATCCTTAAATCAAGCATCGAATAACTAGGTTAGATCATCTAGAGTAGACTTTGGTATGTTAGGCTTAATAATAGGGTGATAGAGTTGAGATGAAGTGTAGGGGAGGTGGCTCTTTTGTCTTTTGATGTTTGTGTAGGGTTTCTCTCTCTCATTTCATTCATGGAGCTTATGGAGGAAGCCCTCGTATCGGGTTCTTTCATACATGACTATTAATAATGTCTAAAATGATTTCACTTTAGTAGACCTTCCCTTAGCTCGAGTTAAACAAAGTACGCAATGTCCTAAGTGTAGGGGAGTTTACTCCAATGCATCTTAAACATTAAGGATAATGTTTATCTTAAGTGTAGGGTAGACTTCTATTGAAGTGAACGTGCCTAGACCATTGCCTTTGCCTTCATAATAATTGGGAAAATTTAATTTTTCAACATTTTTCAAATTTTTGATCTAATTTGGCCACAAAAATATTGCATTCATCATATTTTTTTGCGTAAATCGTTTTTATTTGCATAACACATTGAATTGTCTTTTATTCATTTTGTTCTTCAAAAAATATATGAAAAAGGAAAAAGTATAATAAAGGATATGGTTTAACAAATTTAGACTTCTTTGACATATTAGACCCATCATGAATATTTTGACTTAACCCGAGTTTGCTTATCCAAGCTTACTCTAGCTAGTATCCTTAACCATGTAAACCTTTCATTTGGTTTATTAGGCTACGCATCCACGCGTCTCATTACTTGAGATTTTAAATTGTGGAGAACGAGAGATGATAGAGTTTGAAGTAAGTTTAAAGGACTAGATAAACCTCATATTAATTACTTGTGTCTATTTTACCCTCTTTGGTAACCATTACTTTCTTGTCAACGCATGTATATATTGTTAATAAATAATCAAGAACGGTTTTAATCGGTTTTTAGTCTCTTATGCATTTTTGACTAATAATTCGTGGTTGGTATAAGTACGTCTTAAGATTCTAAGTTCGAATGTTTTATGTGTACTAGACTATTGTCATGCTTAATACTTAGCGGGTGTTTTTCTTTTAATTATTTGTTATTCTTTTTGAGGAATCAAGAAAAATAAGAGTGGCTTATAAAAAAAATGAGTGGCTAGAAAAAAAAAGAAAAAAGATAATTATACAAAACTCCCAAGAGGGGCAGTGTGGTGTTAATTATAGTAGCTATTAAATTCCAATATTACTCTCACAAGGGTTGCGGGAATTTAGTAGTTGCTCCAATCCAATATTACTCTCACAAGGGTTGCGGGATTGAAGATCCAAGGTCTCAAAAAGGCGGGTGATAAAAATTATTGCGTGAGTTTTATTTTTCTTTTCTTAGCGAGTGAGTAGCTACTTATTAAAGCATGACATAAGTTTCTTACACATAAGGCGAATGAATTATTATTTTAGGTCGGACTTATATCAATTATGGGCGGTTTTTCGAGTAATGGATAAGATGATTATCTATCATTAAATCGTATTTTCATATTTTTCAATTCTTATACTTTACGCCAAATAATGACAAATTCGCTCAAAAGCAATTTGATCAATTAAAATTAGATAGAGGAAGAATAAGTGGGGGGTATGTAGTAACATAATTATTTTTTATGAATAAGTCGATGCACTTTCACTTATGAATAATAATGATCTCGTTTCTAAGCTTGGTATGGGGAAAGTGAAACTTGAGGATGATAAGCATTCGTACAAAAGCCCTAATCAAAGTCATTGATGTCTTAATGAGTTATTTCCATCTAACCATTTCATGAAAAGCCAAAAATATATAAATATAATTGTTTTCCTTGCATTGCATTGTAAAAATTTAAAATCATACATCATATAGTGTAGCATAGTATAAGAACATATCATCTTAGCCAAGATGGGTTAATAATGAGAAAAGTGTACCCTTAAGCTTTTAAATATGTCATTGCATGTGGGCATGGCAATGGTTAAGTGTAGAGTATCAATTATAATCTATTGAACCCCTAAAACACAAGGAAATTACTAAGTTTTAATGTGATAAAATGGAATTACGTGGTATTCTTTGTTGTTTGTGATTGTGTAGGTAAAATGATACGTTTTCACACAAATACGGATTTCAAGGCTAAATAATTAAGAAAAAGACAAAAGAAGGACCATTTATGAAAAGCTCCAAAGTTCATGGGCCTTATTTGTTGATCTCAGAAGTTGAAGGGTTAAAATTGGCATTTCTAAAAAGTTCTCATGCTATTTCAAGAATTTGCCAAAGTCTAAGGGTTATTTCTTCCATTCTTCAAAGTCAAAAACTATTCAATCTGTGTGATTTACCCTCTAACCAATCAGAATGCATTATACCAGATCACACGGATCGTGGACTAACGTGATACGCATTTATGAAGCTGAGATGCAATTATTGGCAAGATCTTCACAGTAAATGCATTAAAAATCCACTCACTCCCTTTTAACCAATGAGAACTCAATATACCAAGACACACGGATCACCAGAACTACTCAATCCGTGTGATGACCAATGGAAATGTGCCACGTCATCAAGTAAATATTCAGTTTAAAAGAGTGACGAACTATGTGCCCCTTGGAGCCTTCCGATTGGACTGAACACGTCAAATAACATTTCACCTCACTTTATTCTCACCTATAAATACAGTATTTCACCCTCACTCGTAACATCCTGTTTTAGTTTTTTTAACTGTGTGTTTTACACACAGTAGAATTAGTTAGAAATAATCTCTCATTACTTTCTCTTTCTATACCTTCCATAAACACATAGTTAGTTAGAAAATTGTTGCATTTTAGTTGATTCGGTTGTGAAACTTTGTAACCATTTACATCACCATTAATAAAACTAAAAATTTCTTCCTCCTTTCGTTATCAATTCTGCATTCAGTTGAGATCCATTACTGTTACATTGCATGAGTTTTTATGAAGCTGTTATGATTACTTCATGGAATTCATTCCTTTCTCGAATGCTCATATGATCTGTTCCGTTTGATATTTGCATCCTATAAGTTCTAGCAGTTGATTTTGAAGTTGTTCTAGAGTCTATAATGGAATCTTGAAGTTTTAACATAGATTCAATTCATTTTTGATGTGTTACGATTCTCTGTTCTTGATCAAGACTTCTCTATTGACACAAGATGGTTGAGCTTATGCATTACGGTAATTAGTTCAGTTCGTGTTGAAGGAATTCTGGAGCCTGGTGATTTGATTAATACAGTAGTTTTGATCGATTAATGATGGTATCATACGTTTGGTAGAGATCTTCGAAGTTTAGCTCTGTTTATTAGGAATAGTAGAAGTTAGTAGCCAGTGATCAAAAGAAGTCAGACTCTCGAAGTGATGGAGATATTTTGGTTCATTGCGATAAGGTTTCAGATTCACGTGTTGAAATAAGCCAGTACAGCGCTGAGCTTCTTCATCAAAGGATTCATCAATTCATTATGGTTAAGCACATTAAATTTCAAGTCATTTTTTAGTTTTAAAAAATACTAGTAGCGTTGTAGAAGTAGTAGTAGCTAGTTGACTTTTGTTAAACGAGTTATGTTAAAATTGATCTGTTGGACTTGATTTGTGTTATATTGAATTAATAGTTTAGTGACATTAAGCGAAGTTTTTGGTTTTGAATCTCTTAGCAGTTCTATAGAGCATTTTTCTAAAACTTGAGTTTGGCATCATGAATCAAGATAGTTTTTGTTATCCGCTATTGTAGGAATGTTCTTTTCAGATCTTTGAGAAGTAATAGAAGTGTAACGTCTCAAATTTAATAGCTGTTAAAGTTAGGAATAGAATTTGTATTGAAATTTGGAGATTTAGCTGCTGAGAATCGAACTTAATTTTTGTTTCTATTTTTTTTATTTCGTTAGTTTCAGTCCCGGATTATGAATGTTGTCATTTCAATACTAGTCCAAATTCGTCTAATCGTTAGTCAACGCAGTAAAAACTATAACAGAATTGCTCATATGTTTGTTATGTTAGTTGGTGGATCAAACTTTTGGGCTAGTCAAACTTTGGGCTTACTTACAAATGAGTTGTACAATTAAATCTGAACCCGTAATAGTTTTGTTTTCAAATTTAGAAATTTAGAGTTTTATAAAAATCGTATTTTACTTTTATAAAATTTAGATATAGTTAAAGTTGTCATTTTATTTTTAGTTTTAAAAAAAATAGTTAGTTGAAAACTTTATAAAAATTAGTTAAAAAATTAGTTAGAAATTTTATAAAAAGTTTGTTAGAAATTAGTTTTAATCTTGTTAGGTGGTTATTCTACATAGTTTGTTACCTTAAGCAAATGAGTTACATTTTCTTGTTTAGTTGTTATATCTTGTTATCTAGTTTGTTACATACTGTTTTCCTTTACTTGTTCTAAGTGCTTTGCTTGTTGTACGTGCAATATGTTGTAGATTAGTACGTATAAGTAGAAAATATTTTTACCTTTTTACATGCTAATTGCCAAGTAGTTTAAATACCAACTTACAAACTATAACCAAAAACGATAAAGTACTTGCTTGTGATTGTTGATCAATTCGATAAGACCGAGAGAAAAACGATACTAAAAACGAACTATTAAACCTTATACTGTAAAACTTTGAATTTTTCAATGATATATAAAGAAAGTTGATTCTATCACTCTTTTGATTTTCTATCATTGTGACTTGTGTTCCATGAAGTAATACCCCAGATCAATGTTCCGCTGCGTAAAGGTAAAATGGGGGTGTTACAGTTGACATTACTTAAAACAAAAGTTTCCTTATTACCGAAGTTATGCTGATTTTTAAGGTAAGTTTTACTACTTGAATACCCAATCATTAAGTTCCCATACTCTTTATAAAATTTATAGAGACTCCCATATTGGTCTAAAAGGCCTATGTAATTGGGCTTAAGCCCATTCATTGTTTAACCCATGCTATGACACACTAACCTACAACTAGCCTAAAAACAGTCCTGGCAGAAACATACAACAAATATTGACTTGTTTTACCTATTTAGACAACTCTATAATTCATATAAAACAATAAGGAGATGTCCACACATATGAAAACCATCTCCCTGAAGTGGCTTTAAAAATAACATCATATCTTAAGAGATAAAAATTTTACACTACCATTAATATTTGTTGTCTGAAAATCTGATTTTGACACTAAATCTTATAACATAAGTTACCTAGACTTTTGACCTCATAAAAATAAAAGAAGACCATATCTAGAAACTAGATTCAGTGTACTTTATGTTAGGCACCTGAATCAATTAAAAAGCTATTATAAACTCCATTAATACCCGTTTTATTCCAAGCTATTTTTCAGACTGCCCAAACTCCTGCCATTGATTTATGTGTTTACCCCCCCCCCCCCCAATCATCCTAGGGCTTATATATCTTGCTAATAATGACTAATAAACACATTAGAGGACCCTTAGGGTTATATTAACATAAAAACTTATTATGTAAACTTATGAAAACCCTAACTACCATTAACATAGTTTTAGGGTTCATATAACCACCCTTATTATAATTATATAAAAAATAGATCCATGGTGACACATATAAAACAAAAAGACAAGAATAAATGCCTATGATAATGAAAATAGAATCAAAGAATGAAAACACCAAGGAAGCATATCAAAACCACACCAAGGTTATAGAAGAATACACCAACACACTAAAACAATGGAAAACCACCAAGAATCACCTACATCATTTTCTTGCTAGGACCTTCAATGGAGTTTTACACACTTATTAAAATAAAGAGATCTAATAATGGTGGAATATGGAGGAAGAATATGGTTGATCTAAATGAAAAGTAAAGAGAAGGAAGACAAAAATAATTTCTTGCAAAATTAAAAGATATTGTCTAAACCTTTACATGCAACTTTCTTAAAATAAGTGGTTTATCAAAAATTAAAAGATTTTATGTTAAATATGCAATGTATACATGAAATTATATAAAAAAGAATGGAAAAAATATATTTTTTTTCAAGAAAAACTAAATATCTTATGTTATTTTTGTATAATGTGCCAAAAATTATAACATAAGGTTTTAATTCCAAATACTTATTATTTAACTTAAGTTTATACTTCAAAATAACAAAATGAAATGAAATGAAAATTCAAATTTTTAAAATTTAGGTTTTACAACTGCTCTCAAGTCATCATAATGTCGATCGTCTCAGCCAGGAGATCATTGAACCATGCTCTAGTGCTCCCGATGAGTGTGGATTTGAACATGTGGCACCATGTTGAGCCCATTTTCCCACTTTGGCTAATCCTTGAAAAAAATGCACATGGTCTTCTGGATCTCCGGATCCGTGATATATCTTGACTTGGCAGGGCATACAGATCTTCTTGGGTAAGTAAAAGTTCCTTATACGAGGTGTGAATTGGTCAATGTCCTCACATAACCACGGTTGAGGCAGATTATCTTATTTTGTATTTGGTTTCTTCTTTTTTGATTCCCAATGTCCGATTTCGCTTTCCTTTGTCTCGGAATTTTGTAAGTGTATTTATGACATTACCTCTTCATGGTGTGTCCTTCTTGTTGCGGAGTTTATATTTCTCTACAACCTATCTGGGTGGAGATTGTGACTCTAATAGTAGTCTCTCGTTGCTCTTGTGTCTTTGTCAGTTTCTTTGATGTTTTTGCGCATTACCGAGTTTAAGTGGTATGGAAGCCAATCTCTGGGAATTTTGTCAAAAGGTATCCTCTCTCTTTCACCTAGCATGCTGAAGACTCCTCCGTGTTTTGTCCCCTGCCTTGTGAAGACAGTGTCTCCGCCACAACCTTTTCGGTTGGGGGATCTCCACTTTATTCACGAGAAGATAGTCTGGCTTCGCCGTGGGCTTTCGGGTATGTCCAAAGACATTTTCTCCTTACCTCTCAGCGTTCTTCTTGTTCTAAGAGTCGCAGACTCAAACAGTGGGAGGGTTCATTTGCCCTATGGCTCTTCCTCGAATTTCCACCGTAATGTAGGCGGTCTTTTTGAGTTCACAATTTTCAGTTGTGTTGTTCCTCTTAGTATAATTTTTAAACAACATGAGGTAATAGTTGATAATAGTATTCATCACAAAATTCCCTAATTGCCGCGTCGGACGCTCACTTTTTAAGGTTTTCTGCGTTTTAGTTAGCTTCCCCTCTACTACCGTGTTCCGCACAACAAACGTGGGTGGGGTAGAGAAGTTTTTTTGTCGGGTTCCTCATGTTTGAATGAGATCTTTAGAACGCTGTTGTGTACTGGGTCAAATGGATGCCGCCACTTGTAAGTTCAGTAATCGGGTCGGGGTAGAAAGTAGATATGAGTTCCTGGCGGTTGGACTCGGATGCCTTGGTTTGGATTTGATCTTGTAATAAAAAAAGAAAATATTGATTATTTCCTGCACAAATGAAAGTATATTGTTAGACCTTATCGTGAGGATGGACCCCACGATAAGATTTCATGCTATCAGAGATATATGAGTGTATTGGGAAGAGTGAGAAAATCATACCTCGTTTAGAGTGTTAGAGTATACCTTTTATAAGAGAAAGTAGTAGGCTTTCCTAGTATTTCGGATAGTACTCTGAGTGGGCCTTTGTGGTCTAAAGGCCCATTTGTCTTTATATGTTAATTGTGGCCTACGAAACTGTCCTTGGGAACTTGTCCATAGGAGTTTTGGATCCGCTTCCGGAAAGCATGTCCGGTGTTATGTTGTGGATCCGCTCTTGGAGAGTTGATCCGCTTAGAGCTTTTACCACCGTGGTGGGATTATGTGTACTTGGGCCTGAGCCCATGGTTTGGTGTATGGTTTTAGGCCCAATGGGCCGCGTCCGTACTATACACCATCAGAGATCATTTCAAACCTAGTGAGATGCCTTCTAGATTACCAAACATTGCTAACCGTAGCATATGTGGAAACCTTGGTTTTCTCGAATCTTTTAGCTACTAGGCATAGCCATTGTTCATATGATTATACAATCAAAGCGGAAAAGAACAATAAATATGTAACAAGGTGTTTGGGCACAAAACACATGAATTACTCTAATGGATTGTTCATTATATTAATAACAAACAATCACTAGGTGTGTATACATTGAATCCTACACCTAGTCGACACACGCTTTAGGTTTACATTGTATATGAATGATATATAAAACCTAATAACCCTTGGTTCCTTTTATAGTGTAAGGATTAGGGTTTTACAAAAGATAACTATGAATAAACATGAATATCTTCTATATAAATAACTAATACATAATATATTCTGCATACTTATCCTAAATAGAAGCTTCCAACAGCGTTTGACTTTTGTTGACTTCTGTCAACGCCTGATTTACTCTTGACAACGCCTGGATTACACTTGTCAATGCTTAGACAAATGCCTTCATATTTTCTTCGTTTTTGAGTTTCTGCCACATCAACTTTTTGACCCAACAATCTTCCCCTAGTTGATGTTGGCAAAACTCTATGTGTATCTCTTGTAAGTTGTACATCATTTTCAAATTGCTTCCCCTCAATTGTAGCATGTATGTCTTCCCCTTTTTGTCACATCAACAGGGAAGTAAACAATGTATGCAATCTTGAAGATTCTCCAAATGTAGGCTCTATGTAATGATCTTGAAGAAAAACAAATATAATATTCTTGATGTAGAAGTAGAATAACCCAAACCTATGTTCCATGTCTTGTACTATCCAAATGATAAAGAAATTATACTGATGATTAAATATAAGTAGACCTCGATCCCTTGTCAATATTCTCATCCTTTGTGAGACACTGAGCACGATAATGTAACTCCTTCAAGTGTTATGACAAGTCTTCGTCACCAACCATTAAAAGCACAAACAAGTTATCTTGAAAGTTAGTTGTCATGCTAATTACTTTCAAGATATGATAGAACATAACCTCGCGAAAATCTTCTTCAAACATCAAACTTACCATACGAATTCTTCCCCCTTAATCCAACACCTCTTCATGAAGAATTTTAATGAAACAACATCTTCATACCATATGTAAAAGTATGGGATTGGATAACTCTTTCACAAGGCTATCCCGATTACATAATTTAAAATATCCATCAAATTCTTCATGAATTGTTGCTAACTTACTTAAAAATCATTGACTCCTTGTAAAAACATCCGAGCCATAAATATCAACTTGATATTCTAAATAAAAACGGAGATTCCATGTACCTTTGCATGTAAATACCTCCTTTTTGTGTGCAAAAATCGTATCAATTTTTCAAACAGCAGCTATTCCTTTGTTATCCAACATCTTCCTTTGTCCAATATCCTTTTCATGTGTATTATCCAATATCAGACAATACCTATCAACGCTTGGACAAACCTTTCTCGGACAACACATGTCAGTGTTTTCCAACAACGCTTAACTTATTCTTGTCAGCGTCAAACTTAAACCTTGTCAGTGTCTCATTACTGTCAACGTCTGCTACTACTTCTTTTCTTGTGATTGTGACTGGGGTTGTAAATCCTTGTTTGAACCCACCAATCACCAATACTCATCCACGTTCCTTTGACAGTAGCATCCATTAACCAATCAAAAAGCTTAAATAGCTCAATCACACGTGAATACTACAGCCTAGATTTATTGCTTTACTTGAGCACATACGTTTCATCCAATCACAATTCTATCACCGTGTGAACACAAATACTTATTCATGTGAACACACAAATCAATATATGATCGTGTGAACACAAATTCAATCAACATCACATTCCTTTGAAATTCGTTCCTTTGATGAGCATCGATTGATCCCAAACAAATATCTTTGCTGGTCATTGCGTGATTGTCAACGCTTAATGATTATATTCCTTTTTTGATATTTAATCTCACGTAATATACTTGTTGTAGATATCACATATGACCATACAGGCATATACTGGCTGCGTCATATATATACTAATCCCAAAATAATCAGCACGTGAACAGTTCATTCATGCATTCAAGGTTACATGCTATTCTCGTCCAGTAACAAATATATCACAGCCTCAATAGTTCATCTTCATAGCAGCTTGTTACATCGCACCAGCAAACACCAAAAACTTGAACCAATCGATCTAGGGTTAAAATTTTATGCTCCAAAACCCTAATTTGGGGTTTGTAGATGAACCTTAGATCATGTATTATCTTGAATCACAACAGCCACAAACCTCATAACCTTCTGCTTTTTATGTCGATCTAGGGTTTGTGTAACCCTAGTTCATGATTTCATGTGAAAAAGAAAAAACGTTAATACCATAATCAGCGAACTTCGACCTTGAATAACTTCTTTATTAGAGCTCAGATCAAAGATCCTTTCCATGAGATTCTAGACACAAGTGCCAAGAATATATAGTTCAAAAATCACGATGATCCAACGGTTAACGAAGGAGAAATCGTGTTTTGAATATGGCTGTCCATAGAAAAACTACATATGATAACTGCCGACTTCGACGCTTAATAACTTTTTCTTGGGAATAAAACTTGACAATCCCTCTAGTGGATGTCTAGATATATGTGTATAGAACACACACAAGAAATTTCGTGACGATCCAACGGTTCAATAAAAAGTTATGGCCTTCTGAATACTTATGCGCACACAAAAACGTCTAGAAAAATCCTAGACGGATTTTTCTTTTCTTCTCGATACACGAACACCTTGTTGGTCCTAGCATCACGAGCCACGAGGCTCTGATACCAACTGTGGAAACCTTGGTTTCCTCGAATCTTTTAGCTACTAGGCATAGCCATTGTTCATATGATTATACAATCAAAGCGGAAAAGAACAATAACTATGTAACAAGGTGTTTGGGCACAAAACACATGAATTACTCTAGTGGATTGTTCATTATATTAATAACAAACAATCACTAGGTGTGATACATTGAATCCCACACCTAGTCGACACATGCTTTAGGTTTACATTGTATATGAATGATATATAAAACCTAATAACCCTTGGTTCCTTTTATAGTGTAAGGGTTAGGGTTTTACAAAAGATAACTATGAATAAACATGAATATCTTCTATTTAAATAACTAATACAGCATATATTCTGCATACTTATCCTAAATAGAAGCTTCCAACAGCGTTTGACTTTTGTTGACTTCTGTCAACGCCTGACTTACTCTTGACAACGCCTGGATTACACTTGTCAATGCTTAGACAAATGCCTTCATATTTTCTTCGTTTTTGAGTTTCTGCCACATCAACCTTTTGACCCAACAGCATACCCAATTCTAGAAGCATCAACAAATCAATTAGGAATTCTAGATCTTACTCGGACTCTAAACAGGCCATGTGCACTACTTTTAAGAAGTGTGTCTTTCATGCGAATCATGATGCTGGTGTCAAAAAATTCCTGAATGAGGCAAAATCTCATGCTAAAGCACAATCCCATATGACAACTTGTAGAAACAAACCCGTAGAACACTTTAAAATTCAGTGGAATCTAAAAGATGGATCTCTAATGGATATAGATTTTCTCCCCATAAGTCTTCCACTATTCATGAGAAAACTATGACTCCTAGATCTTGTATTAGATGGAAACCAAGGGGTAGAATCTTTTAAAAATTTGGTCTAAGGTGTATTCCCATAGGGAAGATTCTTGCCTCTTGCACAAGCAAGATCGATTATGAACCCGCACATGGTTACACTCTAACTCTTGATGACAGTTCAAGTTCACTATTAACTGTTCAAAAGGAACAAAGTTCAGAAAATACCTCATACAATGTAACACCCGCTCTGACTAAGAGACTAAGTCCTACGTTTATGGTGTCTTATCAGAAACATTATAACATAAAGGTCCAAAATGAAACTTATAAATTAAAACGTATTAAGTAAACATAATCCAACAATATCAAATCCCCAAAACAACAGGGTCTAAAATGAACAGTTCTGATAAGTTTGTAAACACTTGCCCTTTAACCACTAAAAACAAATAAAAACAAGACCTAACCATGTATTTAATATCATAAAAGTCGGAATTATGCGTGGTTTGTGTTTTTGATGTGATATAGGTACAAAAGGACAAAATATAAGAAAACACGGGATTTCATGGGCTTTTATTGAAGAAAAAGACAAAAGACATGCTTAAGGGACCAAAAGTGCAAAAGTATGAAAGTTCAAGGGCTTAAAATGAAGATTTGTGGAAGTTATAGCTTAAAGATCAAGATTTTCCAAAGATAAGGGACTGAAGTTGCCATTCTCCAAAGATAAAGGGCTAAATACAAACATTTTCTATGAATGAAACAAGTTTGGAAAGTATTTATATAATCTGCCAAAGTCTTGCAACCACAAGGACCAGTTTTGCCAAAAGAAGAAAGAAGGAAAGTAAGTGGAAGACACGTGGTCCACTCATACAAGCCATAACCATGTCACACGGATTGGTGACATGGCGCCCCTTTTCAGTGAATATCAGACGAAAAGAGAAAATAGGAAGAGGACATGTGGCTGTGTTTCTTTGGCTATCTCCACCAGAATGTAGAAGGCGATGTAGGCATTTTCATGACTCGACCTCAACATGAATTTTGCTTGCCTCAACGAGACGAATCCAACGGTACCAGTCTCATTCCATGCCATTGTATCAATAAAAAGAACCCAATTCAATTTACAAAACCACCCAAAACCCTAATCCACGTGTTTGGCTCTAATTGGCTAATTGGAGCTGTCACAACTATCACCTCTCACCTAACACTCCTTCCCTCACCCACACGCATTCCTTACTCACCTCAACAACCTCCAATCTTCCTATAAATACCCCTTTACCCCACACACCTCGCGTACTACTTTCCAGCTTAATTTTAGCATAATTTCCTTTCCATTTAGTTTAAATTTGTAGTTAGTTTAAGTTTATGTAAATTCCTTTCATATTGTAATTCAATTACTTCATTAATAAAAATAAAAAATTCCAACAATACTGTTCATGTTCGTATTCATTTGATTCTACTGAGCTATGGTTCGAATTGCTTCTATTGTTACTGGTTAACGTTTCTGAGTTGGTAGAAAAGCTTTTGGCGTTTATTATGTGATGTTTGGTTAAGCTTTGAAGTTTTTGAGGTTTTGGAGGGAAATCTGGAATTGAAACATACAGACCTTTGTGTGTTTTGGTTGATTGTTTGTAACGAATCAGAGTTAGATAGGATAGAGGAGATAGGATTCGGATACTACTACTACAAAGGAGGCCTGGATGTTTGGTAATTCTATTTTTCATTTCCTAGACAAAACATAGGCTATATGTTGATATGCTATTGTTCATGTTATTTTGCTTGTTTTGCTTGCTCTCAAACTTGTTTAGTTCTGTTTGTGTGTTCTAGTTTGGTGTTGTAGCTTCATAATGATTAGATTTGTTAAGTCCTTTGTCAAATTTTCATAAATCAAACTTTAAGGCTGTTTGGATTTGATTTGTTTGGATCTATGTTTGAGATTTGGTGTTTGAGATTTTTAGCCTCTCATTAGCTTCATATCTGTCATCAATAATCAGTCAAAGTGTTGTCAATTCACAAAGTTAAAACGGATTTTACTTGTAAAATGGTTAAGGTTTCTGGTTAGCAAATATAGCTAAACAGTCATGTTCACAGCTTCATAAATTCTTCATAAAAGTGTTTAAGGATTTGAGATCTGGTTTTCTAAGTAGATTAGAGGTTGGACAATAACTTTCTAGTTATTTGTTGGGCTTATTAACAACTCGATAATCCTAGATTTAGCTTTAAATTCAGTTGTTCATCATTTTTCTTAACTGTCAACTTATGATATTTTCAAAGTAGCTTATTAAGAGTAAGTATATGTAACACCCCCAATTTGGCCCAGTGGAAGCCCATGAGTTTTGGGCCTGTTACGTCATGATTATCCGAGTCATGATCCGAGAGAACGACCTCTATGCCAAATATCACAACGTAGACTTCAAATAATCATACAGTCAAGTACTTGAGAATACATGCTTAAAAGTGTCAACACAATGGTTGGTGAGTTCATAAGTTTTATTAAAATGTTTAAGACACTTTAAAAGTTTACAAGGACAACTACTAAAAGTAGTATCGTAAATACGTTTAGAAATCCAGAGTTTCACAATAAAGAGACATTACAACAAAGCTCGGTCACAAATCAAAGTTTAGAAATAGCATAACAGTTAACACAAAAACTTCAGTTCATACACAAGTTGTAGATAATGCTCACAATTCATTTCAATTCAGTTTTGGGTTCATGATCACCTTCACATCCAGTTCAATTCAATAGTCAAGGTCAATATAAATAACAATGTCATGTTCTAGGTTCATGTCAGTAATCAAGATCACATATGAGAATCATAAAAAAATGCATATAAGCATCATGTCAAACCTACATCTCATTATCATATCCAACCAACATATATGAAACAAACATATAAGCATCATGTCCAACCATCATTTAACCATCATATCAAACTTGCATATAACTATCATATCAAACCAGCATATAGGTATCATATCAAACCATCATATAAGCATCATATCAAGACCAGAATCATGTTAATACCACACATAAGGATTATATCAATCCACGTACAATAATCCTATCATATCTCATGCAGGTATCATGTCAGAACCACATAATCAATTCATGTCAAGATCATTTCATTACTATAGTCAAGATTCGTATCGATATCACAGCTAAGATTCATATTAGATCAATACATGATCGCAGTCAAGATATATATAAGTATCGCACTTAAGATTCATATCATATCAATACATGATCGCAGTGAGGATTCATATCAATATTTGTAGCAAGATCAAAGTCAAGATTCACATTCAAGATTCATAGCAAGATCAAGGTCAAGATTCACATTCAAGATTCATAGCAAGATCAAGGTCAAGATTCACATTCAAGGTTCATAGCAAGATCAAGGTCAAGATTCACATTCAAGCTTCATAGCAAGATCAAGGTCAAGATCCACATTAAAGATTCATAGCAAGATGGACCACAACAGTTCAGTTCAAGTACCCAAGGCAACTATAGGAGATATAGTCCCAAGTGTAGGATAAATCGGGTGTTTCAGTGGTTATGATAGCGCTAAGCTCATGATATCGAAGCTAATGATCCAGTACGTACACCACAATGTACATATAAGTTGCCCCAAGTAGGAGTCTAGCCAAGACTACCCAAGTTCCCACAAATGATATACACTCGTCCGATGTCAGAATGCACGAGTGGAGGTTGTCAAGCCTTAATAGATCTATCCATAACATAAGAGCTTACTCCAGCAGAGTAATTAACGATTCATGATAGTGGGGACTATGGCTAACACTACTTAGGCTAATCATAAACGAATTTCACTAAGCATTCACAGAAATCAATCTTTGCGTCCACAAGCAAGTACAAGCAATTATTTCACTTCACAGTATTTAACATACAAAACTGTTTAAAAGGAGCTATGGGATAGCCCTGATATTCACATGTATAAATCATCAATAATCCCAAATGTATAAACACACATGTCACGTAAACAATCCACTAAAGTACAAGCACGTACGCAATATAAGCAATCTTCAAAAAGATATCAACTTGTATTTATCACAATAACGCATGGAAAGTGTAGACATGTATATCATAAACAATAATTGAAATGCATAACACACATTTGACATCGACAAGCATGTATCTCCCCCAAAGAGATTCAAAACATTTATAAAGCGATTTGAAAATTATAAGAGGGGGTATGAACTCACATCGATGTTGCAGAACAATTAGCAGTGACGTGAATACAACAGCAGCGTAGCGTAGGCCGGAACTGCTCGATACCGGAAGTCAAAATTAATCTTATCGATCATCTCCCAGCATCCCAAATCGATGCATCCAAGCTTTCTCGATGAAGGGTTTCTTCAATACCATCGGTTCGTAAACCGTTTAAATCCCATGTCGAAGTCGTCCGGTAATCGGTTCAATAATCTGTTTAGTAATTGGTTCGGTAATCGGTTCAGTGATTGGTTCGGTAAGGTGAAGCGGAGGATACCACCATGTATGTAATATATATACCTAATATATATTACACCCGAAGTAACGAAACATGTATATAATTCATAGCTTGAATTATATAACAAGAACAAACAACGCACGAATAACTCATAATGTACATGACACGCGACATGTACAAAACTCAAGAAAGATGACAACAAAAGAATAAAATACTCCAAGCATACAATACCTTGCAATTAAAATAAACCTAAATAATTTTACACACTTTCAAAATCATCTATTAATTAATTAAAGGTCTTTTTATAAAAGGGAACACGCGTTTCAGAGTTCCAATGATGTCTCAAAAGTATATATAATAATTATGATTTTATAAAATAATATTTTATTAATTGTTGTTTCATCATTGTCAATTTAATATTCCTAACAGAGGTTTTAGTTTCTAATTAATATTTAAGAAAACTAATATATACTAAATTTATAAAACTTTCGGCATGACCTATTCGTTTATACAACGTTCCTTAATCACAAACACCACAACTTCACTTTCAATCCGCGTTTCAACATCCACATAGTTTCATTATATCAAATTAGTTATTGTCAAATTATAAGCAATATAATTTAAAACGAATTTACCGATGATCATGTCGAAAATAAACCAAACAAGTCCGATAATCAACACTTTCAACCATAATTATCCACGAATCCAAATGCCACAAAAACTGTAACAAAACCTTTATCCAAACGCCCCCTATTGGGCTGTTAAACGCGTTGCCAAACGCTCCTTATTCAGATTTTAACCACATAACTGTTAAATATAACCAAATGACACTAACGACCGTTATATCACAAAATCAAACATACACTTATTAAATTCGGATCTATACCCATTTTTAACAATAAAACATCATAATTGAATACAACACCAAAAACAATAATTATGCCACAAGCCCGACACCCTTATGGTGGTGGCTGTGGTGGCGGAACACACACACAAACACCACCGAGGGGGTGGTTTCGGTGGTACACGAGCACACGCACCCCTCGTGGGTGGCAGCTGATGACGAAGGTGATGGTGATGTTGGGGTGGCTACGGGGTATTGAGAGTAAGGGTTTTAGGTGGCGGCTGGTGGTGATGTCGTGGAGGAGGTGGTGGCGTCGTGTGGTAGATTTGGTGGTGTAGCGACGAGCTCCGGCAGGTGGTTACACATGATGGGTGGAGCCACGATGGGTGGCTGGTGGTTGTATGGTGGCGACAGCGGCCAGAAGGTGGCGGCGACGGCCAACAAATGGTGGCGGGTGGATTTTAATTATTATTAAAGTAATGATGTTATAGATCGGGTTATTTTAGGTGGATTTGGTGTTGGCCGGAAAAAGTGACGGCGCCGGAATCCGGTGGCCGGATTAGGGTTCCTGTCGCCGGAAAACTTTGAGGGAGAGAGAGAGAGTTTTATAAATTAGGGTTTGTATGTGTGTGTTGAAAAATGAAAAATGAAAGTAAAATGTGTAGTTTGTTGTATTTATATTATTGAAATGAAAGTTGTTAAAATTAAATGGAAGATTGTATATTGTTGAGGGTTAGTTGTGTAAGTATTAACTTATCTTTTCTTTTATCTCATTTAAATGTAACTCAGGACTCGATCGATAAGGATAACATTTTATTGAAAACTCGAAATTTTTACCGTTGCGTTTAAAATAGTTTTTCCACGAAAATTGGTTATTTATATGACAAGAAATTCATAAGTCACTATAAAATATTTAAATGTTAATGATCTTCCGGGTTTCTCAAACAAGCTCAGTTTTGAAGAAAAATTGACTTCAACTTGATTATTCGCGTTTTTAATAAATGTTACTAAAATAAAATAAAAAAATTATTAAACAATTTAATAAATCGTTTTATCAAGTATCTCGCGACAATTAAATATGAAATTTAATTTTTTTTGCTAGTACGCAAATTGTGCAATTTTTCAAACTTTTTCAAAATATGTCCGGTTTTCAAATCCAATAATTTGGTAGCGCTCAAAAATGAATTTTTGGATAATAACTAGTATAGTTTTTTATTATTTATGGTAAGGAAAATTCTCTGGTGTTACATCATCCACGTGTTATTTTAAGTTTTGTCCTCAAAACTCGATCGTTGTTACTAGGTTAAAACTCGATCGTTGTTACTAGGTTTAGAAGTGTCAAGAATGTCAGAAAGAAATAGGTAAAGCTGGAATGTATCCGAAATGTTTGGAAATCAATCTAACAAAGCAGTAACGGTTCAAAAAACAGATATGGACAACTAGAAGCGAAGAGTTCGACAAGTCGCCAACATCTTAAATGTCGGTAAGGGTTCATAGAATAAATAAAGGACAATTAGAGGTGAAGAATTTTAGCAAGTCGTCGACTCAGAAAAGTTGAAATAGGGTTCACAGCAGTCAGCTTGTTGGGCCCACGTCGATCGGTGTTCATTCGGAAAAATCCGTGCAACAATTCATGAGTCAAATGAAATTTATGAAATCTTTCGCCAAAACGCAGTAATGATAATGGTAAGAAGAGAAATCAATGATTAAAATCATACGGACGAATCATGAGTCAAAAGAAACACATTCCAGAATTGGAATCATAGAAGAATAACGTAAATATGAAATGATGTCAGATGTACTTAAGGCCACTTGTTTATAATTCACATTTACATACAGAGGCGTCCCAATCTATGTAAATATAAATAATAAACCTTTGGTTAAGCGATTTATGACTTCTTTATTCAAATGTAAAGGCGTCCCAATCCATTTCAATGAAGACCTCATAACTCATCTTACTAAAATATTCTCGACAAGAGTTACCATCGGAGTAGTTAAAATATCTAAGAAAATATATGCTGCCAAGAGAGTTTACGGCCGCTTCATTTACACCTTCCGTATTCAAACGTCCCATACCATCTCAATACGGAACCATAAATAAGTTCATGGTCTGGTGGCTTATGATTTCGTATTTGGATGTCCCATACCATCTAAATACGAAATCATATTTAACTTGTCGCCAGGAGACTCATGCTCCATATTTAAATGTCCCATTCCATTTAAATATGAAATCATAAGTACCCTGATTGGAGTCACACCGCAGCATTCAGACAGACAAACTATGAAAATGATATCACATCAGATTACATCAGATAATCAAACGAGACGTCGACCGTTTACACTCCAATAATAGACGTTCGCAATACCGAGAGTGTAGACGTGTATGGAGTGTACGATCATAAAACGCAATTAAGAGGATAATATAACTATTAGTAGTTATCAGTGGCAAAATCTCATTGAAATAGTTATAATCTCTAAAACGTTATTAGAGGAAATTATCAAAGGCAAGCGCAGGAGTCGTCAATGAGTTGCTTTCCATTTCAAATTCATAAACGGGAGAAAATAAATGCCAATCACGTAATAATGTGCGCAATAACACGTACTAAACAAAGAACCCGTATATAATATAATGATATATTATAATAGTTATCAAATAAATAAAGGATCTAGCCGATTACACGAGTCTTACTCATCGCCGAGGAAGTCTCGTAATTAAGTATGAATGTATATATAAAACAATCGTAACTACGTAATGCATAAAGTCAGGTGGCAGCGTATAAAGCAATCATAAACAGATCAGGCAATTATCTCTATGGTGCATAAAGCAGTCGCAAGCAGAAGTCATGTAGCGGTATATAAGATATAGCAAACGCGCAAATCAAACATCTATTGCATCCCAAAACATTAAACATATAAATTCGTTTAATAGGAAACTATAAACTCGTCTCAAGCAAAGATTCAGTTCACACAAGTAAGGCAAGTAATAGCTAACAGTACTAGCAGCAACCTAAACATAATACTATATTCAGGCGCGAACAATTTAAATCACATAAGTTTATCACGTATGTCACTAGCCAATCATGTGCTTAGTTTTTCAAATAAAATATGACTCATTGAAATCATATAGTTAATATTAGTATCTTATACTTAGGCAAAAATGTTTATTTTTTACTCGACGTAATTTCGAAAGTCTTTTGACGTAAAATTTAATTTACCCAAATTTAACTTAGTAAATTTCTCAACACGCTTTATACAGAAAATCTGACAGCCTTTCGGCGTCATTTCATAGTTTACCATTTTTAGTAAGTACTCAAATAACAATCTACATTCCTATATTTTCAACACATTCTCAAATCACAATCAACCAATATATATTTTTCCGCAAAATACTCCTTCAGCACGTCCAAATAGTCACAATCATCAGATATTTCCAACACGCATTCTTACCCTTTTCAAAACATCTTCAATATTCATGTAAGTCATTTTAAACTCGTTTTGACATTTAGAATAACCCGGTTTGACTTAAAACGTCATTTTGACCGTTTTAAAATTAGAGACAGCAACTACTTTCTATGTTTTTGCAAAAATTAAGTTTACCGACAACAAAATGCATTCGACCATATCTTGCTCATTTTAAGTCCATTTTTAGTTTATAATATATCAAAACGAAGATATTAACTTATATTTTCATAATCTTTCTAAGGTCTAACCTTTCGCCCCCTACTGAAAAGGTACTAATCTAGCGTCAAAACAATTTTTATGAACCATTAAGCTTAATATAAAATTTGGACAGAATGTCACACTTTTGTAAAAGTATCTTTTGACCACTTTTAAACACACCCAATTATTATAGTAACACTACTACTTTGTACCAAAACTCATAAACACCAATAATTTACCAAGAGCATATTTATATCCATAGATTATAATAATATAAATACAACAACTTATACTTTTATAAAAACTATATTAATGTTTTTAAAATATATAGATTTAATAGAAATGTATAGATCTAAAAGATATCATGTAAAAAAATAATTTACTTCATTCATTTTCAAGAAAACACATGATAAGTGACATACATGCATAGATATAAACAATGCAAGAATAAAATTAACGAAATATATGGTATATTACTTTATGATAAACACATAAGGTAATAACAAACATGTAGGTCAAATACCCATATAACAGTGCATGAAGCAATCGTAACATGTGAAGCAAACATTCATATAACAGTAGAACGAGAGATCGCAAACATGCATGGCAAGTATTCATATAGAAGCGGATAAGCAATCATATTATGTAAAGCAGATATTCATATATAAGAAGAATAAGCATAATGACATGCTAAAACACAAGAGAGCATCGGTTATAGTCTAGGCCTATACAATAACACCTAGTTCTCTATAACCAAGGCTCTGATACCAATCTGTAACACACCCAATTTGGCCCAGCGGAAGCTCATGAGTTTTGGGGCCTGTTACGTCATGATTATCCGAGTCTTGATCCGAGAGAACGACCTCTATGCCAAATATCACAACGCAAACTTCAAATAATCATACAATTAAGTACCTGAGAATACATGCTTAAAAGTGTCAACATAATGGTTGGTGAGTTCATAAGTTTTATTAAAATGTTTAAGACACTTTAAAAGTTTACAAGGACAACTACTAAAAGTAGTATCGTAAATACGTTTAGAAATCCAGAGTTTCACAATAAAGAGACATTAAAACAAAGCTCGGTCACAAATCAAAGTTTAGAAATAGCATAACAGTTAACACAAAAACTTCAGTTCATACACAAGTTGTAGATCATGCTCACAGTTCATTTCAATTCAGTTTTGGGTTCATGATCACCTTCACATCCAGTTCAATTCAATAGTCACGGTCAATATAAATAGCAATGTCATGTTCTAGGTTCATGTCAGTAATCAAGATCACATATGAGAATCATAAAAAATGCATATAAGCATCATGTCAAACTTGCATCTCAGTATCATATCTAACCAACATATATCAAACAAACATATAAGCATCATGTCCAACCATCATTTAACCATCATATCAAACCTGCATATAACTATCATATCAAACCAGCATATAGGTATCATATCAAACCATCATATAAGCATCATATCAAGACCACATGCATGAATCATGTTAATACCACACATAAGGATTATATAAATCCACGTACAATAATCCTATCATATCTCATGCAGGTATCAAGTTAGAACCACATAATAAATTCATGTCAAGATCATTTCATTACTATAGTCAAGATTCGTATCGATATCACAGCTAAGATTCATATTAGATCAATACATGATCGCAGTCAAGATTCATATAAATATCGCAGTTAAGATTCATATCAGATCAATACATGATCGCAGTGAGGATTCATATCAATATTCATAGCAAGATCAAAGTCAAGATTCACATTCAACATTCACATTCAAGATTCATAGCAAGATCAAGGTCAAGATTCACATTCAAGATTCATAGCAAGATCAAGGTCAAGATTCACATTCAAGGTTCATAGCAAGATCAAGGTCAAGATTCACATTCAAGATTCATAGCAAGATCAAGGTCAAGATTCACATTCAGGATTCATAGCAAGATGGACCGCAAAAGTTCAGTTCACGTACCCAAGGCAACTATAGGAGATATAGTCCCAAGTGTAGGATAAATCGGGTGTTTCAGTGTTTATGATAGCGCTAAGCTCATGATATCGAAGCTAATGATCCAGTACGTACACCACAATGTACATATAAGTTGCCCCAAGTGGGAGTCTAGCCAAGACTACCCAAGTTCCCACAAATGATATACAGTCGTCCGACGTCAGAATGCCCGAGTGGAGGTTGTCAAGCCTCAATTGATCTATCCATAACATAAGAGCTTACTCTAGCAGAGTAATTAACGATTCATGATAGTGGGGACTATGGCTAACACTACTTAGGCTAATCATAAACGAAGTTCATTGAGCGTTCATAGAAATAAATCTTTGCGTCCACAAGCAAGTACAAGCAATTATTTCACTTCACAGTATTTAACATACAAAACAGTTTAAAAGGAGCTATGGGATAGCCCTGATATTTACATGTATAAATCGTCAATAATCCCAAATGTATAAACACACATGTCACGTAAACAATCCACTAAAGTACAAGCACGTACGCAATATAAGCAATCTTAAAAAAGATATCAACTTGTATTTATCACAATAACGCATGGAAAGTGTAGACATGTATATCGTAAACAATCATTGAAATGCATAACACGCATTTGACATCGACAAGCATGTATCTCCCCCAAAAGAGATTCAAAACATTTATAAAGTGATTTGAAAATAAAAAGAGGGGGTATGAACTAACATCGATGTTGCAGAACAATTAGCAGTGACGTGAATACAAGAGCAGCGTAGCGTAGGCCGGAACTGCTCGATACCGGAAGTCACAATTTATCTTATCGATCATCTCCGAGCATCCCAAATCGATGCATCCAAGCTTTCCCGATGAACGGTTTCTTCAATACCATCGGTTCGTAAACCGTTTAAATCCCATGTCGAAGTCGTCTGGTAATCAGTTCAGTAATCGGTTCAATAATCGATTTAGTAATAGGTTCGGTAATTGGTTCAGTGATTGGTTCAGTAAGGTGAAGCGGAGGATACCACCATGTATGTAATATATATACCTAATATATATTACACACGAAGGAACGGAACATGTATATAATTCATAGCTTGAATTATATAACAAGAACAGACAACGAACGAATAACTCATAATGTACATGACACGCGACATGTACAAAACTCAAGAAAGATGACAACAAAAGAATAAAATACTCCAAGCATACAATACCTTGCAAATAAAATAAACCTAAATAATTTGACACACTTTCAAAATCATCTATTAATTAAATAAAGGTCTTTTTATAAAAGAGAACACGCGTTTCAGAGTTCCAATAAGGTCTCAAAAGTATATATAATAATTATGATTTTATAAATTAATATTTTATTAATTGTTGTTTCATTATTGTCAATTTAATATTCCTAATAGAGGTTTTAGTTTCTAATTAATATTTAAGAAAACTAATATATACTAAATTTATAAAAATTTCGGCATGACCTATTCGTTTATACAACGTTTCCCGTAATCACAAACACCACACTTTCACTTTTAATCCGCGTTTCAACATCCGCATAGTTTCATTATATCAAATTAGTTATTGTCAAATTATAAGCAATATAATTTAAAACGAATTTACCGATGATCATGTCGAAAATAAACCAAACAACTCCGATAATCAACACTTTCAACCATAATTATCCACGAATCCAAACGTCACAAAAACTGTAACAAAACCTTTATCCAAACGCCCCCTGTTGGGCTGTTAAACGCGTTGCAAAACGCTCCTTATTCATATTTTAACAACATAACCAAATGCCCTTAACAGCTGTTAAATATAACCAAATGACACTAACGACCGTTATATCACAAAATCAAACATACACTTATTAAATTCGGATCTATACCCATTTTTAACAATAAAATATCATAATTGAATACAACACCAAAAACAATAATTATGCCACAAGCCCGACACCTTTATGGTGGTGGCTGTGGTGGCGGAACACACACACGAACACCACCGAGGGGGTGGTTTTGGTGGTACACGAGCACACACACCCCCCCGTGGGTGGCGGCTGATGACGAAGGTGATGGTGATGTTGGGTGGCTACGGGGTGTTGATGTCGGCGTAAGGGTTTTAGGTGGCGGCTGGTGGTGATGTCGTGGAGGAGGTGGTGGCGTCGCGTGGTAGATTTGGTGGTGTTGCGGCGAGCTCCGGCAGGTGGTTACACATGATGGGTGGAGCCGTGATGGGTGGCTGGTGGTTGTATGGTGGCGACAGCGGCCAGAAGGTGGCGACGACTACCAGCAAATGGTGGCGGCTGTATTTTAATTATTATTAAAGTAATGATGTTATAGATCGGGTTATTTTAGGTGGATTTGGTGTTGGCCGTAAAAAGTGACGGCGCCAGAATCCGGTGGCCGGATTAGGGTTCCGGTGGCCGGAAAACTTTGAGGGAGAGAGAGAGAGAGTTTTATAAATTAGTGTTTGTATGTGTGTTTTGAAAAATGAAAAATAAAAGTAAAATGTGTAGTTTGTTGTATTTATATTATTGAAATAAAAGTTGTTAACATTTAAATGGAAGATTGTATATTGTTGATGCTTAGTTGTGTAAGTATTAACTTAACTTTTCTTTTATCTCATTTAAATGTAACTCAGGACTCGATCGGTAAGGATAACATTTTATTGAAAACTCGAAATTTTTACTGTTGCGTTTAAAATAGTTTTTCCACGAAAATAGGTTATTTATATGACAAGAAATTCATAAGTCACTATAAAATATTTAAATGTTAATGATCTTCCGGGTTTCTCAAACAAGCTCAGTTTTGAAGAAAAATTGACTTCAACTTGATTATTCGTGTTTTTAATAAATGTTATTAAAATAAAATAAAATAAATTATTAAACAATTTAATACATCATTTTATCAAGTATCTCGCGACAATTAAATATGAAATTTAATATTTTTTTGCCGGTACGCAAATTGTGCGATTTTTCAAACTTTTTCAAAATATGTCCGGTTTTCAAATCCAATAATTTGGTAGCGCTCAAAAATGAATTTTTGGATAATAACTAGTATAGTTTATTATTATTTACGGTAAGGAACATTCTCTGGTGTTACAGTATAGCTTAATTTCTTTTTCAAAGTAGCTTATATACATCTAGTAAGTTAAACATGAGCTTATTGAGCTTTTCTGAAAAAGTAAAAAGTCAACGTTGGCTTATTAATAAGCTGTTTTTAGAATTTGGATTTTCTAGCTTATTTAGTGTAAGTTTTTCAAGTCTAAGTAATATTCCGTCCATTTTGTCAGCTTATTAGTTAATCTAGGAAGAATCAGCTCTTTAAATAAGCTAGATAAGCTAAAATCAACTTTTACGATTCCTATTTTTTCTATTCCATCCCATTCCCGGACAGGCGGCTAATACTAATCTAATAAGTGAAGTTAAAGATATAGCTTATCTTAGAAGCTCAAAATAAGTTTGGCTAGCTAAAATCTGATTTAAAACTTTTGCAATTTGAACGAGCTTAATTGGTTAAGTAATAAGCTAGATTTTAGCTTATTGTGTTTAACTCGTTTTATAAGTTGTAGTTTGTTTAAATTGCTCGTTGGTCCTTTTGTTTCTTTGTTTGTTTACTTTCAGCACGAAAAGTTAATTGCTGGGAGGTCCAAACCTTTTCCTTTTATTTTCTTTTGGCCCAAAACACAGCTGATTTGGGCCTGTGAGTTGGGCCAGTTTGGACATGGGTTTGTTTGGTTTTCAGATTGGGTTGAATTGGATTTGGGCTTTTGCAAGATTTGTAAACCGTTTTTAAGAATTAATAGATTTTTAATTTTCAAAATTAGATTTTAATTAATAAAAAATAGTTTTAATAGAATAATAAAATAATAAAATAATAAAAAAATCTAAAAATAAAAAAAATAATTTTAATCTCTTAGCATTTTTATATTTTAATTTTGGAGTATTTTTAGATTTTGCATTTTATTAGTTTTATATTTGCATTTATTTCCATTTACGTGCTTAGTTTACTAGTACTTTGTTCATTATTTGTGGTACATGCACTTTGTTTTAGCAATAGTAAGTATTTTAAGTAGTATAATATTTTATCTTTTTACATGTTTGTTTGAATTAGAAATAGAATGCCAAGTAAGCATTATTAACCAAAAACGATTAATCTCTTGTTAAATTGGAAATCAATTCGAGTCGAGTCGAGGAGAAAACGATACATAAAAGATAAACATTAAAATTTCCTATATTAAATTGGCGCCGTTACCGCTTCGATCTCGTTGCGATTGACGATTTTTCGTGAGACAATTTGGATTTTGGGATCCGTTCAATTTTGAAAGTTATTTTTCTTGTTAAAAAATAAAAAATATAAAAAATATAAAATATAAAATACAAAAAAAAAATAAAAAAATCACAAAAACATTTCTTTCCTAAGATTTGCACAAACAAAATAAAAAACCAAAAAGTAACATTTTTCCTAAAGTGTTACACCAAAAATAATAAGTAGTATTATTTTTCTTATTTCTATTTCTTTCGTTTTTTATTATGAATATATCTTCTTTTAAAAAGTAAAAATACGAAAAATATTTTTCTTTTATATTACTATAGATATTACGTATACGAACCCCAATACACAATATTCCATAAGTATTGCTTTGCAATACCCTTTATTTGGAGGCGTTTCGGTTCCGTATACGTATATCGATTAAATTTAATAAAAGGAAAAAAATATATAAATACTTTCGTTAAGCAAGAATTCGAAAAAATACGAACTATACGGTGAATAGAAAGGCGACTTGCTATAAAAGGCCGTCTAAGGAAAAAGGTACTTAAGTGCTTCGCGCCACCTCGTTTCCCCCGTTCACTTGTGAGTATTTGGAGAAGGAAGGATAATCGAGGGTTTTTCCACCCAAGTAGTATTACGTATTTATTTTCTTGTAGCATTTAAATATCCAACCTCGAGAGAGATAATTTCTTCCCTTTCAAAGTCACCAAGGGCAATCCCCTTATTCCTTGGTTTTTAGTTGTATGCGCACTCGCGCGCGTACACACATACCAAATGGTGTACCTAATTCTTCTAAAAATAAGAAGAAGAACGAAAAGACCGTCTCTCAAGTCGATCCTGAGAATCGAGCTTTCGACACTACGATGGCCACGGATAACCGACCTATGATTGATATCTTGCAATCTCACGTTGAGGGAAATGATGACGCGATTGTGGTGCCCGATATTGGAGCGAATAGTTTTGAACTTAAAATGGGTTTTATTCAAATGGTTTCCGCTACAACATTTTTAGGTCGTACTCATGATGACCCACACGCTCATATTAAGAGGTTTTTACATTTGGCCAATACCGTTAAATACAATGGGATGCCACATGAGGCAATTCGTTTGCTACTCTTTCCTTTCTCCCTCGAGGGGCAAGCCCGTATTTGGCTTGATAAGGAACCACCCCAAAGTATCACCACATGGGTGGATTTTAGAGACCAAGTTCATTAACTACTTCTATCCACCATCTCGTACCACCACCTTAAGGAATGACATCATTACCTTTGAACAAAAATATGGTGAAACATTTAGTGAGTCTTGGGATAGATTTAAGGAACTTTTAAGAAGGTGTCCTCAACATAGTTTTACTAAAGTTCATCAAATTAATACTTTTTACAATAGATTAACTTTGAATGACCAAGACTCACTAAATAGTGCTTTGGGGGGAATATTCTTGTAAAATCAGTGAACGATGCTTGGGACATTATTGAAAATAAATTCAAAGTTCAAACTAAGAGTGCAAGGGCTAATATGGCTAGTGCTAGTGGAGGAGATTCTAGTAGTCACGAGGTTAAAAATCAAATTAAAAAACTTGCTACAATTGTTAAGAATCTTGCTTTAAAAGTTGATAACCCTCCTACTAGGCACGTGCATGCTCTTAGTAAAATATGTGAGACTTGTGGTGGACCACATTCATACTATAATTATGACAAGGTTTATAATCAACCCCAAGAATTCAATGCTTATAACATCAATGAAAATGAGAGGGTTCACTTTAAACCTAATGTTGATGTTAACCACTTGTCGTATATGTCTACTAACTATTTGGCTCCCCCGGGTTTTGTAGCTCCTCAAAGACCACCCCCACCCGCCCAAAATACCCAATACCAAACTAGGAACCAAGGTCCACAAAGGGGTAATTTTCAAGGGAATTCAAACATAAGGGGTTATAACCAAAATCAATGAAATTTTCAACGGCAAAACCAAGGGTTTTATTATAATAATCAAGGCTTTAATAACCAAGGTTTTAATCAAGGTTTTCAAAATTATAATCAATATCAAAACCAAGGTTTTCCAAATCAATGGTTTAACAATCAAGGGTTCAATATGCCTAATCCTCAAATGGACTTGGTTCTCCAAAAACTTAATGAGCAAGACCGTAAGCTTAAAGAAATGCAAGAGTCCACAGATAGGAAATTTATGCAAATGTTGCAAATCCTTCGACCCGAAGGTGCTCTCCCTTCTAACACCAACACCAACCCTAGGGCTAACGTGAATGCCATCACTACTAGGAGCGGTAAGACAACCGAGGGACCCTCTTTTTCCCCACCTACCATTGATAAACAAGGACCCCAGATTTCTTCTACTTCTACCCAACCTCCTTCACCACCTACTTGTGAGATTTCTCCCCTAAGTAATTCGTCTACACCTTATGTTCACCCTTCCCCTCAATCTTCTACCACACCTTCAATTCCTAAACTAATACCCGAGGTTGTGAGTGAACCGGTTCTTCCTCGATCTTCTTCTAAGTCCAATATACCTTACCCTTCAAGGTTGAGGAAGGATAAGTTGAAGAACAAGGATGATATTCAAGTTTCAAACTTCCTAAAAATGTTCAAAAAATTGAATTTTAATATCACCTTTGCCGAGGCTCTCGCTTACATGCCTAAGTATGCTAAAATGTTTAAGGATCTTCAAAAACTGACAAGGAAAAACTTCTTGATATTACTCAAACCCAACTTAATGAGAATTGTTCCGTGGTTCTTTTAAGAAAATTACCGTTTAAGCTTGGAGACCCCGGTCGATTCCTTATCCCTTGTAATTTCCCCGGTGTAGAGAATTGTATGTCTTTCGTGGATCTCGGAGCGAGTATCGATCTTATGCCATTGTCCGTGTGGAAACAATTATCTCTTCCCGAGCTAGTCCCCACTCGTATGACTTTAGAGTTAGCTAACCGTTCAGTTGCCTATCTGGTGGGGATAGCTGAGGATGTGTTCGTAGGAGTCGAAAAATTCAGTTTCCCCGCCGATTTCATTGTAGTCAACTATGAGATGGATCCCCGTGTTCCCTTAATTGTGGGTAGACTCTTCTTGAGGATCGGGCGTACATTGATTGATGTAGTCGTGGGTGAGCTTATCATGAGGGTAGGGGATGACAAAATCGTCTTTAATATGGGTAAACTTTCTAAGCTTCACGATGAGCCCGAATCCGTGAATTTAATCTATGTGCTTGACGAAGAATGCGAGGAACATTTTCACGAGGCTTGTAAGAGCGGGATTTCTCCTTTACCACATATTGAGACCGTATCTTCTATTGCTCCTTCATTGACTCCATTTGGAGAAAGTGATTTTCTTTTACACGAATTCGAAGCAAGTTTAGGAGACGTGGATTTAAAATATGACGATTCTCCCACCGATTGGGAAGTAGACATTCGTACCATTGAGAGACTTCTCAATGAGGACCATATTTCTCCACCTCCTCCTAAGGAAGTTACAAACGATGATCCAAATTTGATAAGCCTTCCACCGAAAATCCACCGGATTTAGAGCTTAAGGATTTACCGTCTCATTTAGAATACATTTTCTTAGAAGGAGTTGATAAGTTACCCGTAATTATTTCTAAGGACTTAAAAGAAGATGAAAAAGCTAGGCTTATTGAAGTTCTTAAAATCATAAGAAGGCAATTGCTTGGAAAATCTCTAACATCCGCGAAATTGATCCTAACTTTTGCACTCATAAAAAATTCTCACGAAAGATGACTTTAAACCCGAAATCCAAAGTCAAAGAAGGGTAAATCCTAAAATTCATGAAGTCATTAAGAAAGAAGTTATCAAATTTCTAGATGCCGACATGATTTACCCTATTTCGGATCCACCGTGGGTTAGTCCGGTCCATTGTGTGCCTAAGAAAGGCTGAATAACCGTTGTTCCCAATGAAAACAACGAGTTAATTCCTCCTCGACTTGTTACGGGTTGGCGAGTTTGCATAGACTATCATAAACTTAATGATGCCACTCGTAAATATCATTTTCCTCTTCCTTTCATGGATCAAATGCTCGAGCGTTTAACGAGAAATGAGTATTATTGCTTCTTAGACGGTTTCTCCGGTTATTTTAAAATTCCTATCGATCCAAAAGACCAAGAGAAAACCACATTCACTTGTCCTTATGGAACATTTGCTTACAAAAGAATGCCTTTCGGCTTATGCAATGCTCCCGTGACTTTCCAAAGGTGTATGATGGCAATATTCTATGACATGGTTAAACAAACTATGGAAGTCTTTGTGGATGATTTCTCGGTTTATAGAGACTCTTTCTCTTCTTGCCTTGCCAATTTAGAACGTATGCTTAAACGGTGTGAAGACACTCGTCTCGTTCTTAATTGGGAAAAGTGCCATTTCATGGTAAAAGAAGGCATTGTCCTAGGTCATAAAATTTCTAAAGCCGGTATCGAAGTCGATCGTGCTAAAGTTGACGTCATTGCTAAATTGCCTCTACCTACCACCGTCAAAGGAGTTAGGAGTTTCTTAGGTCACGCAGGATTCTATCGACGCTATATCCAAGTTTTTTCCAAAATAGCCCGACCGATGACTCATCTTCTTGAAAAGGACGTTCCTTTCATCTTTTCACCCGAATGTCTTGAATCCTTCGAAATTCTTAAAGGTAAATTAACTAAGGCACCGGTCTTAGTCACTCCTAATTGGGAGTTACCTTTCGAGTTAATGTGTGATGCTAGTGATTTTACGGTAGGAGTAGTTTTAGGTCAAAGAGTTAATAAGCATTTTCAACCTATTCATTATGCAAGTAAGATAATGACGGGGGCTCAATTCCATTATACCACTATCGAAAAAGAGCTTTTAGCCGTAGTGTATGCTTTTGAGAAATTTCGCCCCTATCTTGTGCTTTCCACTACTATGGTGTATACGGATCATTCCGTTTTCAAATACTTATTAACCAAACAAGATTCTAAACCGAGACTTCTTTGTTGGGTTTTGCTCTTACAAGAATTCAAAATTGAAATTCGTGATAAAAATGAGCCGAAAACCTAGCCACGGATCACTTAAGTACACTTGAGGATCCTTATCAAGGGGAACTTCTCACTAAAGAGATTAACGAATCTTTTCCCCTTAAGACCTTAATGTGTATTAATTTCAATCTTGATGATACCCCATGGTTTACGAACGTTGCAAACTATTTGGCGGGTAGAGTTCTTATCGAAGGGTTAACGTCCGAACAATAGAAAAAATTCTTTAAGGACATAAAGCATTACTATTGGGACGGCCCTTATCTTTTTATGCAATGTGCGGATCTTATCATTCGTAGGTGTGTTGATGGGCCCGCGGCTTTACAAATCCTTGAGGCTTGCCACAAAGGACCCACCGGTGGTCACTTTGGTCCTAACTACACTACGAAGAAAGTTTTTGATTCGGAATTTTATTGGCCCACCATTTATCATGACGCTCACGAGATGGTTAAGCATTGTGATGCTTTCCAACGACAAGGCAAGATCACACATAAAGACGAGATGCCTCAAAATTTCATTCAAGAGTGTGAAATCTTTGACGTATGGGGCATCGGCTTTATGGGGCCATTTCCATCATCCAAAGGGAACAAGTACATCCTCGTAGCCATTTACTATGTATCCAAATGGGTAGAAGCAAAGGCTTTACCTTCTAACGATGCGAGGGCTGTTGTGAACTTCTTAAAGCAATTGTTTGCTAGATTTGATGTTCCTCGTGCTATCATTAGCGATCGCGGTACACACTTTTGCAGTGATCAATTCGCAAGAGTTATGGCTAAGTATGGTGTCAATCACCGACTTTCCACCGTATATCATCCTTAAACCAACGGTCAAGCCGAGGTGTCCAACCGTGGACTTAAGTGAATTTTAGAGCGTACCGTGGGAGAGCATCGTGCTTCTTGCTCCGATAAATTAGACGACGCTTTTTGGGCTTTCCGTACCGCTTATAAGACACATATAGGTTGTACTCCTTATCGCCTTGTGTACAGAAAGGCATTCCACCTCCCCATTGAGTTGGAGCATAAGGCTTATTGGCCCTTGAAATAGGCTAATTTTGACATAAACAAAGTCGGTGATCTTAGGACAATCCAACTTAATGAATTGAATGAGCTTAGAAATAATGCCTATGAGAATTCGTTGATTTACAAGGACAAAACTAAGCAAATTCAAGATAGCAAGATTAAGAACCGAGAGTCCAAAGTTGGTGATCAAGTTTTACTCTTTAACTCTCGGTTGAAAATCTTTTCGGGCAAACTTATGAGCCGCTGGTCCGGTCCATTCACCGTGGCCCAAATTTTCCCTTATGGCACCATTGAGCTAGCTCAACCAAATGGGCACAACTTTAAGGTGAATGGCCAACGGGTTAAGTTGTACTTTGGAGAGGACATCTCTCATGAGATGATTCCATCCTGTTGTTCCCAAATTGATTCACTTCACCATGGTTGATTAATAGAAAATAGATGAAAATAATGAAGATTTCTAGAGAGAGAAAGTAGTGAGAGAAAGTAGAGATAAGGTGGAGAAACTTTGTGAAATTAGATTAAGAAAAAATGAGAACATCCACACTCCTAACATGCTAGGAGGGTGCTTATATAGTCCACCCACATGTAGGCTCTCTAATGGACTATATTGTTTTGGGCCGGGCTTGAATAAATGCTTAGTACCTTGAAAGAGACCTTTTAAGCTAACCATCAAGCCCGTAATGTCATGACTATTTTAACTAACTATTACAACGTTCTAAAAAAAATATTACAATATAAACCTATGACCGAACATTCTTGTTTGACTCAATATTTTGAGGCTAACAATATCCCCCAATGTGAGGTCATTCCTCTTCGATATATGGAGTTCAATGGAGATTTCGAATTTCGTCATAAATGCGTCTTGAACGTGTGATAGTAGTTTTTTTTGTTCCTTCATGTTGTGATCTTTGAGCCTTTGTCATTATCTTTCGACTTTGTCTTTTATCTTGAGATCTTCAAATTATCCTTGACTTGTCTTTGCCATCTTGCGATCTTGTGTCTTTATCCATATGCTCATACTTTTCAAAATCTTAAAAGCTTGCTAACAATCTCCTTTGAATAGAGGTCATTCCTCTACATTAATTGTTAAGGAAGATTTTGATCATCAGAGTTGCGGAAGTCTTTAGCTTTCTTGATTGTTAAATGTCTTTGGGCATGAGTATGTGGTTTTTTGAATCTTTGACTTTGCTGAGTACACCGTAACGCCACCTTCTCGAGACTAAATATAGACACAGACTGAATGGCTTTGACATTCGTCCTAAATCGGTAGCGTTTTACCTCCGGTCGGTGAAGACCGTTACACGATATTAAATATCGTACCTGTGATTAGGTATATTCAATTAAGAACCTCCTTGACAGGGTTTCGCGGCTGTACTAGTCGTTCTCTTTACTCTACTGTCTCAAAGCAAGACTGCGAACATAAAGAGTGAATCAGTTGGATAAATATCTGCTTGATTAAAGTCGTCAATTCAAATTCCTGGAACAAGTTTGATTCATTAAGAATCTTACCATTGTTGCTTTCCAGTTGACGCAAGATTGATTCATAAAGAATCTCGCAAGTTACCTACCGTAGCACTGTTTGATGTTGACGCTAGAAGAATTTCCATTCGTCACTGTGAATATTAATGAATATCACTCTGAATGTTCTGGCAAGACCATAAAGATATTGCGTAGAAACCTGAAACGAGTTTGAATCGATAAAAAAACAAACCACTTTTTGCTTTTCAGTTTTACATATGTTCAATTCATAAAGAATCTTAGACATGACCTACCGCAGTGCTATTTGATGTTAACACTAGAAGGATTTACACTCATCATTGTGAATACTAGGAAATATCACTCTGAGTGTTCTAGCAATATCGCAAGGATATTGCGTAGGACTCTCTTGGTCGTCATCCGTGTGTCCTAACGAGATTTGAATGATCTCTTGGCTCTAGACTCGATTTGTGCACTTTTAGTGGTCGGAGGCTGGAGCAGATTCCACCTGTTCAATATCAACTATCTCAGAGTGAGAAAGTCAATAGAAATCATGTTGATCTCCGTGACAATAAAACAAACTTCTTTTAAGAGAAGCCTGGGTTAGCTGGGGAGGGGTTGTGCATTGCATCACTGGGTCCATGATGTGTTGTCTTCATGATGTGTTAACCCGGTTTCTGCCTAAGTTGTATGAGGGCTTCTTTCTTTACACCCTTTATCCTTACATTTCTTTTTCATTCTTCAACCCCTTCAATGCTTACCAAGACATCATTAATAGCACCTTGTTGTGATTGTTCTAGTACTATCATCAGTACTTAGTCGGCATTCAGCTTCGTTTACATTCTACTCCATCTTTCCTAAGGACTTCTAATAATCTATTGGATTGTCCCTGGGAAGATCCCTCCGGTTCTGGTTGGATCATAGGACTTAAACCTAACCACCCTTTTTACACCAATAACGTCGTGAATTAAAGATGTTGTGGGTATTTGATCGTAACCATGAGTGCTTGAGTCTTTAGATCACATTTTAATCACATTTTCTCCCCCTATCTCTAATATATAAAATCGATTGATATTAGAGATACCAAATTTGATTAAAATATATTGTGAAAAATAGCCTTGAAACTTTTCAAATCGCCGTTTTACATCAATCAGATTCTAGAAAGCCCTGATAGCTTTGAGGTCGTTATTAGCACAAATTGACTAACAAGTATCATGCTACTATCCTATATAGCCAAACATGGGTTTGTGTACCTTGGTGAGATGAAACCTTGATTATACTGGGAGCCATAACCCCGATATAGTTAACACTAGATTTAGTGTCATCTCTAGAACCAACGGGCCAGAGAATACTTGGTCCGAGAATATCCCATTTCCCTAACTTGTTTCTTCCTTGCCTAAACCTGAAAGACACATCCAACTCACAGTGGGTGTATTTTGTAGGGTTACTCTCGCCACCTAGACAACCCTAAACCTGAAAGGCACATCCAACTCACAATGGGTGTACTTTGGAGGGCTACATTCGACATCCCCCGTAAGGAGATGTTGAATGTCCTATATTTTTGGACATTCCTCTTTCCTCTTCGGGTCCAATTAGTTTGACAATACCATCATCCATTAGACGCTGGGAGATGAGAATTCCTCTCTTTAGAAGTTAGAATTTGTACAAATTTTGAACCAGTAATAGTGAATGTATGACCCTTGTTACGACACCCTGCAAGGCGCATACTTCTTTATTCTTGGTATCTTCTTTTATTTCCACCATTTGAGGTACTTCTTTTCTTCGCCCCTCTCAATCAGCCTCACGGCAAAGGAAGCAGATTCCTTGCAACTTCTTACACAAACGCCATCGACAACAATCTTAACCTCTTTGTTGGGTAGAAACTTTATTACCATTAACTAATGTTTGTACCCCGCTGGCTTGAGGTAAAGATCGTAAGTCTTTTCTTAAAACTGTTAATATAGGAGGGGTTAAAGTTAAACATGTTTGTTTTACCTTCAACCACCAATTTTTTCATCCGCGGGTATGGAGATATAACTTGTATCTCACCCATGAAAAGGATGTAGAAATAGTGCATCCCCAGATTCCCCAGCGTATGAAATATGTTGGCGTGTCCTCCTCATATTAGAAACCATTTGCAATGGATTTGTCCTCCTAACCAAACTCACAACACTATTGGTTTTCTCCCAGATCCTGGAAGGGTATAGCTGCGACCCCGTTAAGCTTTCCTCGCCTACCCATCCACAGCAACACTCTCCTTTACTGCTCAATCGAATGTATAGTGCGATCCAGATAAAGATCTCTTTGCATTCCTCGCCTACCCATCCACAGCAGCAGTCTCCTTTACTGCTTAATAGGATGTATAGTGCGATCCAGATAAAGATATCTTTGAATTCCTCGCCTACCTATCCATAGTTGCAGTCTCCTTTACTGCTCAATCGGATGTATAGTGCGATCTTGATAAAGATCTCTTTGCATTCCTCGCCTACCCATCCACAACAGCAGTCTCCTTTACTGCTCAATCAGATGTATAGTGCGATCCAGATAAAGATCTCTTTGCATTCCTCGCCTAGCCATCCACAACAGCAGTCTCCTTTATTGCTCAATCGGATGTATAGTGCGATCCAGATAAAGATCTCTTTGCATTCCTCGCCTACCCATCCACAACAGCAGTCTCCTTTACTGCTCAATCGGATGTATAGTGTGATCCAGATAAAGATCTCTTTGCATTCCTCGCCTACCCATCCACAGCAGCAGTCTCCTTTACTGCTCAATCGGATGTATAGTGCGATCCAGATAAAGATCTCTTTGCATTCCTCGCCTAACCATCCACAGCAGTAGTCTCTTTTACTGCTCAATCAGATGTATAGTGCGATCCAGATAAAGATCTCTTTGCATTCCTCGCCTACCCATCCAGAGCAGCAGTCTCCTTTACTGCTCAATCGGATGTATAGTGCAATCCAGATAAAGATCTCTTTGCATTCCTCGCCTGCCCATCCACAGCAGCAGGCTCCTTTACTGCTCAATCGGATGTATAGTGCGATCCAGATAAAGATCTCTTTGCGTTCCTCTCCTATCCATCCACAGCAGCAGTCTCCTTTACTGCTCAATCGGATGTATAGTGCGATCCAGATAAAGATCTCTTTGCATTCTCTTCTGTTCACTTATAATGACGGAAGCTTCCATAAAAGCCAGATCAGGCGTATAAAAATAACCTATGTGTAGACCACATCGCGTTCATGCCGCCATCCGTACATGAGAGAGAACCTGAAACAAATCATGTACTTAGAACATCTCTTACTTAAAAGATAATTAAGTTTTAGTAGCTTTGAGGACAAAGCTAAAATAACGGGGTGGTGCTGTAAAATCCATGATTTTATGTAATAGATTTCCACAAAATAATCCTAGAACACATATTCATATGTTATGTTTCCTTAAGATGTGAATAAACATGTCTATCATGTAACTATACTTCTACATTCATCTTTGTTGAAAATAACTTCACAACTTAAACCATGAACTCACAACTAAGTAAAACAAGTAATGAAGTGTGTTTTTAACTATAAACAACACTTAACAAACATGGAAACATACTATACAATGTACTTATAATGTATGAGTGCATGCATATTATTACATGCTTAAACTCTCATGGACTAGCCCAAGGTTGTGCTCTTTGTATTAGGCCTAACATAAGCCCATGACCAAAGCCCATCCGTTTCCCCCTATTTGGTGAGTATCACACGGCATAGGCTTGTGTGGAAGATGGAGAGTTGCCTTGAAAAGGCAAAAGGGGACACTTGAAATGATATGTCTTACCAAGGTAAATCATACCTTTTGCCATTCCTTTCCCTCTCTCCTCTTTAAGCCGAAACACACACACACCTCACATACATGAAATCCAAATATTGTTCTTCCACTCTCTTCTCTCTCAATCATACGGCTTAAAGCCATATAAATCCAAAAACCAAGTATTAATTCCACCAAGATACTTATCTCATCTCTACTACAAATCATTGGTAGTATCATTCTCTTGGAATCACTATAAACAAGCCCTAGCTAAGCCATCTAGGACACGCCTTTATTTATACATAGGGGTTTTCTTCATCATTTTGAGTAGATCTTATATCTCCTTGTTCATCTAGATCCTCTTTGGTACTTTTAGGCAAGAGAGGTATACACATCATAATCTTTCATTTCTTCATGCATGCATCTTCATACATCTATAAACACAAGTGAATAACATGTTAAAAATCAAGATTTGGTAAGGCTATGGCCCTTATGGGTCACGACATATTTATACAAACCATGATCATGATTCAAAATCTTTTTAATAAGAAACTTATGACTTATGTGTTATGTGTTATGTGTTAAACTTGATTTAAAAACCATATAAAACTTTTATAAATCTAAATATGGCATGGGTTACAAATCTTGTTTATGGGACTTTGGTTAACCAATAACCATAGATCTCATGAAAAGAACTTGTGAAACTTTAAAATCATGAAAACCATGACCTTAAAGGTCACGGCTAGAATGAGCAAAGGCCATATGATTTGTCTACTAAGTTTTGAATAGTGGAACATGAAAGGTTACATGTTAAATGAGCTATTAAAAATCATCAAAGTAACTTATGTGAATATATATAGTCGTGGGTTACATATGACCCTAAAATAGGTTAGATGTACATACATGCTTATAAAAACCTAGATCTAATGATAAGTGTTAACTTAACATGGTATACATGAAATAAGCTAGTAGATCTAATGGGAATATTGGGAGGAACAATATAGTCGTGGGCTATACATTGTTTCTTGGAATAATAGTAGCCTTGGAAACATGCATGTAACCTAGATAATCATAATGTGTTTTTGTAAATATTTACAAGATTTAAAAACTAGTTAAAGTATTCATCTTGGAAATACCAAGATCTAAAAGCATAGCCGTGAGTTATATATGTGGGTACATGGATCTATGTTTGATTTTTAGGCCTAAACATAGTTTAGATCTTATTTTGAACGTGTGACTTATTTTCTTGATGTGTACATAGTTAGATCTAATTTTGTAACACATATAAACTACATGCAACCTTAAAATAATACTTGACTTATCTTAATAAGCCATAACTAATGTAGGTCGTGGGTTATAAGCTCCTACTAGGGCTTACGACTTACTTGTAACCTTATGACACACCTAGATCTATTTTGGTATAACACATAAAATAGATATTTAAGTTTTATTCATCTATTTAGATTGAAAATTAAATATTAATAAGCTCATAATAAGCTTATAAGAATATCCTAAGTAAAAATATACATAAAATGTAAATTAATGTTAATGGACTAATTAAGTCCATGAAAAGTTAACCTAAAACTTAAATGAACCCAATAAGCCCATTTTATAAATTATAGTGACTTAAATGGACTTAGGATCACACTTAGGCCCATTTAACTAATTAAAGGGACTTAAAAATGTATTAAGCCCAATAAATGATTTAAAGACCCATTTAAGTAAATTAGTGAACTTGAAGTATATTTAAGCCCACTAAAATAGCCCATTAGATGTTTAGCCCATTTAATGAGCCCATATAAAGTTTAAATGTTAAAATAAAAGTTTTTATAACAAAATATAACTTATAAAAACTTTTTGGATGAAAATGAAAATTTACAAAACTTAAGGACTAAAACCGTAACTTATAAAACTTGTTTTGATACACTAGTAAGCACAAAGACTGGAAATGTAAATATCCAAAAGTCTAGGGTTTAATAATTACTATCCATGGCGAATTAAACCCTAGGGACCATTTTGGGAAGTTTCCAAAAGTTATTTTGTCATTTTAAAACCCTAAGGACTATTTTTGTAAATTGCTGAAACCTAAAGAAGCCCTAGGGGCTGTTTTTGTAAATTTAGTAAAGTTATAAAACCTAGATATAACTAGGGGACCAAATCTTCCATAATCCGAAACTATAACAAGCCCTAGGTACTAAATATGTAAAATCCAAAAGTTTACTTGTTTAAAAAAATATGGAGAGACTAGTTTTGCCATGTTCCGAAACATTAACAAGCCCTAACTCTAAAATCTATTTTAATTATAATAAAACATAATTAAAAGTCTAGATCATAAGGATTAATGTATAAAACTTAAGTTTGTGATAAATAAATTATTTTATAAATATTAAATAGCTTATGAAAACTTTAGAGTTAAATAAAAATAATATTTTTTTTATGAAATATTTATTTACATTTGCATTACAAGATAAAATGTATAAACAAGATGAATGTGTGATATTAATACATGAATTCATATACTTTTAAAAATTAAAATTATATGAACGTTAAATTAAATGTTACCACATAAAAATATTATAAGTAAAATCCCTTATGTTTACTTAAATATAGAACTTGGTTATAAATTTAATTAGATGTTATTGATACAAGTACTATAAACATAAATTAATATTTTAAGTGAAACATTTTCTTTTATGTCTACTTAAATGTAAAACTTAATTGTAAGATTGAATGATTACTATAAATACATGTATGCTAACTGATATTAATAGTTAAACATTGCGTGTTTACTTAAAGATGGGACTTATATAAATAAGTTTAAATGAATATTGATGCTACTTGAACTATGGTTATTTAGATAAATACCATAGTATGAATGAACTAAGTAAAATCCGTATAAGCATACATATATGTTCTTTGTACTATCTATTAAGACTGTACTATCTGATTAGGCATTACTTTGGTGTGAGCTTTAATTGGATATCCGTGTTAAACAAGCAATTGCCTACTCCCAAGTGAGTTTACAGCCCCATATAAACTTTGATAAAACTTTCCCTTTTTGGGAAAGAAAATATGCAAACATATATTGGACATAACTGAATTGTATAAACTTGATTTTGATTGATTATTATTTAAACTGTTAAATTGTTGTAAATCGCCCGAATGTTATAAATAGATCTATTAGGGATTGACCATCCCCGTCTGGGTGAGTCATGCTCACTGTGCCTTGGCCGGGACAACAGACGTATACCATGTTGGAACTGAAATGGGTGTCTTTTTGTAAGACACTACGTCCTCATCTGTTGAGGACTATGGCGTTAAGCTTCAGTTTCTAATGATAAACAAATGTTATTTACATTTTAGTAAGAATGCTTTGTGCATTATTACTTCTATGATTATTGTATGTCCAAACTAATTAATTGTTAAAATTTGTAAAGTCACCAACTTTATGTTTTGCACAGGAGTATGAAGTTAGTATATGGTGTGTGCATGGTCTCCAGCATCTTAGTAATCTGCATCATAGGACTCGTCAGGGGTTCTATTTGGGAAACATAAACAATCAACTTATGTCGTGTTTAAGACAATTTTAATATATTTGTTTGAATAAACATGTAATCTGATTTGACTAACTTTTTATCTTATGCTCTATGGACTATATGCTATCGATCCACCCTTGTGACGTCTCCGGGGATATTTTCCGCATATTTTGACCCTACCCGGGGTGTCACAGAGAATGGTATCAGAGCATTAGTTATAGAGAACCAAATAAATTTTTAAATAAAATAAAAATAAAATGATTTTTCTTTTATTTAAAACTGGACTATAACTTATAAAAAAAATCTTTTTGGGATTTTATTTTGGGACCGCATTAGTTAAGCATATAGATCTTAGGGCATTTTATGCTATGTGAGCTAATTGTATATATATATATGTGTTTACTAAACTTGATTATTAATACTATTTGGTGAGGTATTGCTATATGTTAGACGTGCTAAACTTGAAAATTTTACACCACATAGTAGAATACTGAAATGAGAATATGAGTAATATTAAACTAAACTTCACACTTACAAATTGATAATGAACTACTTATATGATAATACATATATATGTATAAGTATAAATATTTGTAACCTTAAAACATTCTAATAATTGTTTAAAAGGGATATATTTCATAAAGCATGTAATCTAAATAATATTGTTCTTTGTTTGTAAGCTTATACTCACTTTAAACTTAAAATAATACTATTTTAGAGCCTCATGACTCCGCCTACTGCATCCATGACTCTTCTACCCATAGTAGCTCCTACTCCAGTTGTCTGTTCATCCCCACGATCGACACAGTGTGGATGGTTGTCAGCCTCAGATTCAGAGGATGACCCAGCCACCGAAGCTGTACTCCCAGAGAACCCATTTTCTATCTCAGCATCAGCCACACCGGCCCTAACCTCTATGGAGGAGGACCGGGTCCCTTCTAGCATACCATCTTCCATGCCTCTGTCCTTTTCATCAGGCTATTTCTCCGGACCCGCACCCGTCTCCACTTATGAGACCGGGGAAGGCTCCGGGGCAGGACGTGTCGATTCCGTCCAAGCCCAGATCTCCGCATTGGCTGCACGCCATGAGCGAGAGATATCCGACCTCCGCAGCCAGTTGACAGTCAGTCAACAGAGCCATGTCGTCATCTATGAGCGTATAGACACCCTTTTCCGTACTAGGAGGGAAGACTCCCAGAATGCTAAGGGCATCCAGGCTAGGACGGATGAGGCATTAAAGTGGTTATTGGATGAGAACTACCACCTCCACCAGCGCGTTCAGGTCATGGAGGGTCTGCAGCATCAGACCCATGCTGCTCTTGCCACCCAGGAGCAATCACTATCCATCTTCTTTGATCTCGCTATTGTCCGGCATGATGGGGTTACTGGGGAGATGGCTTATCTCAGAGGGGTCGTCGATAGACTCCGGAACCAGCTACTATCTGCACTCCGTACACTCAAGGATACCCGAACGACAGTTCGGACTTTATGGAACACCAGGAAGGATTCTGCAGCCCCGCCAGCTCTATCTGCACCGTCAGCCCCGGCATCATCTAGTGGACCATCCAAGCAGGATTAGTATAGACGTACTAGACTTCTTGTACGTCATGATAAGCTTACGGGATGCGTCCCGGCTATCATGACATAGGGCCTTTGTACTTTTATCCCTTTTTCAGCTTTTGATGATGTAACCCTACACTTATCTTTTCCTTTTCTTTTGGGACATGTAACTTTGGTATATGATGTTTTAAAGACTGTGTGTATCATACTTTGGATTAGGCCCGACCGGCCTATGACTTAGATTGTGTTATGCTAAGATGACTGTTAAATTTCTCATGGAAATAACATGTAATCACTTTCTTTATTATATATGTTGTGCAATGTATTATATTATGAGATCTTAACAGGTTGTCCAAATTTGTTATGAAATTAGTGCATAAGTTTCCTCGTGCAAATAATATAAAAACTATACTAATGCTTGAACTAATAATCTCATTTTGTATATGATTATAGACAAATGGTGATTATGAGGTCAAATCCCAATAATGCAACCACTTCCAATGCCGACAACGCTGAATCCCCAGAAGCTACACGAAATGTCACTGCCGCACAACTATGGGAAATGATAAGTGAAGGCATCACAGCAGCTATGGCAGCCAGAGAGCTAACCAAAATGCAAACAATGATCCAAACTCCGACGCTCGTAGAAAGAACACCAACAGGGGTTGCTCTTACCCCGACTTCTTAAAATGTAAACCCTCATACTACCGAGGGAAAGGAGTTGTTGAACTGATGCAGTGGTTTGAAAGGCTAGAGACAGTCTTCCGCATCAGTGGTTGTGCTGACGAGAACAGAGTTAAGTTTTCCACGTGCGCCCTACTTGAGAGTGCCCTTACCTGGTGGAACTCTGTGGTCGCTATCCTTGGACATGACGCTGCTTATGCTCTCACTTGGGCCAACCAGAAGGAAAGAATGACTGAGAATTACTGTCCCAGAGGAGAAATGAAGAAGTTGGAAGTCGAGTTGTGGGATCTCAAGTGTAAGAACAATGATATCATTTGGTACAACCAAAGATTTCAAGAGTTAAGCTTGATGTGCACCAGAATGTTTCCTCTAAGGAGTGACAAGATTGAAAAGTATGTCAGTGGACTCCCTGACAACATTCATGACAGTGTGCTAGCTTCACGACCCACCATTGTTGAAGGTGCCATAGAATTTGCGACTGAGCTGATCAACAAACGAGCCCGCAATCTGTCCGAGAGGCAAACAGACAACAAGAGGAAATCCGATGAAAAATCTCGTAGCCAGCACCAGCAGCCTTTCAAAAAGCAAAACGTTGGGCAAGCAGATGACACTACTCCCACAACCCGCGCTAAGAACTATCGGGGACCAGGCCCAAGTGTTCAAAATGCAACTACCATCATGTTGCTGGAGGATAATGCCAAGGATGATACAAATGTGGCCAACAAGGCCATTTTGCTCGCAATTGTCCCACCAATGTTGCTACCCCACGTCGACCCAATGCCAATCCTAGAAACAGCAGCAAGGGCAAGTCCAACGTGCGAGGGAGTGGAAGTGGGCAACATGGAAACCAAAAACCCACTGGTGGGAGCAGTAGCGGGCCAAAGAAAGCTGTGGTATGTTACGAGTGTGGAACCCCTGGGCACGTGAGACCTGATTGTCCCAAGTGGGCCAATCAGAAGAAGGACAACAAGGGAACTCCTTCGCAAGTGTACATGGCCGACAATGTCCCAGCAAATCCAGGCTCCAACATCGTACCTGGTACGTTCTTACTAAACCAATGATATGCATCTATCTTGTTTGATACATGTGTAGCTCAAAGCACTAAAATTGCTAAATTTAGTAAGGTAATGGAAATCCCTCCGATAGTTCTAGGCTCCTATTATACTGTGGAATAGTCGACGGAAAAGTTATGATAGTTAAACACCATCATACGAGGTTGATCCTTAAAACTTTTCAAATCGCCGTTTTACATCAATCAGATTCTAGAAAGCCCTGATAGCTTTGAGGTCGTTATTAGCACAAATTGACTAACAAGTATCATGCGACTATCCTATATAGCCAAACATGGGTTTGTGTACCTTGGTGAGATGAAACCTTGATTATACTGGGGAGCCATAACCCCGATATAGTTAACACTATATTTAGTGTCATCTCTAGCACCAACTGGCCAGAGAATACTTGGTCCGAGAATATCCCATTTCCCTAACTTGTTTCTTCCTTGCCTAAACCTGAAAGACACATCTAACTCACAATGGGTGTATTTTGTAGGGTTACTCCCGCCACCTAGACAACCCTAAACCTGAAAGGCACATCCAACTCATAATGGGTGTACTTTGGAGGGCTACATTCGACATCCCCCGTAAGGAGATGTTGAATGTCCTATATTTTTGTACATTCCTCTTTCCTCTTCGGGTCCAATTAGTTCGACAATACCATCATCCATTAGACGCTGGGAGATGAGAATTCCTCTCTTTAGAAGTTAGAATTTGTACAAATTTTGAACCAGTAATAGTGAATGTATGACCCTTGTTACGACACCCTGCAAGGCGCGCACTTCTTTATTCTTGGTATCTTCTTTTATTTCCACCATTTGAGGTACTTCTTTTCTGCGCCCCTCTCACTCAGCCTCACGGCAAAGGAAGCAGATTCCTTGCAACTTCTTACACAAACGCCATCGACAACAATCTTAACCTCTTTGTTGGGTAGAAACTTTAGTACCATTAACTAATGTTTGTACCCCGCTGGCTTGAGGTAAAGATCGTAAGTCTTTTCTTAAAGCTATTAATATAGGAGGGGTTAAAGTTAAACATGTTTGTTTTACCTTCAACCCCCAATTTTTTCATCCGCGGGTATGGAGATATAACTTGTATCTCACCCATGAAAAGGATGTAGAAATAGTGCATCCCCAGATTCCCTAGAGTATGAAATATGTTGGCGTGTCCTCATCATATTAGAAACCATTTGCAATGGATTTGTCCTCCTAACCAAATCCACAACACCATTGGTTTTCTCTCAGATCCTGGAAGGGTATAGCTGCGAACCTGTTAAGCTTTCCTCGCCTACCCATCCATAGCAGCAGTCTCCTTCACTACTCAATCGGATGTATAGTGCGATCCAGATAAAGATCTCTTTGCATTCCTCGCCTACCCATCCACAAGAGCAGTCTCCTTTACTACTCAATCGGATGTATAGTGCGATCCAGATAAATATCTCTTTGCATTCCTCGCCTACCCATCCACAGCAGCAGTCTCCTTTACTACTCAATCGGATGTATAGTGCGATCCAGATAAAGATCTCTTTGCATTACTCGCCTAGCCATCCACAGCAGCAGTCTCATTTACTGCTCAATCGGATGTATAGTGCGATCCAGATAAAGATCTCTTTGCATTCCTCGCCTACCCATCCAGAACAGCAGTCTCCTTTACTGCTCAATCGGATGTATAGTGCGATCCAGATAACGATCTCTTTGCATTCCTCGCCTACCCATCCACAGCAGCAGTCTCCTTTACTGCTCAATCAGATGTATAGTGCGATCCAGATAAAGATCTCTTTGCATTCCTAGCCTACCCATCCACAGCAGCAGTCTCCTTTACTGCTCAATCGGATGTATATTGCGATCTAGATAAAGATCTCTTTGCATTCCTCGCCTACCCATCCACAACAGCAGGCTCCTTTACTGCTCAATCGGATGTATAGTGAGATCCAGATAAAGATCTCTTTGCGTTCCTCTCCTATCCATCCACAGCAGTAGTTTCCTTTACTGCTCAATCGGATGTATAGTGCGATCCAGATAAAGATCTCTTTACATTCTCTTCTATTCACTTATAATGACGAAAGCTTCCATTAATGCCAGATCAGGCGTATAAGAGTAACCTAGGTGTAGACCATATCGCGTTCATGCAGCCATCCATACCTGAGAGAGAACCTGAAACAAATCATGTACTTAGAACATCTCTTACTTAAAAGATAACTAAGTTTTAGTAGCTTTGAGGACAAAGCTAAAATAACGGGGTGGTGCTTTAAAATCCATGATTTTACCATGATTTTATGTAATAGATTTCCACCCAATAATCCTAGAACACATATTCATATGTTATGTTTCCTTAAGATGTGAATAAACATGTTTATCATGTAATTATACTTCTACATTCATCTTTGTTAAAAATAACTTCACAACTTAAACCATGAACTCACAACTAAGTAAAACAAGTAATGAAGTGTGTTTTTAACTATAAACAACACTTAACAAACATGGAAACATACTACACAATGTACTTATAATGTATGAGTGCATGCATATTATTACATGCTTAAACTCTCATGGACTAGCCCAAGGTTGTGCTCTTTGTATTAGGCCCAACATCAGCCCATGACCAAAGCCCATCGTTTTCCCCCTATTAGGTGAGTATCACATGGCATAGGCTTGTGTGGAAGATGGAGAGTTGCCTTGGAAAGGCAAAAGGGGACACTTGGCATGATATGTCTTACCAAGGTAAATCATACCTTTTGCCATTCCTTTCCCTCTCTCCTCTTTAAGCCGAAACACACACACACCTCACATACATGCAATCCAAATCTTGTTCTTCCACTCTCTTCTCTCTCAATCATACGGCTTAAAGCCATATACATCCAAAAACCAAGTATTAATTCCACCAAGATACTTGTCTCATCTCTACTACAAATCATTGGTAGTATCATTCTCTTGGAATCACTATAAACAAGCCCTAGCTAAGCCATCTAGGCCACGGCTTGATTTATACATAGGGGTTTTCTTCATCATTTTGAGTAGATCTTTTATCTCCTTGTTCATCTAGATCCTCTTTGGTACTTTTAGGCAAGAGAGGTATACACATCATAATCTTTCATTTCTTCATGCATGCATCTTCATCTATTAACACAAGTGAATAACATGTTAAAAATCAAGATTTGGTATGGCTATGGCCCTTATGGGTCACGACATATTTATACAAACCATGATCACGATTCAAAATCTTTTTAATAAGAAACTTATGACTTATGTGTTATGTGTTAAACTTGATTTTAAAACCATATGAAACCTTTAATAAATCTAAATATGGCATGGGTTACAAATCTTTTTTATGAGACTTTGGTTAACCAATAACCATAGATCTCATGAAAAGAACTTGTGAAACTTAAAAATCATGAAAACCATGACCTTAAAGGTCACGGCTAGAATGAGTAAAGGCCATATGATTTATCTACTAAGTTTTGAATAGTGGAACATGAAAGGTTATATGTTAAATGAGCTATTAAAAATCATCAAAGTAACTTATGTGAATATACATAGCCGTGGGTTACATATGACCCTAAAATGGGTTAGATGTATATGCATGCTTAAAAAAACCTAGATCTAATGATAAGTGTTAACTTAACATGGTATACATGAAATAAGCTAGTAGATCTAATAGGAATATTGGGAGGAAACAATATAGCCGTGGGCTATACATTGTTTCTTGGTATAATAGTAGCCTTGGAAACATGCATGTAACCTAGATAATCATAATGTGTTTTTGTAAATATTTACAAGATTCAAAAACTAGTTAAAGTATTCATCTTGGAAATACCAAGATCTAAAAACATAGCCGTGAGCTATATATGTGGGTACATGGATCTATGTTTGATTTTTAGGCCTAAACATAGTTTAGATCTTATTTTGAACGTGTGACTTATTTTCTTGATGTGTACATAGTTAGATCTAATTTTGTAACACATATAAACTACATGCAACCTTAAAATAATACTTGACTTATCTTAATAAGCCATAACTAATAGGCCGTGGGTTATAAGCTCCTACTAGGGCTTATGACTTACATGTAACCTTATGACACACCTAGATCTAATTTGGTATAACACATAAAATGGATTTTTAAGTTTCATTCATCTATTTAGATTGAAAACTAAATATTAATAAGCTCATAATAAGCTTATAAGAATATCCTAAGTAAAAATATACATAAAATGTAAATTAATGTTAATGGACTAATCAAGTCCATGAAAAGTTAACCTAAAACTTAAATGAACCCAATAAGCCCATTTTATAATTTATAGTGACTTAAATGGACTTAGGATCACACTTAGGCCCATTTAACTAATTAAAGGGACTTAAAAATATATTAATCCCAATAAATGATTTAAAGACCCATTTAAGTAAATTATTGAACTTGAAGTATATTTAAGCCCACTAAAATAACCCATTAGATGTTTAGCCCATTTAATGAGCCCACTTAAAAATATGCTATACAAAAAGGGCTAGCGGCGCAGCTTGTTGCCCGTTTGACTTCTCCTAATATGTAAATTATATTTATTAATAATAATCATTATGGGATTTATTAAGAAAAAAAAATATAAAGTTTAAATGTTAAAATAAATTTTTTTATAACAAAATATAACTTATAAAAACTTTTTGGATGAAAATGACAATTTATAAAACTTAAGGACTAAAACCATAACTTATAAAACTTGTTTTGATAAACTAGTAAGAACAAGGACTGGAAATGTAAATATCCAAAAGTATAGGGTTTAATAATTACTATCCGTGGCGAATTAAACCCTAGGGACCATTTTGGGAAGTTTCCAAAAGTTATTTTGTCATTTTAAAACCCTAAGGACTATTTTTGTAAATTACCGAAACCTAAAGAAGCCCTAGGGGCTGTTTTTGTAAATTTAGTAAAGTTACAAAACCTAGATATAGCTAGGGGACCAAATCTGCCATAAGCCGAAACTATAACAAGCCCTAGGTACTAAATATGTAAAATCCGAAAGTTTACTTGTTTAAAAAAAATATGGAGGGACTAGTTTTGCCATGTTCCGAAACATTAACAAGCCCTAACTCTAAAATCTATTTTAATTATAATAAAACATAATTAAAAGTCTAGATCATAAGGATTAATGTATAAAACTTAAGTTTGTGATAAATAAATTATTTTATAAATATTAAATAGTTTATGAAAACTTTAGAGTTAAATAAAAATAATATTTTTTTATGAAATATATATTTACATTTGCTTTACAAGATAAAATGTATAAACAAGATGAATGTGTGATATTAATACATGAATTCATATACTTTTAAGAAATAAAATTATATGAACGTTAATTAAATTAAATGTTACCACATAAAAATATTATAAGTAAAATCCCTTATGTTTACTTAAATATTGAACTTGGTTATAAATTTAATTAGATGTTATTGATACAAGTACTATAAACATAAATTAATATTTTAAGTGAAACATTTTCTTTTATGTCTACTTAAATGTAAAACTTAATTGTAAGATTGAATGATTACTATAAATACATGTATGCTAACTGATATTAATAGTTAAACATTGCGTGTTTACTTAAAGATGGGACTTATATAAATAAGTTTAAATGAATATTGATGCTACTTGAACTATGGTTATTTAGATAAATACCATAGTATGAATGAACTAAGTAAAATCCGTATAAGCATACATATATGTTCTTTGTACTATCTATTAAGATTGTACTATCTGATTAGGCATAACTTTGGTGTGAGCTTTAATTGGATATCCGTGTTAAACAAGCAATTGCCTACTCATAGGTGAGTTTACAGCCCCATATAAACTTTGATAAAACTTTCTCTTTTGGGAAAAAAATATGAAAACATATATTGGACATAACTGAATTGTATAAACTTGATTTTGATTGATTATTATTTAAACTGTTAAATTGTTGTAAATCGTCCGAATGTTATTAATAGATCTAGTAGGGATTGACCATCCGCGTCTGGGTGAGTCATGCTCACTGTGCCTTGGCCGGGACAACAGACGTACACTGTAACACCCCCAAATAACAATTCAATACAGCAGAAGACTCGTTGGTGTTATGGGATATCACATTACTCACATCATAGACAACGCTTAAAAATCGCGTCGTTTAATAATAAAGCATTTCCATTCATAAATATCAAATTTACATAGGTCCCAAGTCATTGTATTTCATACAGGTTTTACAAAGCATTTGAATGGAAAATTATTATTTAAGTGCGGGCCATGAATTCTTGTTGTCTTCCCGAGAATTACCTTCAAGTACCTGAGACAAAACATGTTAAAAGAAAAGGTCAGCGAAAACGCCGAGTGAATTCATAGAGTTTAATAAAACCATTAATATATCATCGGTATATAATTATTACCGAAAATCATTTTGTACAAATCTTTGTAATAGGCCATAAAATAGCAAAAGTCATTTTATACAAATCCTTATCAAAATCATAATATAGGCTTTCGCCTTCAAAATCATTATACGAACCATTGTCGTTAAAAACATCATACAATACGTTTTATAACGTTATATAGATTAAATAAAATCCGTTATATGAATATGATTATATAAAACCAAAACACGAACATAATATCGATAATAAGACCCTGTATTGCTAGTCAGGCAATATATCGTAATTCAATGCATAAAGCAGTATTTCGTTATTTTTGGATTATTATAAGCCGCATGACATTGTTACCTTACTACAACAAACAACGGGTAGCTAGCCCGAAACTCAGTTTGCCCATCTAAATTAGCGTGTAGTCACAATAATCACGCTTGTGTAAATCTTCTCATACATAAATTCACTTACCAATCAATGTGGCACGACGGGGATCAACCGTCAAGGCGCGAACTAGGGTGATCGTCCCCAAATAGTACTATTATATGCATAAGCGTCTACCAAATCCCGGTAGTTCACAATTCATGCTAATGGGACTTTTAGTGACATAACCTAACTTTAATAATCCATTTTATCTCATCTATCGGGTCATTTAATCATTCATCGGGTCATACAATCATTCGGGTCCAAATCAATAAACAGACAATCGGGACAACTAGTGTCCTATTTTATAAAAACTAACATGTTATCTCCCTCGCGGGTTTATAAAATATTTCATAAAAACATTTAAAAGAGTGCGAGGCTATGAACTCACGTTGATGTGGGAAAGCGGGTTATCGACAATTCGGATGTACGGTACGTGCTTCAATCACGGAAACCTAGACAAATAATACTTGTCTTAGACTTTTTTCCAATGACTTTATCAAAATAACAATTATGTATATATATGATGACTTTATATATATGATGATGATCAAGTAGGTTTATACAGTTTACTCATTTTAGTGTTTATGTGTTGGTAACTTCTTACTAGTTTTACCTATTTACATATTTTAAGTCCAATAAGCTTATTATAAGTTCTTTAACTTGTATTAATCCATTTTATACTTTTATTATCAGTATTTATACTTTACAAGTTGGGCCCAAATGGGTTAAGCCCAATAAGTAATTTTTTTATAAGTGTTTAACTTATTTAATTAAATTATTACTCCAATATGCTAACTTAGCTCGTTAATGTCCGTATGTCATATAGTTCGGGTTTTATCGGTTTTTACTTGTATTAGGTACTTATATATCAGTATATGACTTTTAAAAACTTTACATTAGACGGGTTTGATCGTCTAAGTTTTAATTGGCGAAAAACGTTAATTTTACGGTAATAGCCGAAAAAGTCGTAAAAATCATGTTTATAGTTTTTATAACTTATAAATCTTATTCAACTACCATTTTTATAAAGTGTCTATTTATTTAACCTTATACATGTTTATATAAATGAAATTTATAAGTTAGTGGGTTTTAATTCACATTTTATACTATATTAGTTTGAGTGCTTATATAATACTATTAAACATTAATTCTTCAAAAAAATTTAGTTTCATCTTCACCATTTTTATCATATCTTGAGTTCTATAAGGAGATAGAAGCTCATTTTTGGACGGCATAAACTTCATATTATGTGCTACAAATAAGTTAGTTATAGCTACTGCTCATTCCATGTCTAACTATCCTTAACAGTCCCTGCAAAAAAGACTATTCAGATTGGTACACTCATCTTGTTTTGATCATATCTCACTCATTTTAATGATTCTATTGCATGGCCAACTCTCACATGTGTATGACATATAACACTTACTGTAAATGGATTCTACCATGCAATTTTATCAGTTTATAACTTGGTTACTTACTGTTTTTATACAGCCAACAATTTAAGCAAGATTTTATCCTTGTTTCTTATGGTTTTTCATCTTTTTAATCATATTTATCAACACTTGATCCCCACACAACATTTTTATCATCATATATTCATCATATACATATACAATAAGAAAGAAAATACATGATTACATAATCAAAATAACAAGAGGATGGGGAGAACAATCTTTATACCACCAAGATTATGTAGGTATTCATCAAGGCTTGGATTTTTGATGGAGAAACTTGTGATAGATCAACACCAATCTTCAAGACCACCAATACTTGTAAACTTCTTGTAGAAATCAGCCCTTGAACATCACCAAATCACCTCCTTGGATGCTAGAATCACCTCTAATCTTCAAGGCTTCAAAGGTTCTTCATCTTATGCATGAATAACATAAGATTTTATGGTTGAATTTGATCAAATGAGGGTGATTAGGGGTGGTTCTTGGACAAATTTTAGAGAGAGAGGAGAGTTTTTATGGTGGTTTGCATGAGTTGAATGTGAGAAATGGTTTGTTGCAAGTGGTTTTGTGGTGTATAGCTTACAAGTTAAGCTTTAACCAACAAGTGTGCAAGCTTCCTTGTGAAGTTTTGACACCTAATGGTGTGGTAGCTTACATGTTGCCATCCTATATTAGTGGGGTGGGGCAAAACTTGTTTTGTCTCATCCCACTAATTTACGGGTATGCCTCGATTCTAGTTTCCTCGATTTGCGTGCCCTCGGGTCGTTTTACGGAAAAAGTTTTTATAAATTATGAATCAACGGCACAAAACGAATCTAATAAAAATTGTCTCATCAAAAACGGAGTTCAAAAACGTAAATACGTAATCCTAAGGTTTTCGGTTTAGTCGTAAAGGACGTTAAATTATTCACGTAAGTCCTAATCTCTTCTCGTAAATTTGTGAGTTTATGAAACAACACAAATTTAAAATCTCAAAATAATATTCACGGATAAATTTATTTTCTGAAATGTCGGACTGTCACCAAAACGGTGTATGTAAACGTAAGCACGTAACGTAGAATCCTCCGGTTTAGACGTAGTCGATGCTACTTCAAGACGTAAATCCAAATTTCTTCCCAAAAATAAGTGAGTTCATATTATAACATTAAAAGAATGTTTTCAATTAAATATTGAGAATAAAATATAAACCATAAATTGACGGATTGTCACAGCATTTACCCCTAAACAGGATCTTTGTCCGCAAAGATCATCTTATCTTACTATTCGCTTCTTATAGAGTTAAAGCCATGTGGGTATTTCCTCTACATTCGGTCTTTTCTCACAAGTGTAATTCATTATAATACGCGAGTTTCATGAAACATAACTACGGGAATAAGATCAGGCTTATTGTTGACTTACTTTCTCTATCCATGATGTTCACGGGTTTTTGATGAATGCAACTTTTCGCCGATCTAAACATTATCAAGAAGTAATCAGATTTTCACTTGATAGATATTTATCAAGTTCGATATACGAAACATAATTCATGCAGCCCTTGAAGTCATAGGGTAGATCCAGCTTATATTCCTTTCAATCCAATCTTTTTACATCATCTCAATAGTCCCATTCAACGGGGACTTAATTCCCATGATCTTTCATATCTTCAATTTACTTCTCTATGGTTAAACTTTTTGGCATAACTTCGTTATCCATCCTACACTTCAAGATCAACATTTCATATTCATATAACTTCCTGCCTACTACCGGCAGTCATTAATCAAATCCTAATTTCGACGATCATCTCAGGTTTCATGGATCGGGTATTTTGTAAGGTTAGGTTCTCCATCATAGGAAACCTTAAACCTAAAAGACATGTCTAACTCACAATGGGTGTATGTAGGGTGTCTTCATCCCAACTCCTGCTTACAGATGCTCTAATATATATCCTCACAAGATTCGATCTTGATCCTAATACGATAATTATCGATGATAATCAAAGGAAAACGATTTTACAGTTTATTACCAAAGGTCAATCATTCACACATAAAACAGTACTTATAGTAATTTTTATCGTTACTTTACCTCGTCCCTTCGATTGGGGTGGTACACAGTACTCTCATCAAGATTCGTTCTCAATGACTTCTGAGCAAATCTCTAGAAATTCAATGCGAAGCGAGGATCTTGATAGAGATGATCGATACAGGCACACCATGTTTATACAACTCCTTTAAATACAAAAGAGTCAATTTCTTCATCAAGAATCTATCATTAACAGGAATGATATAAGCAGATTTGGTCAGTTTGTCGACGATGACCCAAATCGAATCAAATTCAGATGATGACCTTTGCAATAGCTAAACATTTACTAATGTATAAGGCAATGTCTGCCTTCATAATTTGCCATTAGTACAACTTCTTCAGATAAAAATACTTTAGATCAGGATTGACGTAAATAGAATACTTAAACTTATAAGATTCCAACATAACTATATTTCACAATCCTCTATATTTAGGCAACCGCAAGTGGCCTTTTAAACATGTAACGTCATCGACTTCTTAGTTCTAATGGTTCACATTAGCCGAGAACCCCTTTTTACAAACATCGTTTATTTTTATATTGTTCGGCAATTTATTTTGCACATTCATTATTAAGGAACACATCCTAATTGACTCTTTATCCTTTCTATATAATGTGTCGGTATCTACATTCACCTTTCCTGATGATATAATTAACATGTCCATAATTTACTCAGAAATTCTTTCTTCATATTTTCTAAGTTTTAGTCTCGTCTCAACTATTATTTTTATTAGTTTTTCTCAATCCGACGTTTTTAAAGCGTCGATAATTATTACAAATAAATTAATAATAATTATTAAATTTTTATGAAATGTAAACGTGAAAGTTTTAATTTTCTCAGTTCGTCTAATTATAGAAAAATGTTCAAAATAAATTTTAATTTAGTTAACACAATTTTTGTTGATTTATTGAAAATAACTAATAAGATTCGTAAATGTTCAAAAAGTTCTTTGTTTACACTTTGGTCAAAATTTTCTTAGTTGAAAAGCAAAAATTGTTGTTTCAAATTTCAAGTTATGGTTTAAATGGTTTCCTCAATTCCTCTTAGGATGTCTTGAGGTATACACAAACATTTACCCCTAAACAGAAGTTTAGTTAAATGTTTTAGTTATAAGGAATGATTCCTTAAAAATCCTTTTGATAAAACATTTGTCAAAACACATTTGCACTTTCTTTTTGGTAAAACCCAAAGTCTTAAAAGGGCTCTTGATTTTTGAAGAGTCAATATATTCCATTTTCTATTAATCACACGGTCAAATAATGTGAAGGATTAAGTCTTTCACTACTCGGCCGACTCAGGGCATTCTACAAATAATTATTAACTCATTCTTATTCTTATAAATAAACAAATGGTCCTTAATGATCACAAGCATGAATTTATCGAATTACAGCCTACACACGTGATTCATCAAATTTATGGATGCTACATGTGTATTAGTCAATCCAAACGACAGCACGTGAAACTCATAATGTTCATTACAAGTACTAGATGTATTGTTTGGAATAGATAATCTTTTTCGCGGACGCGAAGTTGATGATAAACATGTCGTGGATCAAATCTTCGAATATACGCTAGAACCTTGTAAATGATCGAACAAAACTATCATCTTGGGTAGTGGATATAGATTTTTAATCGTCAATTTACCTAGTTCACGGTAATCAATAAATATAAGGAATGATAACACCATAGCTCTTCATGATGACGAGCTTGGTAGAATAAAAGCTTACTCCGACAACTCTCTCAGTTATACGGTAATTCTTTTAATTCAGATGGTGTTGACGTACAGTGCACAAGCCACAGGTGCAGCACCGGGAATATAATCAATACCAATTTCAACTTGCCTTAATGGCAAAAGTCTAGGTAATTCACCAACAAATACTTCCTAAAGTTTCAGATAACGGAAACATCTTTTTAATAAATTCATATTAGGTTCTTTCTAGATTATAATATCTATGACTAAATCACAACCATTCACGGTATAATTTCAAGTCTAAAAGCAGGATATGGTCATCCATAAAGAATTATTTAAGTCACTTTTGATAATCAACATCTTATCTTTTAGGGGAATTCTACTCGAGTTCCCATCAATTAAGACAATGTCGTCATGTCATAATCAATCAATCTATTCTACTGGCACTATCAACTTTCCAGTTTCATTACCGTTGATAAGATGTGAACTTCTCAAAAGACTAATAATAACTCATAATCCTTCACAAATTCAAGGATATATGGAGACACAACTACCATTAAAAGAGTAAGGTCAACGCATAATCTACGCGAGAGAATTTCAAATCAGATAAAGATGAAAACATTAACGAATATGAGTCTATCCCATGTTTTCATAATTTGAGTACGCATTCGAAAGCTCCTTGGATCATTACCCAGGTCATTCAAATGAAACCAAATCAAAAAAATGATAGGAACGTCGATACGTCCAGTCGGGTATCAACACTCGGTAATCAGATACTTTTCCTAAGAATCTCACTACAAGAGAATTGGACAAGAAAGAGTTTTCAATTGTCAAATAAGACAATTTCCACAGATGGGTAAATTTGACTCAGAAGAATAGATGCTACAGGCACATATGTAGGTGTCCCTAACACTATGTCCCTATTTTTCACTTCTTGCAGATCTCATAAATTTTAATCTTTCACAATCTTCAAAGAAAATGTAGTGTTTATTCATTAGTTTTATGGTGACTACTAATCAGCCTTGCATGGTCCATTCCAAATTGTATGTAGGCGCGCAACTATATACAATTTCAAGATTAACGATGCAATACTCAGTGCGTCAAAATTTTATCATCATGTTTATAATGAAAACATTTTCATGCTTAATTCTTAAATAAGAATCAAAAATAAATTTACAAAGATTTTCTTTGTTACGAAAACAATTAAGTTTTCCAAGGTGTTTTATAAACAACTTCATTTCGATAACAATCACTTATAAATCTTACTTTGAATAATCCTTATAGTGATGAAAATTCAATTTTTCTCAAAGGATACTGTTTTATCTTATAAAAACAATGAGTGATCTGCAAAAGAGTGATGAAGAGTGGTTGACCAAGAACTAACTACAATATATCAGGAAATGAGCTTAGGTAAATAATCATGAGGTTCATGACCTCAGTGGCACTCAAAAAGAATAATCCATAACGTAACTCAATTCGAGATGAGTACTTGTTCAATGGTTGCATCACTAATTCAATCATTAGGATGAAGCAATAAAAGATAGATAACATCGATACATGTTGAATTTAGCAATCAAAGGTAGTCTTTTCATTAATCACAAACAAGTCAGAATTGTACCGTAACACATTGTGTGTCACTATGTCATACAATTCCAAGAACTCATCCTACCAACTGATGTCTCAGTTAAGTTAGGGATTATTTTAAAAGATACCACAATGAATACTAATCTACAAGAGTCATTAGGTGTCCCACCTGTCCCGGAAGATCCATCGGTCCCAATATAGAAGAAGATTTCTTCAATTTATTTCCTGGACACTGGGCATCCTCATTATTGGACAATGGCCTAGCAACAACCCTTAACACGAATCAACAATCATTTAAAACCTTATAATTCAATCACATGACTTAATGACTTCCTCTTAACAATTTCTTATTCCATACAAGTTAAATTTTACTTTATTCAAGTCTCAACCAACTTATTCTCAATTCGATATCCTACCTCGTTCTCCAATACTTTTCAATCTTATTTTTAGACCTTAATAGGGCAATAAAAGCTCGATATGAACAACACTTAATTTCCAATCCTATAGCTCTTTCAACAATAGTTATCAAATGAGTCACTAGTATGAAATGACTCACACAATCAATTTAGATTTCTCGGAAAGGTACTAGTGGCATGAGGCTTTTGGGTAATGGTTCCAATGACAGCCTCAAGTGCAACATTCACCCTTTCGATTTCAAATTTAAGAATTGGGTGACAACGAATCAGATGACATCTTTCTAGGTGGTAACGTTTTGTCAAACTCCACTCTATAAGGAAAGATCGTCATGACATCGATATCAGATTTAATCTCGCCAATTCTTCTTCAATATCACAATCAACTAATATCAACATTTCTACGAATATCAGCCATTTGTTGGGATCATAAATATCCACAACTTGGTTTAAATCAAGGATAGCTATAATTCCTACGAGAATAGCTTCGATTAATTTACTAGGGGATTTAGGGTTCCTTGTGACAATCTACGTCGTATAAATACCTCGTATAAATATCAAAATAATCATCAAACAATCATGTAATAAAATTGCATCATATGTATATATATATATATATAAGCTAAGTTATATATATATTAAAATAACACTTCTCAGTCTGGCCTTGTCGGTAACTCGGGAATTCTTTAGCACCGTTATAGTCAAAAGATTTTTAGACATTTTTAGAGAAATGTTTATAGTTAAAAGATTTTGAAATGTTTTATTCAAAACCTTGGTTTTAAAAATCTTTCGTTCTCTATAACGAGAGCTCTGATACCAAACTGTAACACCCCCAAATAACAATTCAATACAGCGGAAGACTCGTTGGTGTTATGGGATAGCACATTACTCACATCATAGACAACGCTTAAAAATCGCGTCGTTTAATAATAAATCATTTCCATTCATAAATATCAAATTTACATAGGTCCCAAGTCATTGTATTTCATACAGGTTTTACAAAGCATTTGAATGGAAAATTATTATTTAAGTGCGGGCCATGAATTCTTGTTGTCTTCCCGAGAATTACCTTCAAGTACCTGAGACAAAACATGTTAAAAGAAAAGGTCAGCGAAAACGCCGAGTGAATTCATAGAGTTTAAGAAAACCATTAATATATCATCGATATATAATTATTACCGAAAATCATTTTGTACAATGTTAGAAATACGTTTTTACGCATATTAGAAGTATCGGTCACTCCACAATATTATTAATGTTGTAATAGCTCGTAGTTAATAGTTACTTATTTGGTTAAGTAAGAACCGGTCCATGGGCTTGTCATGGACCGGCCCAAGCCCAATGTTGCTTGGAAGTATAAATACCCCTTTCCTCCTTGGAAAGGGGTTGGTTGTTGTTCTTCATTCTAGTTCCATATTAATAAAATACACATAGTTTCTCTCACTTTCTCTCTCTAATTTCTCTCACTAGAAAACATCAACCCACTTCATAGATTCATAGGTTATCAATATTCTACATTTGGTATCAAGAGCTATGGGGTGATTTAAGGTAAGGATTGTGTTGCTTTTTTAGTTTTTTGAATCAATTAGTGATCTTTAGAAAAAATCAATCTTGAATCTTGTTGTTTTTGTTTTTTTTGTTATTGGGATTAATTGATAAGGATTGGGCTTAGCTTATTTTGGTAAAAATCATAAAACTTTTTGTGGTTTTGAACAAAAAATCGGATTGAAAAGTGCTGTTCTAGTCTCGAACTATATTCCCAGATTATTCCGAATAGACATTCCGAATAGGAAGGTTTTCCGAATAGAAGGTTTTTTCCGAATAGACTTTCCGCATAGAAAAACTTTCCGAATAGCAAATTCTTTCCGAATACTAAGATTTTCCGAATAACCAATTCTTTCCGAATAGCAAAGATTTTCCGAATAGCCAAATTTTTCCGAATAGCCAATTCTTTCCGAATAACAAAGATTTTCCGAATAGCCAAACTTTCTGAATAGCAATCTTTCCGAATAGCCATCTTTCCGAATTGAAGAATTATTCCGCATAAGGATAGGTTTATTCAGCATAGGGTTTATTCCGGATAAGGGTTGTTTTCAGCATAGGGTTATTCCGAATAGGGATTATTCCGAATAGGATTTATTCTTTGTTAGGGTTATTCCGTATAAGCAAGTTCAAGGGGTTTTTGAGTTTTTTCGACGATCTTTAGTGGATTTAATCTTGATTTCAACAACACAACACAAATTCTCAACCTTTCTTCACTGCTCGATCAACTGATAATCTTTGAGTCTTTTAAGTGATCACAATGAATCCGAGTTCATTAATGCCTCAAATGACATCTCTTACGGATATCTCAATCATAACGGGAACTGATAGTCGTCCACCGATGCTGATTAAAGAGGTGTTTGAGGCATGGCATGGCCGCATGATGCAATACCTGAAGGGCAAACCAACATACGGAAGGCTTATGGTCAAATTGATTTTGAATGGTCCACTCGACTATGGTACCATTGTGGCGAATAACGTGTCTCGATCAAGAGAATGCAGCATATCCAACAAGCTACCATGATCAAATGAGTATTCCTTCTAGTGATTATGCAGCTCATCAAGACCAAGCAATGTATTGTGATGATGAGGAAGTCCCCATTCCTGTATTCAAACAAGGAGTTGACCCAGTTAAAGTGTTAACCACTATGTCTGCTTATCTCACAAGGACTTTAAGCAAACGAGGATACAGAGGATCAGCTTCAACCAACAATCAGTTGAGGAATTCATCAAATTCTCGTCAACAAGCTACTATTGAGAATGGCAGGGTAATGGTTCAACCTATTCAACCATATCAGGGGAGACCTACTACATCAACCACCAATGCTCGCACGGTCAATCCTGCTCCAATGGTCAACAATCCTCCACGGGCTAATTCCACAGGCAAGTTGAGAATGATTACATGCTACAACTGCAAGGAAGAAGGACACATGTCCAGGGATTGCAAGAAACCCAAGAGGAGAAGGGATGGACAATGGTTTGCAGAGAAGATCTATCTGGTGAATGCACAGGCACAAGGAAGGGAACTTGATGAAGAGGAGCTTGCATTTCTTGCTGATCCAGGGATTGCTGAACAAGACACTGTCACCACACAGAATGCAGCATACCAAGCAGATGATCTCGATGCGTATGACTCAGACTATGATGAATTGCAATCTGCAAAGGCTGCTCTCATGGCAACTATCTCCAGCTTAGGGCCAGAAAAGAGATCTGAGGTACTTATTAATACCACTGATGTTAGTATTCAACCACATCAAGTTGTGCAAGAGAGTGCTGATTCGAATGAGTCTTCGGTGGTGAGTCTTTCAAATGAGGAGACAATCAATGATAGTAATATCAATGTGAGTCCCCAGACTTTGAGTGAATCACAACCGGGAGCCATTTCGAATACGCATACTCCTGCTCAACAAGATTTGGTCATGGTTCCTGCTACATTTTCCTGCTACATTACTTAGCCAAATGAATGCTGCACTTTTAGAAACCCTAGCTAAGAATAAGAATTTGTCTAATGAGCTTGCCTTAAGCAACGAGAAAGTTCAAACTTTGGAATTAGTGCCTTCGTCTAGTGTTCTAACTAATCCCGAATATGATCACTTTAGAAACAAACAAATGGGTCACTTGCAAGAAATCGAAACCTTAAGAGCAGATCTTTCTAAAGAACTTAGCGAAAAAGAGTTAGTGGTCACTAATTTTCAAAAACTTCAAACAGATTTTGAGTTACTCGAATCTAAAAAGAATGAAATGGAGATTAATGCTGCTAATAAGATTAGAAGTCTAGATTATCTGCTTTTAAGACAATACGCTGCTTCTCAACTAGTGCACTTATTTGATGCTTCGTTTAGAGAATTTAACTTATCACGTCAAAAAGGCCTTCCCCCTAACCCAAGGTATGCAAAACAAGCTTTAAGACATAGTCCAAGACTTTATAATGCAACCCAATTAGGATTGGTCTTAGACCCGATTGTTATTTTCGATGATCGAACAAGTAAGGATCTAGTAGATGAGGATCGGTCATACAATTCTGCAAAATATCCCGAGTGTGATTATTTTAAAATGAATAAGGAGCTTGCTAAAACGGATTTTAGAATTCGCTTCCATATGGACAAAGATCTCATTACAGCACCAACCTACATGTTGAATGAAGAAAACCCTAGTACATTTCCTACACTTGTCAACATGGAAGGTCCTAAGGAAATTCCAAAGGATCTTCCACCTGTTAGCACTGTATGGTTAAACTTGCAAGAGATTAATCAATACTTTACTAATTTTGACAAGGTCATTTTGGAATGTACGACTTCAAATGGCCTAAACGCCGGAGAATGGGCTTTCGAACACATGAACAAGGTGTTTAAGAATGAAATCAACCCATTTGTCGAAAGTCTAAAAGGAAGTTTTGCATCTCTTAAGGAAAATCTTGTGTTTGAAATTGGTGAAGTTCAAAAAGTGTTTTATGAAATGGACACCGCTTACGAACTACAACTAATTGAAAAAGAAAAGATTTTAACCGAATATGACCGATTCTTGTCCGCAGTAATTTCGTGTGATGTGCTTACTACTGTAAATGTTAATTATTCGAATGAGCTTACATCCGCTATGATTAGTTGTGATGTTGTGAATATTTGTGATGATGTTTGTGATCTCTCTGTAAATGTTGCTGATACTGTAAATGAGGTAGATAATCATTCTTGTCACGAATCTAACGCTGAGTTTTTAAAGCTACAAGATTCTTACAATTTACTTTCAAAACGCTTTAATCAACTAGAACAACATTGTATATCTTTAGAATTAAAACAAAAAACTCAAAATGAGGATCTTTTGATATCAATTGGTTGTGAAAACGGTGTTGAGACGAGTGACAAGATGATTGCAATTGTTAAGGCCTTATAGGAAGAGATTATGAGATTGAAGAGAGATGTGTCATCAAATGAAAAACTCAAATTGGAACTAGAGGCTGCAGAGTCTAAAAACCAGGTCTTAGAAATTAGACTTTCGTCTGTTCTAGGGGAGATGGATCAGACAAGACAGGGACTATCCGCTCTTTATGGTTCACTAGAAGAACGCTTCGCTTTTAATGCGGCACAGCAACAATCTTATGTTGAACAACTGAACCAAAAGTGTGAGGAAATCTCTGACTTAAACATCCTGCTCATTGACAAAAACATGGTTTTGGCCGAGTTAAAGGAGACACTTCTTCTCACCCGACAAGAAGTTGTTGATAACTTAGCTACCGACTCTGCACCGTCCACTAGTGCTCCAACAACCAAGTCAGTAGTGCTTTATAAGAACCCGCTTCATAAGAGAAACCCGGTTACCTACAATGATTATATGAGGAATGCCATTAAGCATGTAGATCTTGTTAGGGATATTTTAGACGATCTTTATGCCTTAGATCCCTCAAGTAGCTACTATTATTCGGCTCATGAATATATTAAGCGAGTTCAATATTGCTTAGCATATTTGCAATACATAGGTACACCAGGCTCTGCACTACTTAATAATAGGCCCATTGTTGTAACTCCATTCAATAAGACTCCAGGAGCAAAACCGTCACTCGCACAATCAAATAAGGCACCTTTAAAATCTGTTGCTAATGTTCCCACTTTGCCTTCTACAGGATTAAAAGAGACTACTAAGGCTAAAGGATCGTCACTCAAGAAAGATAAGATCAAGCCCTCCACTAGTAGTGCCAAAAAGAAGAAAGTAGAAGCTCACCATAGGAATGTTAGTTCAGTTTTAAATAAAAAGAATCATGTTAAGACTAAAAGCTCTGCGCCTGTGCAGAAGCCTAAACCATTCGTGAATTCTAATTTGAATTGTTGGAATTGTAATGAATGTATGTTTTCCCAACGTCATGATTTTTGTCTTATTGATCATGTGAATGAAATGAATGCCATTAGGAATAATCTTGAATGGAAGCCGACTGGTAGAACTCGTGCCCAAGTTGGCTGGCAATGGCGTCCCACTGGTAGGACCTTTACATTAGATGGAAAAATGTGCCCTTTAACTAGGAATGCATCCATTGAGGTTAGGTCTGAGCGTCCTTTAGTTAGGCACACTAGCACTAAAGTATGGAAACAGCGCCCTTTAATTAGGTCTGCCCCCACTATAGTGCCTATCAGTGAAGAAATACCTCAGGATTTAAGCCAACTAGAATCTACACCACCAACTAGGAAGAAGAAGGCTAGGAAATCTAAGAAACCTAGAGTTAGCAAATCTAAGATTATTAAATATGTACCTGCTAATAACAAGGAACATTCAGATTCCGATACCTCTACATTGTCTTCGTGTAGTGATATTTTCAGGTGGTCCAAATCATCCTGTGGTATTTGGACTCCGGTTGTTCAAAACATATGACCGGAGATCGCTCGATGCTCCGAAATTTCGTCAGCAAGTTTCTTGGAACGGTTAAATTCGGTAATGATCATATTGCAAAGATAATGGGGTATGGTGAATATCAGATTGGAAACGTTACGATTTCAAGGGTATACTATGTAGAAGGTCTAGGTCATAACTTATTTTCAGTAGGACAGTTTTGTGATTCCAACCTAGAGGTTGCTTTTCGACAACATACTTGTTTTATCCGCAACTTGGAAGGAAAAGACTTGTTGAAGGGATCCCGTGGTGCAAATCTTTATACGTTGTCCCTACAAGACATGATGGTCGCCTCTCCAGTATGTCTTCTCTCTAAAGCATCTAAGACCAAGTCATGGTTATGGCATCGCAGATTATCTCATCTTAACTTTGATGCTATTAATCATCTGGCTAAAAACGAATTAGTTCGTGGTCTTCCAAAGCTCAAATTTCACAAGGACCATTTATGTTCCGTGTGTTCAAGGGGGAAAAGTACCAAGAAATCATACAAGCCCAAAGCTGAAGACACCAATCAAGAAAAACTTCATCTTTTGCATATGGATCTTTGTGGGCCAATGAGAACTGAAAGTGTGAGCGGTAAGAAATTCATTCTGGTTATTGTGGATGATTTCTCCAGGTTTACATGGGTTAGATTTCTACGTACAAAGGATGAAGCACCGAAGGCTATCATCACCTTTCTGAAATTCATTCAGGTACGTTTGAATACTACTGTCCGTCGTATTCGTACAGATAATGGAACAGAGTTCGTCAACCAGACTCTTCGTGATTACTATGAAGGAGTTGGTATCTCACATGAAACATCCGCTGCACGCACTCCACAACAAAACGGTGTCGTTGAAAGACGGAATCGTACGCTTATGGAAGCTGCTAGGACTATGCTTATTTATGCGAACGCTCCATTGTTCTTGTGGGCAGAAGCTATATCTACTGCATGTTTCACCCAAAACCGTTCTATCATTCGGAAACGCCATGGAAAAACACCTTACGAGCTTTTACATGACCGTAAACCCGATGTTTCATTCTTTCATGTGTTTGGTGCTCTTTGTTATCCAAACATTAATAGTGAGAACTTGGGCAAGCTTCAACCAAAAGCCGATATAGGTATTTTCATTGGTTACTCACCGTCTAAGAAAGCGTACCGAATTTACAACCGTCGTCTTGGTAAGATTGTAGAAACTATGGACGCAGATTTCGATGAGCTGACAGCGATGGCTTCTGAGCAACGCAGCTCTGAACCCGCGCTTCATGAGATGGGAACCGGTGCTATTAGTTCCCAATAATCCTACTTCTACATCATTTTTACCACCAACAAGGCCTGAGTGGGATAAACTGTTTCAACCATTGTTTGATGAATTCTTTGATCCCCCAAATGATGAAGCTCCAGCACCTGTAGTGATAGCTCCAATCCCTGAAGTCATTGCTCCTGCTAATGAAGCTTTATCAAATGCATCTTCAACTAACATTGAACCCGATGCACCTTCACCAAGTGATTCTCAAACTACACCTGAATCGTCACCCCTACTTGTGCCTAATGATGTGGAAGAGGATTCTATTGATCACGATTTGGAATATGCTCACCTGCAAGAGCTTCCTTTCTTTGGTGTAGCGATACCTAAAAACCCTTTAGCCGCGTCCACCTCAGAAGAAGCTCCTTCTATTGTTCACTCCAGACCACCTAGGATTGAAAAACATAGCACCAAATGGACAAAAGATCACCCTATTAGGAATGTTATTGGAAATCTAGATCGACTGGTATCTACACGCCATCAATTACAAGAGAGTGCACTCTATTGCTACTTTGATGCATTTCTCTCCGAAGTTGAACCTAAAAAATGGCAACATGCCATGACTCAATCATCTTGGATTGAAGCCATGCAGGAGGAACTAAATGAATTTCAACGACTTGAAGTATGGGAATTAGTTCCTCTCCCTGACAAGGCTAACATCCTTACTTTGTTGTGGGTTTATAAGGTTAAACTTGATGAGATGGGTTCAGTCTTGAAGAATAAGGCTAGATTGGTTGCTAGAGGATATAAACAAGCCTTGGGTATAGACTTTGAAGAATCTTTTGCTCCTGTGGCAAGATTGGAGGCTATTAGACTATTCCTTGCGTATGCTGCTCATATGAACATGATCGTCTATCAGATGGATGTGAAGACGGCATTTTTGAACGGTGAACTAAGGGAAGAAGTCTATGTTAGTCAGCCGGATGGGTTCGTTAGTACGGAGTTTCCTAATCATGTGTACAAGCTTAAGAAGGCTCTCTATGGGCTGAAACAAGCTCCACGCGCGTGGTATGATCTCCTTTCAACATATCTCATTTCGGAAGGCTTCTCCAAAGGCAAGGTGGACCCCACTCTATTCACTCTTAAGGAGGGCAACGACATGATTCTGGTACAAATTTATGTTGATGATATAATATTTGTTGCCACTAACATAGAATTGTCAAATCGCTTTGAGAAGATAATGTCCACACGCTTTCAGATGTCAATGATGGGAAAAATTTCATTTTTCTTAGGATTACAAATTTCTCAGAATCCCAGAGGCATCTTTATTAATCAATCCAAATATGCTCTAGAATCTTTAAAGAAATATAACTTTGAAAATTGTGACCCCGTGGACACTCCAATGGTGGAGAAATCCAAGTTAGATGAAGATAGGAATGGGACTATTGTCGATCCAAAACTTTACCGTGGGATGATCGGCACCCTTCTATATCTGACTGCTAGCAGGCCTGATTTGCAATTTGCTGTATGCATGTGTGCCCGGTATCAGGCTCGGCCTACCGAAAAGCACTTACATGTTGTTAAAAGGATCTTTCGGTATCTAAAAGGAACACTTCATCGTGGTCTATGGTATCCGAAAGATTTCTCTATTGCTTTAATATCATACGCAGATGCCGATCATGCTGGGTGTCAAGACACGAGGCGTAGCACTTCTTGATCTGTACAACTCCTTGGAGATAGATTGATCAGTTGGTCTTCAAAAAGGCAGAAAAGTGCTGCAATTTCTAGCACGGAGGCTGAATACATCGCCATGTCCGGTTGTTGTGCTCAAGTCCTTTGGATGAGATCACAATTAACTGACTACGGTTTGGGATTCAACAAAATCCCGATGTATTGTGACAACAAGAGCGCCATTGCCCTTTGTTGCAACTATGTTCAACACTCCCGGGCCAAGCACATAGACATTCGCTACCATTTCATTAAAGAGCAGGTGGAGAACGGAGTGATCAAGCTGTATTTTGTCACTACTGAGTACCAGCTGGCAGATATGTTCACCAAAGCCTTAGATCGAGGACGAATCGAGTTTTTGATCGACAAGCTTGGTATGAAATCATTCACTCCAGCGACTCTCAAAGAGTTGGCAGAAGAATCAGCTGAATAGTGGTGGTAAACTATTCAAAGTATCCTTTGTTCGTGATCATGTAATATTATCGTACATATATAAAACCACAAAAAGAAAAATACAAAATTATAAAACCAAGAAAATCCATAAAAAATATAAAACCTAGAAAAACCATAAAAATTATAAAATCAAGAAAATCCAAAAATATTTTTCGTTTTTAAATCGGGCATGTCTTTTAGTACGGTAATATTTACGGCCTTAGAAATGTCGATTAATATTGACACGGTGCCATAAATAGAGTCCGTATAAAAGTTGTACATTTTTAAAACATGCCCATTATGGCTTGTAGTTATTTCTGACTGCAACCCGGTTTTCATATTAAAGTCACGTATTTCCTTGGAAAACGTTGGCTCACAACGGGAATTAATTTTCTCGGGCATGATTTACAAGCCAAATCATGCAAAGGGATCAAGTTTACTTTACAACTTGGTCTAACACGAGTTAGTGTACGTCTCAGTGCATTAATTTGTCAAAATAAGAGAAATCTTATTGCCACCACGAATCAAACTTTTCAAGATATTAATTGGAAATGTTTTCATCATGTGCCTCGTTAAACAATGACTACAACTCTTTAAATAGAAAACGGGTCATCGTTTAAGGGGGAGAAAATGTTACATCATCTTTCACATCAAACAGATCTTCAAAAGTTTTCAAGGAAACTCAAAAAGCTCAATGGTTAATGGTTGGATTGCTGTGGCATTTGTCTTGTTGTTGCTTATAAGTTTGTCATGAATAGATTTGTGCGTGTGTTAAGATAGGTTAATCACTAAGGCTCGGGAATTTAACATTAGATAGGGTCAAAAATGACAAGAATTAAATCCTGGAAAAACAAAAGAATTTTGATTGAAGAAAGAAGAAAAGTTGAGGGGTTAAATTTGACAATATGTCAAACATGTGAAAGTTTGACCAAGTCAAAACTCACCCCTCCCCCCCCCGTTTTTCCCCTTCTCTCATTCTTCTGTTTCTTTTTCCTTTGGCCGCCATTATCATAAAAACACACACTCTCACAAATTCAACAAACACAAACAAAATCATCTATTTTCTGTGAATCAAACTTCAAGATCTTCAAAAAGGTATACAAAATCGGTTTAAACATTCATGCAATTCAATTTAATTACCTCTTTTTAACTGGAATCAATCGATTGAAGTTTCTGCTTAAAATTAGGGTTTAATTAATTGGGGTTTTGCCTGGGATTGATTCGGAATAGCACAAATTGAACTGATATGGCCTTTAGAACTCTTGAATCAAACGAATTAGTGCCTAATTAGAAAAAAATCGTAACTGTTTGAACTTTCCGAGTAGGATGATCTTTCCGAATAAGGCATTTTTTCGAATAGAATGAACATTCCGCATAGGAGGATTATTCCGAATAGAAGGAACATTCCGAATAGAAGCTTTATTCCGCATAGGATAATCTTTCCGAATAGAAGCTTTATTCCGCATAGGATAATCTTTCCGAATAGAAGCTTTATTCCGCATAGGCCTAACTTTCCGAATAAAGAATTTTATTCCGCATAGACAGATCTTTCCGAATAAAGAAATTTTTCCGCATAGCCTGATCTCTCCGAATAGAAATTTATTCCGTATAGACCGATCTTTCCGAATAGAACTTTATTCCGCATAGACAGATCTTTCCGAATAGAATTTTTATTCCGCATAAACAGATCTTTCAGAATAGAAGTTCTATTCCGCATAGGCTGTTTATTCCGTATAGGATGATTATTCCGGGTAGGCATGACATTCCGCATAGGATAATTATTCCGCATAGTATGTTTAATCCACCATGTCATGTTTATTCCGGATAGTGGTTTATGCTCAATTAAATGCTTATTCTGACCAAAGGATGTTTGAGTGATTTTTGCAAGCTTAAGGGACTAGGTCATATGTTTAATGCTTAGGAATACAATCATAATGATATTCATTTTTTGTATGTATCAACCTTTGTGTTTTATCTTAAGCAGAAACGATGACTAACCCAACAGTACAACAAATACAAGACGCCAGAGCCACCGCCATTGCCGAAGCCAAGACTCTAAAGTTTCTTCCAAACAACTTCCGTTTGAAGGAGGTATCTCATTCTACCCATAATGGATTTAAGGTAGGTACAGCCATACTTGATAAATCTCATCTAAAGCATGCACTAAGGAGAAGTGCTTCAGTGCCCTATGACTACCTTTACGAGTTCTGGGCTACCAAAGAGAGGACGTCGAACAAAATCACATTTTCATTGGACAACAAGCAGCAGACGCTTACTGTGACAGACTTCAGGAAGATCTTTGGATTTCGGCCGACACTCAAAGGCCTATCATTCTCAGCCAACCCGACTAAGGACCAGATCATGGAAATGTTCACTGCCATTGGATGTCTTGACATACGAACCGTGTCTGAGTTTACTACTGCCAAAGTTGGTCAACCATGGAAAGCTATTTTTGGGATTCTAAGCCGATGTTTCACACCCAAAACAACTGGGTTTGATGCTGTTCGTCCGCCAATCATCAAGATGTTTTATGGTATGTTCAAAGGTATGGGTATTGATTATGCATCATTGCTGTGGGAGGAGTTTACGTTTCAACTCTTCACAAACACGAAGGGTAAGGTTAAAAGTTACCAGTACCCTAGGTTCATTAAGCTGATCATACATTACTTTATGGAAAACGATGCATCTGTTGATAAGCGTGCAGGTAATCGTCACCACACGATGGATGATGATGATTTGGTAGACTTAAGGCAGGAGACTCATTCGAATACGGTTATTCCTGGTCCCATTCCCAGTCATCTTCTGACCGATGAGATTATCGCTTCTAAAGACTACAAGAACTTGCTAAAAGAAATTGAGAATCAACGAGCAAGCATTCTAGCAGGTGAAGACTCATCTACCACGATTAAGAGCAAAGGTAAACGGAAGCAAACAGCTTTACCTGAACCCAAAGCCAAAAAGAAGAAGACTGAAGTTAAGAAGGGAAAGGGTACGGCTGATGAGTTAGTTCTCCACGATGAAGAAGATTTTGATGATCCCACTCTTAACAAGGCTGAGAGAAAAGCAATGAAGATAACTCTCGAAAAGAGTAGGAGAGATACGGGTGGTAGTGGTTCGGGTGCACGGGTAAATATTGAAGAAGAGTACGAGGAGCCAGAGGATGTTTTTGAGTTTGGATCACCTGAAAAGTATTCTACTTCGAAGGAGACATCCACCCCCCCCCCCCCCCCGTTTCAGCAAGTGTTGAAAAGGAGTCTGGTGCTCCTACAATCATGGTGTCTACTCAACCGTTAGTAACTCAACCTTTAGCAACTCAACCTCCACCAATACAACCCTTACCAACCAGACCGGTTTCAACACCATTTCTTCCACCACCAATAACTCCTATCCTTAGCACAGTAGTAACAACCGAGCCTCTTCAACCTTCCCAAAGTAGCTCTGGAACATCCTCAATGGCTGCATTCGTCATGGCAGAGATGTTGGACAAACACACGGATAACCACAAAAGAGAGATGGATGAACTTCGCCAAGAGCTACATAGACGAGTTCAAAGTGAAGGAGCATCTAGGAAAGCCCAAGAAGAGATGCTTGCTAAGTTCGCTGCAGATATGGAATTTACACGTAAAGCTCATGCTGAAGAACTTGCTCGGGTCAAAAAGGCTGAAGCTGACAGGTATGAAGCACGACTTACGAGACTTCGAGCTCTCAAGGATAACTACAAGGAGCAGAAAGAAACTCTTGAAGCTTCTATTGATGAGAGAGTGAAAGAATCCGTTGAATCCATTATGCCTAAACTGCGTGATGAGTTGAAGACACTCGTTGCTGATAACTTGATGATCAAGTCATCCAATCCTTCTGAATCCGCCTACAAAATTGCCTATGACTTGACGGATTTTGAGCTAAAGAAGATCCTCAAAGCTCGTATGAGGGAACTTGGATCGTTTGATAAATCTAAGATTCAACGGACACTCTATAAATCCCTGAATGACGCTATCATGGAGGATGATCGGTTGTTCAAGATGTTTGGAAGTGTGGTACCCTATCACATTCTGCCTGAGGAAGAAAGGGAAGAAAGTGAAGAAGAAGAGGGTACTGGTGAAGAAGAAGAGGAAGAAGAAGAAGAAGAAGGAGAAGAAGAAGAAGGAGAAGATGATGATGGTGGTGATGATGATGAGGATGATGATGATGATGAGGATGATGATGATGATGATGGTAATGATGGTGGTGATGGTAATGAGGAGAGTGCTAAGGGGAGCAACGAGGATAACGATGAGGATGATGATGGGGGTAAACAGCCTAAAAAGGGGGATAAGGTCGCCAGCTCAAAGAAATCTGCTAAGTCTGGAACCAAGTCTAAGAAAGATGCAGCAGCAAAGGAAAAATCTACTTCCACGGAATCCAGACGATCCAAGTGGCGCCACGATGTGAATGCTACTACAGCGTCATCGATTCCTGGTACATCTATCGCTGTATCTATACCTGTTACCACTAACCCTGTTAGTTCTGTTGTTGTTGCTCCTGTGATTGCAGAATCGGTAACTGAACCTAAAGCTACACAACACTCACCCATTCATGACACTGCCGAGATGCTTGAATCAGAACCAGCAGATGTTCACGCTTCCACTCCTCCACAACAAGAACCACAATCTACTGTTCCTGAATCAAGCACACGGGACTGGGCAGACACGTTGGCGATTGACGAGACTGCACCGCCACAGGCTTGGATCACGGCAGCGGCGCAATATGATCCAATCACAGACGCTGACAAAGATGTTTTGTATCTTCGTATCCGCAGTCCGATTGACTTATGTGTATTTCTGGCTCATGAGTATAAGACTTCGGTTACTCCATCTTTGGTGAAGAGAGCGCTGAAGGATAAGAGAATTCGCGCCAAAACCCGGTTAACCTGAATGGAGTTCGAGTATTATGCCGATGAGATCCTGAAAGCTCTGAATACCGTTCAACGGCCAGGTCTTCATGAATCAGAAAGAGCTCCACCTCCACTTGATCCTTCTCAAGATAATCAGATTGCTCTTGACTTCTTCGTCACCAACGATCTTGTGTATCTTCTGAAGGGGTCATCAAAGTACGCAACCTCCCTGACCTTGCTGAAAGCTGCCAACTGGGGAACAATACCCTTTATTGAGGAAAAGGTAAACCGACTCTGGGTCCCAAAGGTAAATCGTAATTATGATATGTATGCTGTTATAGGTGCATCTCATTGGGACAAACGAGTCCGAAGGGCGTACAGGGGTTGCTGCTTAGCCAATTCAGGAAGCAATGTTAGATCCGATATTCGCATCTCCAGCATTTTAGGGCTGAAAACCGAAGCCAAGAATGGCTATTATCATGTGACGGAGATTCGTCTGAAAAGGGAGGATGACAGAGAATACAAAATCCAACAGGGAGACTTTTCTATCATTCGCCTTGAGGATATCAAAGATATGTTGCTTATGATGACTCGGGATCAACTCACACATATTCCTTGTGAAGACATCATTGCCTTGAATACAGCACTTCGTATGTTCACACGAAGCGTTGTTATCAAGAAACGAGTTGAAGATCTTCAGTTGGGAGTCGAAAGCTATCAAAGGAAGCTTAACCTAACCCGTCCAGTGAATCAAGTGTTACCTCAACATGTAGATAGATGTCCCTATACCGGCATTTCTGTCCCGAATTGCGGCATCTTCTACTTGAACAGTCGAGGGTTAATGAAGTTTATGAGGGTGGGTGAGCTTTATAAGTATAGTGATGGGACTCTTCTACAAGTCAGAGGAAAGTTGGAGCATCTTAATTCGGGTGGGACTTTACCAGAGATGACCAAGGATTGGCATAAGGGTTATCGGAAGATGGCGAATTATGTGATCAAGAAGATTGATCAAAAGCTCCGTGAACGTAGATTGATGAGGAGCTTGGAAAGATTCGTTGGTGGTAGACCATATTTAGTGCACCACAAGCTACTGCAACGATCCATCTAATGGGTCGTACATTTCAGGTCCACTTTATATTGGCTTTCAATTGTGAATATGTATATTTGTGAATATTGTGCTTGTACGGCTTGATGTAGTGTTAAGGTATGATAATTTTTCAAGAATTTCTCACGAGATTCTAAATCTTTCAAAATATATCATACTAAAGCACTACAACTATCCCTTATTAACTTAAGGGGGATCATTAACATGTTCTGTGGCCAAACATCGATTTCATTTTTACCCAAAGACCGGTTAATCCATTCAATATCCCAAATATTAATGGTTAACATTTTGGATAAGGGGAGAAAATGGGATTAAGGAGATTTAAATGATACTTGGCTAAAAGATGAAAAAGACTTAATGATTATCCAACTTAATATGTGTAAAGCACGTGTTAAGGGGGAGCGTTTTTTATGAACAAAACACCTAAGGTACAAAAATTTTGATTTCAATGTCACAAGTACCTTATGTGATTTTCATTGATTTTTCATGGTGGCTATACTTTCCCAAAACACGCTTAATTCACGACGAATGTGGTGACAAAAGGGTGGTAGGAATAGGTTTAGTCCAATGATTCATCAGAGCCGATGGAATCTTCCCAAGGACAATTCCCTAGATAGAATTAGAAGTCCTAGGAAAGTTGGAGAAAGATTGTGAACGTAGCTGAATGCCGACCAAGTACTTAAGCTAGCACTGGAACAATCACAACAAGGTGCTAGTGATGACGTATTGGTAAGCATTGAAGGGGTTGAAGAATGAAAAAGAATTGTAAAGATAAAGGGTGTAAAGAAAGAAGCCCTCCTTACAACTTTAGGCAGAAACCGGGTCAATACATATGCTATTGAGGTCATTTTTGTTAATGATTCTCGATATTGAAAAGACATCATGGACCCAGTGATGCAATGCACAACCCTTCCCAGCTAACTCAAATATCTCTCAAAAGGTATTTGTTTTAATCACACGGAGATCAACACGTTATCTATTGGTTTATTCACTCCGAATAGACTGGTATTGAAAAGGTGGCACTCCTCTCCAGCCATCACTCACTAAATCAAAACGCACAATCGAGTCTAGAGCCAAGAGATCATCAAAAGTCTCATTAGGACACTTTCCATTTATTCCTTGCTTTCTCACACACTGTGAAAAGTAAGAGATTTTTCATGAGTCCTACGCAGTATTCCTATAATATTGCCAGAACATCCGAGTAATACGCAAGTATTACAATGAAGATGGAAATCCTGCTTGAGCCAATATCAAACAAGCTCATGGTAGGTTACACGTGCGGTTCTTTTAGAACCAATCTTGTGAAAAACTGGAAAGAAACAGTGGTTTAATTCTTAATTGAACTTAAACTCGTTCCAGGCCTCTACGCATTATCATATGATCTTGCCAGAACACTCAGAGTGACTCTTTATTGATCACAGTGACGAGTGGAAATCCTTCTAGTGTTAACATCAAGCAGCACTTGGTAGGTGACGTGCAAGATTCTTTATGAATTGAGCTCGTGACAACTGGAAAGCAACGATGGTGAAAATCTTAATTGAAATTCACTTGTTCCAGGTTTCATGAATTGACGGCTTCAAATCACAAGGATAATTTATGCAAGTGATTCACTCTTTATGTTCGCAGTCAGCTTTGGACGGTCGAATAAAGAGAACGGGTTTACCCGCGAAATCCTGTCAGGAAGTTACTTAATTGAAACTATCTGTCACGGGTACGATATCTAATATCGTCCAACGGTCTTCACCGACCGGAGGTAAAATGCTACCGAATTAGAATGAAATGTTCAAAGCCATTTTATTCGTGTCGTTGCTGTGTACCTGTTAAAGACGGTGGCGTTGCTGTGTACCTGTTGAAGACGGTGACGTTGCTGTGTACCGGTTGAAGACGGTGGCGTTGCGGTGTACCTGATGAAGTCGTTTCCACATGCTTATGTTTTTCTGCAACAAAGTTCAGCAAAAAATTCAAGAAAGTACAAGATGAAGTCTTCCGCTGTACCAAACTCTGAAGCTTTCGAGAATTCAACAAAAAGACATAAGTGTGTGGAACATGAAGTCACGAGGAGGCAAAATTCACAAGAAAGGCAAAGATCGCACGTGAAAGGCCAAAGAACAATGCTCACAAGCCATAGCCTAAAAGATCAAACCAACATATTCACAACAAAAAGAAAAAGAAGAAAAGACTACGAGCTAAAGAACGAAGACTTAGTGTAGTATGCTAGGTTTAGAACTTTGTAACGTGGAGTGACCTCCCTTAGGGGGAGATTGTTAGAAATACGTTTTTACGTATATTAGAAGTATCGGTCACTCCACAATATTATTAATGTTGTAATAGCTCGTAGTTAATAGTTACTTATTTGGTTAAGTAAGAACCGATCCATGGGCTTGTCATAGACCGGCCCAAGCCCAATGTTGCTTGGAAGTATAAATACCCCATTCCTCCTTGGAAAGGGGTTAGTTGTTGTTCTTCATTCTAGTTCCATATTAATAAAAGACACATAGTTTCTCTCACTTTCTCTCTCTAATTTCTCTCACTAGAAAACATCAACCCACTTCATAGATTCATAGGTTATCAATATTCTACATACAAATCTTTGTAATAGGCCATAAAATAGCCAAAGTCATTTTATAAAAATCCTTATCAAAATCATAATATAGGATTTCGCCTTCAAAATCATTATACGAACCATTGTCGTTAAAAACATCATACAATACGTTTTATAACGTTATATAGATTAAATAAAATCCGCTATATGAATATGGTTATATAAAACCAAAACACGAACATAATATCGATAATAAGACCCTGTATTGCTAGCCAGGCAATATATCGTAATTCAATGCATAAAGCAGTATTTCGTTATTTTTGGATTATTATAAGCCGCATGACATTGTTACCTTACTACAACAAACAACGGGTAGCTAGCCCGAAACTCAATTTGCCCATCTAAATTAGCGTGTCGTCACAATAATCACGCTTGTGTAAATCTTCTCATACATAAATTCGCTTACCAATTAATGTGGCACGACGGGGATCAACCGTCAAGGCGCGAACTGGGGTGATCGTCCCCAAATAGCACTATTATATGCATAAGCGTCTACCAAATCTCGGTAGTTCACAATTCATGCTAATGGGACTTTTAGTGACATAACCTAACTTTAATAATCCATTTTATCTCATCTATCGGGTCATTTAATCATTCATCGGGTCATACAATCATTCGGGTCCAAATCAATAAACAGACAATCGGGACAACTAGTGTCCTATTTTATAAAAACTAACATGTTATCTCCCTCGCGGGTTTATAAAATATTTCATAAAAACATTTAAAAGAGTGCGAGGTTATGAACTCACGTTGATGTGGGAAAGCGGGTTATCGACAATTCGGATGTACGGTACGTGCTTCAATCACAGAAACCTAGACAAATAATACTTGTCTTAGACTTTTTTCCAATGACTTTATCAAAATAACAATTATGTATATATATGATGACTTTATATATATGATGATGATCAAGTGGGTTTATACAGTTTACTCATTTTAGTGTTTATGTGTTGGTAACTTCTTACTAGTTTTACCTATTTACATATTTTAAGTCCAATAAGCTTATTATAAGTTCTTTAACTTGTATTAATCCATTTTATACTTATATTATCAGTATTTATACATTACAAGTTGGGCCCAAATGGGTTAAGCCCAATAAGTAGTTTTTTTATAAGTGTTTAACTTATTTAGTTAAATTATTACTCCAATATGCTAACTTAGCTCGTTAATGTCCGTATGTCATATAGTTTGGGTTTTATTGGTTTTTACTTGTATTAGGTACTTATATATATCAGTATATGACTTTTAAAAACTTTACATTAGACGGGTTTGATCGTCTAAGTTTTAATTGGCGAAAAACGTTAATTTTACGGTAATAGCCGAAAAAGTCGTAAAAATCATGTTTATAGTTTTTATAACTTATAAATCTTATTCAACTACCACTTTTATAAAGTGTCCATTTATTTAACTTTATACATGTTTATATAAATGAAATTTATAAGTTAGTGGGTTTTAATTCACATTTTATACTATATTAGTTTGAGTGCTTATATAATACTATTAAACATTAATTCTTCAAAATCTGATTTTTAGTTTCATCTTCACCATTTTTATCATATCTTGAGTTCTATAAGGAGATAGAAGCTCATTTTTGGATGTCATAAACTTCATATTATGTGCTACAAATAAGTTAGTTATAGATACTGCTCATTCCATGTCTAACTATCCTTAACAGTCCCTACAAAAAAGACTATTCAGATTGGTACACTCATCTTGTTTTGATCATATCTCACTCATTTTGATGATTACATTGCATGGCCAACTCTCACATGTGTATGACATATAACACTTACTGTAAATGGATTCTACCATGCAATTTTATCAGTTTATAACTTGGTTACTTACTGTTTTTATACAGCCAACAATTTAAGCAAGATTTTATCCTTGTTTCTTATGGTTTTTCATCTTTTTAATCATATTTATCAACACTTGATCCCCACACAACATTTTTATCATCATATATTCATCATATACATATACAATAAGAAAGAAAATACATGATTACATAATCAAAATAACAAGAGGATGGGGAGAACAATCTTTATACCACCAAGATTATGTAGGTATTCATCAAGGCTTGGATTTTTGATGGAGAAACTTGTGATAGATCAACACCAATATTCAAGACCACCAATACTTGTAAACTTCTTGTAGAAATCAGCCCTTGAACATCACCAAATCACCTCCTTGGATGTTAGAATCACCTCCAATCTTCAAGGCTTCAAAGTTTCTTCATCTTATGCATGAATAACATAAGATTTTATGGTTGAATTTGATCAAATGAGGGTGATTAGGGGTAGTTCTTGGACGAATTTTAGAGAGAGAGGAGAGTGTTTATGGTGGTTTGCATGAGTTGAATGTGAGAAATGGTTTTTTGCAAGTGGTTTTGTGGTGTATAGCTTACAAGTTAAGCTTTAAGCAACAAGTGTGCAAGCTTCCTTGTGAAGTTTTGACACCTAATGGTGTGGTAGCTTACATGTTGCCATCCCATATTAGTGGGGTTGGGCAAAACTTGTTTTGTCTCATCCCACTAATTTACGGGTATTCCTCGATTCTAGTTTCCTCGATTTGCGTTCCCTCGGGTCGTTTTACGAAAAATGTTTTTATAAATTATGAATCAACGACACAAAATGAATCTAATAAAAATTGTCTCATCAAAAACGGAGTTCAAAAACGTAAATACGTAATCCTAAGGTTTCCGGTTTAGTCGTAAAGGACGTTAAATTATTCACGTATGTCCTAATCTCTTCTCGTAAATTTGTGAGTTTATGAACCAACACAAATTTAAAATCTAAAAATAATATTCACGGATAAATTTATTTTCTGAAATGTCGGACTGTCACCAAAACGGTGTATGTAAACGTAAGCACGTAACGTAGAATCCTCCGGTTTAGACGTAGTCGATGCTACTTCAAGACGTAAATCCAAATTTCTTCCCAAAAATAAGTGAGTTCATATTATAACATTAAAAGAATGTTTTCAACTAAATATTAAGAATAAAATATAACCATAAATTGACGGATTGTCACATACACCATGTTGGAACTGAAATGTGTGTTTTTTTGTAAGACACTACGTCCTCATTTGTTGAGGACTATGGGGTTAAGCTTCAGTTTCTAATAATAAACAAATGTTATTTACATTTTAGTAAGAATGCTTTGTGCATTATGACTTCTATGATTATTGTATGTCCAAACTAATTAATTGTTAAAATTTGTAAATTCACCAACTTTATGTTGACCCCCGTTAGTATGTTTTGCACAGGAATATGAAGTAGTATGTGGTGTATGCATGGTCTCCAGCATCTTAGTAATCTGCATCATAGGACTCGTCAGGGGTTCTATTTGGGAAACATAAACAATCAACTTCTGTCGTGTTTAAGACAATTTTAATTTATTTGTTTGAATAAACATGTAATCTGATTTGACTAACTTTTTATCTTATGCTCTATGGACTATATGCTATCGATCCACCCTTGTGAAGTCTCCGGGGATATTTTCCGCATATTTTGACCCTACCCAGGGTGTCACAATATGTTCCACATTAAACTTTTGAGGATAGGAGTTGTTGAACACACAATTTTTGAAAGATTTTGAATATCTTTGAGTAATTCTTGAAAAAATTGTGTTCAACGCTTTTTGAAAAATCTATTCTTTTTGGCGAAAAGGTTTTTCTAAAGCATAAACTTGAGTTCATAGACTTCGAATGTCTTGACGAATCCACTCAAGTGTAAGAAGATTTAACTTCTTTTGCTAAGGGTAAGGGCACGAAAGCGTACACTCCCCCGTGAATTTAGATCCGGGTTGCAATCTGAAAGTGATTACAAGCCATTGTGTTGAGCTCAAAACGTTGAATGTTTTGTGACAAGCTCAACCCGTGATAGATTGCTCTACCCGTTGTTGGAAATATTGTCCAAAAGAGACAATTTCCTTTATAAAAGATAGAAATTACATGTTTTGAAAAATATTTACAACTTTCATTCGAGCTTTTTGTGCACACCCGTGTCGTTATTGAGCGACATTTCTAGGTACGTCCATATTATCGATACTGAAAAACATGTCGAGAAGAATATTTTTGGATTATCAAAGATTTTTTAATTTTGTATTTTGCTTTTTCATTAATATTTACAAGTAGATGTTTGATAGATGAATCAAGCAGGCTTCTTTGCCAGAACCTCCAGTTCTGCTGGAGTCAAACATCTCATACCAATTTGCCTAACAAGATACGTAAATCTCTCTTTCGAAAGAGCTTTAGTAAACAAGTCAGCTAATTGGTAATCAGTTCCAACAAAGTATAGTTCAACAATACCCTTTTCAACTTATTCCTTAATGAAGTGATATCTGACATCAATGTGCTTTGTGCGGGAATGCTGTACCGGATTGCAAGAGATGGCTATGGCAGACTTTGAGTCACAGTACATAGGTTCTTTATCAAAGTGGAAGCCATAATCCGTGAGTTGTGTTATCATCCATAGAACTTGAGCACAACACGCAGATAGAGACACATACTCCGCTTCGGCTGATGGCAATGATGTGCAATCCTGCTTCTTGGAAGACCATCCCACAAGCTTATCTTGACCTAGAAATTGTACACCACCAGAAGTACTTTTTCGTATATCAAGACACCCTGCATGATCAGAATCTGAATAAGCCGTTAGAAAGAAACCGGTTTCCCTCGGATACCAGAGTCCCATGTGAATGGTATTCTTAAGGTACCGAAAGATCTGTTTAACCTCCTTGAGGTGCTTTTAACTGGGTCGTGCTTGATATCGTGCACAATAACACGTAACGTGTGATATATCTGGTCGACTTGCTGTTAAGTACATGAGGGAGGCGATCATGGAACGATATTTCGTTTGATCTATGGCATCTCCCTCCAAATCAACATCTAGGGATGTGGTTGATAATGGTGTCCCAACGGGGTCACATGAGGTCATACCATGCTTTTTGATTATCTCTTGATAATACTTAGCTTGGTTAATGAAGATACCACTTGGTGATTGGTGAACTTGAATTCCTAGAAAGAATTTTAGTTCGCCCATCATTGACATTTCAAATTTGTTGTGCATTACTTTTTCAAACCATTTTGAAAGTTTTGGGTTTGTAGACCCGAAAATAATATCATCAACATAAATCTGCACAAGCAAAATGTCATCCCCATATTTATAAGTGAACAAAGTTAAATCAATGGAACCTTTTGAGAAACCTTTGGAGACCAGAAATTTCGAGAGCTCATCGTACCACGCCCTTGGAGCTTGCTTGAGTCCATAAAGTGCTTTATAGAGACGATACACCTTGTAAGGATAATGAGGATTGACGAATCCTTCCGGCTTAGTGACATAGACTTCTTCCTTCAAAGGACCGTTAAGAAACGCCGTCTTTACGTCCATTTGATAGACAATGAATCCCTTATGTGTAGCATAAGCAAGGAAAATCCTGACCGTTTCCATAATAGCTACTGGTGCAACTGATTCTTCAAAATCAATACCCTCTTTCTGTCCATACCCTTTAGCTACTAGCCTAGATTTATTCTTGATGATCGTGTTCTCTTCATCCATCTTGTTTTTCCAGATCCATCAAAGATTTAATGGTATTACATCGTATGGTCTGTCAACAAGTTTCCAGACATTAAGTCTTTCAAATTGTTGAAGTTCATCCGTCATCGATTTGATCCAAGCATGATCAGCAATGGCTTCTTTGATATTTGTTGGTTCAACTGTACTCACGACGAGTGCGAACATACAAACATCGCCATCGGATTTAAGCTGTCGTCTTGTACGAACGGGCTGTGAAGGGTTTCCAATTACTTGAACCAAAGGATGATCTCGGGTCCAATGATGTGTTGAAGGATGTCGTTGATAGAACGTATGCATATTTGATGGATCAACATGGCGAGTTGAAGACTCTCCAGTTTCGTGTACCGGTGTGCCGAATGGGTTGATAAATTCGTCTTCGTCAGATAATGCATTGTCTGCTTGATTTGTGTTCTCTGGAGCAATGACAGTAGTTGTGGATGTTGTAGGAGCGGTTGTTGATGTGATATTCTAAGGAGGTAAATCTGCAGCAACCGGTGTTGAAGTAGATAAAGTTGTATCCTTTTGTTGACGATGATCGGTATCATCATTCTTATCATGAGTGACAGCGGAAGACTTCGATACAACATGTTTCTCCCCCGTGAAATATTCATCATACATTGGTCCATATAACATTTCCAACTCTTCAATTGTCGTGTTGACTGTCATATCTGCTCTTGGAACAATTCCTTGAACCAGCTTTGAACTTGACGGTTCATTGTTGTGGTCTTGAGTTCCGAGTTCCGTACGGTTGTGAACGGAAGTCGTTTGTCGTTGTGGATCAGGACTTAAATGTTTTGTTCAAGTGCCATTTCTTGTAATTCATCAAATCGGATGTGAATAGTCTCGACTATCAATTTTGTTCTCTTGTTGTACACTCTATATCCCTTAGACTGAGTTGCATATCCCACTAGAATACATGCATTACCTTTCTCTTTCATCTTGTCCAAATTTTCACCATCTCGAATAATGTAACACGTACATCCAACAACATGAAGGTGTTTGAGTGAAGGTTTTCAATCATGAATTATGTGATATGGTGTCTGTTCGTGTCTTGGGATAATTAAGGATCTGTTTTGTGTGTAGCATGCGGTTGACACGGCTTCGGCCCAAAAGTATAGTGGAAGTTTTGAAGCAGATAATAATGTTCGAGCAGCCTCAACTAAAGTACGGTTTCATCTTTCAACAACGCCATATTTTTCGGGTGTTCGAGCAATAGATGTTTCATGTTCAATTCCTTCAGCTTCAAAATAATTTCTCAGAGTTGAATTCAAAAATTCTATGCCTCTGTCAGTACGAACCACTTTTACTTGAGCTTGAAGACCACGTTGTATTAGTTTAAGGAAGCTGATGAGAACTTCGGGTGTTTCATCCTTGGACCTCAAGAAGTGAGTCCATGTGTACCTTGAGTAGTCATCGACAATTACCATAACGTATTTCTTCCCATTGATACTATGAACACGCATGGGACCACACAAATCTATATGAAGAAGATCTAACCGACCTTTAGAGCTTGGTGTAGTCTTTGTTTTGAAGATACTTTATTTAGCTTTACAAAGCTCACAAGAAGAACAAAGATGTTCTTTGATGAATTTCAAGCTTGGAAGGCCTCTCACAATATCTTTCTTGGAAAGCAAGTTGATGGTATCAAAGTTGAGATGAGAAAGACATTGATGCCATAGCCATGCCTAAGTCGTTGAAGCTTTAGCCATGAAACAAATTGGAGTTGATGAAGTTGTGTCTTGTAGTGATATTGTGTAAAGATCAGTACCCTGTGTATTGGTAAGTAAGTCATTCCCATCATAATCACGAACAAACATGTCTTCTTTCTGAAAGCAACCTCCAAGTCTGCATCATAGAATTGACCAACCGAGAAAAGATTGTGATTGAGCCCTTCGACGTAGTATACCCTTTTGATCGTGATATTCCTTTGAACCAAATCTCCATATCCTAGGATCGGTGCAAACTGATCGTTTCTGAATCGGACCGTACCCAGGAACTTCTCCACGAAGTTAATTAGAAGCTTGAGATTCCCCGTCATGTGCTTCGTGCATCCGGAGTCCAGTATGAAGAGAATTATTTGTATCACCTGCAGAAGAGTTAGAACACGATGGAGCATTTGCTAAATTGGATACCACAGTAGTGGTGATTGTAGAATCATTAGTGTCCTTAGCAACATTTAAAGGCATACTAACACTCGTTGTCACATTTTCTGTCCTAACTTTAGGCATCCATTTATATCCTGGAGGACATTGATTAACAAACCACCATTTCCAATACTTGCTAGCAGACTCATATAATTTCGTAATTCTGCTTCTAGGATTCTTAGTGGTGGAGTCTGATGCATTACTTTTCTTAGTGGGGGTTGCACCAGAATGGTTCACTTTGCGTTTGGGTTTACTAGCACTAATAGGCATCGCAACTTGCTTCTTAGTTCTAGTATCTACGCTTTTGACATTATTCATAGCACACATAGAATGATTAGCATTAGCACACTTTCCACATTTGACACAAACAAATTTCACATTCATAGCATTCAAATCATTCAAATCGTTCAAGACATTCAAATCGTCATTACACGCGATTATAGACTTTTTATTCTTAAAAACATTCAAATTCCTAGGGTGTTCTTCTACTTCCTTCATCTTCCCTTGACTCTTGTGTTTATAGACCTTATCATTCACTTGAGTGCTCTTAAGCTGAGGCTAGCTAACACTAGCAGTGGAGACTACTCCTGTAGTAGAAGACACACAAATATTAGTGTTTCTAGAAGTCTGAGGTGAGTGACTAACTTTGTTTGTGGGTTTAGTGGTTGTTCAATACATCCCTGGTTTAATCACATTATTGTGCTTAATGCTTGGTGCTATAGCATTCCTTATGGGTTGAGTATGTGGTAACTTTCCTTTCCATCCATCTTGGGGGCAAACACAGGTTTTGCAAACGAAGAATTTGAGAAAGCAGGTGGTTTTCCCAAGATAGAGGATCTATTCACTCTAGAGGCATTGGGTTGTCTAACAACAGATTGCTTAGCGCTAGGTTCCACAACTTTCCCACCCATCATAGCAACGAGTTTCTTCAACTCTGCTATTGCTATGTCTTTTTCTTGTAACTGAGCTTTCAAATCTGAAATATCAAGACTTTTTTCGTTTAGTAATCGACAAGACTCAGATAATTTTACTTCCAACGGTGTATCATTTGAAAAGCTGCCAACTTTCTTTTGCAAAGCAAGTTCAAGTGAGTGACAATGTTTTTGAAGATAATCATATCTATGTTGAAGTAACGAAAACTCTTTTTGGTCAACTTTATTCGAAAGCTCAATTTCAAGACGTTCACACTCTTTAACTTGATCAAGATATTTGCATGCAACATCAGAATATTCGTCAATATCAGAACAGGAAGTAACATAAGCACATATAATATCTTTTGAGAGACATTCATGTAAGAGTAGATCATAAGCTGTAGAAAACTCGTCTCTTTCAGGTTGATGGTCGTTCACTTCTTGTTCAAGAGATTCCACATATTTCAAATCATCAAACATTTCTTGCTTAATTAGTGTTTCAAAATCCAAAATATGTTTTTGCGTTCTTTCCGCAAGCGAAATCAAAATACTTTTCACAAGCACAGTTATATCGTGAGGAATTTCTTTGTCTCCTTTCGAAAGTTCACGTTTTTTCCAGTCATCATCAACAACCTTTTTGAAACTTTCAATGTTACTCTTGATAATACTAAGTGCTTTCTTACTCTTGCTTACAGAAGCTTTAAATGGAAAGTACTCAATAAAGTTTGAAACATTAGTTTTCTTAGTGGCAAAAGCTTGTCTCCATTTAATTCTTATTTGTTCACATTCGAAAAATATTTGCTCACGAGTTTTATGTGTTTGCGGTTTGAAAAGATCATAAAGACTGTTTTCATAAGCATAATTATATGGTTTAACAAATTCTTTATTAACTTTTGGTCTACTCTCTTCTTCCACATCGTTTGTCTCTTCACTATCGAGCCTAACAACAAGGCAGTCAAGATCGGTCCATTGGGACTCATCAAGATATAAGTGCTGATTCTCAGATTGAGCTTGCTCAAGGTACTTAGGATTTACAAAACTAGGTCTATCCTTAAAAAACGAATGAGGTGCCAACATTCTCATGGTTTGAATTGATTTGTTAGTTTTGTAAACAATTTTCTTGTAAAAATCAAGTTTAGTTTTAAGTTCCACCATTTTGTCGATGTCATTCGCTTGTTTAGTTTTGAAATCCTTTTCCATCTTTTCAACCAAAGCTTTCTTTTCATTAACAAGTTTAGTTTTATCCTCTTGAAGAAAACCATTTACTTGAGTTAGCTCATTTACTTTAGAGGTAGCAAGGTACGTTTTGTGACGTTCAGTACTCAAAGAGGTGTTATAATTACGTTTCTCTTGTTCAAGAAGCTTAAGAGTTTCATTATATTTCTCTTAAAAATCGTCCTTTTTAACATTGATTAAACACCCTTTGTACCCCCTAACCTCATTGGTCTTTTGAAGAAGCTGAGCTCTATAGCTATCAATGGTCTCACTAGATTTAATTAAAGCAGCTTTGCATTCTTCAAAATTTTGAGTGAGCGTAGCGTTTTCCTTCTTTAATTGCTTTTGACTCTTTCTAGTTTCTTTGACATCTTTTTGTAAAGAAGCAATTAAGTTAGCAAGCGCAATACCCTCCTCGTCGTCATCATACTCATTTGCATGTTGATCATCCTCAGACTCATTATTGCACATGTCTGATGAATCGGGTGTGGTATTGCTATCAACCGTTTCCATCATACATGTGTCATTAATGGCTTCGGGTAGCTCACAATGCTCATGAGTATTACCAAACACATTATATTCCTCTTTAGTGTGTACCTTATCGATTGGCTCAGTATCGAAGATAGGACCATTGTTGTAACACCCCACTTAGATAAGTGGACCGTTACGTGTATTTATGGCGTGTCATCAAAGCATAAGGTAAATGTCCTAAAACATTAACTGACCATAAAGGAAATACTGGAATCAAACATCGGCAATCCAAACAGAAGCCCAAAACATGAAAAGTAAATTACTGAAGGAAAGGACTAAACAATGTCCAAATAAGCAGAATAATGTAAGTACATAAAGTAAGAAGTCTGAATAGCTTACATCCAAATGCACATGCTCTCAGAATCCTAAGAGCGTCCTGGTGTACCTGTCGTTAGAACATGAAAGGGAACTACGGCTGAGCATAACGCTCAGTGAACGGATATAATGCATGATAAGAATATACTGAATGAAACAGATGATAGAATATTGAAGCTGTAAGACTGATAAGTAAAGTTGCAGCGGAAATCTATGTATAATCTGTAAAGTCTGATTTATAAATAATAAAGTTGAACTGTTATCTATTAAATCTGAAAACATGCATATAATGTATTTTAATAGCTAGAACTTATATAGGTCATGTGCTGTAACAACGGTGCATGAATAACTGGAGGGGTGACCTCGTCATGCTGTAGAAGGGTGACCTCTAAATAACTGTAGAGGGGTGACCTCTAAATACTGTGCTGGGTGGAGGGATTAGCTCCAATGTGAAGGATGTAGAGCACACACCACATTCACCCTGATAACTTGTAAATTGATAAGCCTAGGATGCATCCATATGCCCACTACACATACTGATAAAATGGCCAAATTGAACATGAGTGGGACGATGCAGGATATCACTCTCCTGCATGTGATTCACGACACCGGTGCCTCTAGTGCCATGGTTACGGTACCTCCGTAACTAGTACATAAACTGGTCATGCTTGTATATAATGCTCAGGCAATTTATTTAATTATTAATCTTGATTACTGATATGAGTGATTTTACTCATATCATTTGTATCTTAAAACAATGAAATTATGAATGAAATGTATCAAAAATGCCTTGTATATGTGTATTTCTTGTTTCATGTGTGTAGGTACCAAAGATCGTGAAAACCGGCGAAATCGACACGAGTTTGAAGAAAAAGATTGAAGAAGCCAAAATCGAGCTCGACTTGCGTGTATTTGATAATTATGCAAGAAAACGGGCCAAGTGGGTCCCACATTTGGGAAATGGGCTCAAAAGCCCATTTAAGATTCAAGATAATATTATGTGGTGTTTGAAAATTCAAATGGCCCAATATGGGAAGTTTAACAAACGGATGAAGTTAATTGGGCTGCAAGCCCAATCCAAATTATGAATAAATGGGACGATTTCAAGACTGATGGGCTTTTAGGGCTTTGCAAAGTTTAACAAACGAATGTGCGTTTGTAATCAGTCAAAATTTTCACACAATAAATAAAGTAAACGACCCTCACCCACTCATTCTTCACACGTTTGTTTTATCCCATTCGTTTATATCCTCTCACCCACTTTTTCATTTTCTCTCATATAATAAAATAACCTATCGATAATTTCTATGTGAAACTTTCCTTCTTCTTCAACCTCAAAGAAAAACCAGTAACTTCATAGTTACTGTTCCAAAAACCCTAGTAAAATAATTCACCCAATTAATTTGGGGCTTTTCATCCCACGTGTAATTCACGTGTGGGGGAATTAAATCCCCCAATTTTAAGGAAGAGAAAAGATGGAAGGGCTTGGCTACGTGGCGAATTTCTACTGGAAGAAACACCTCATCCTCCTAACTCAGCCAATCAGGAGGCTTCAAACTAACACAACTAGCACACATGGATGCCACGTTGGCAATCCTTGTGCTAATTGTGCCCTATCAACCGTAGGATCAACAAAGAGAGAGAGAATCAATGATCTAAAGGCCAAGAAGAATGGAATATGCTCAAGAGATTCGAATATTCTTCCTCAGCAAAGCCTTGGGATGGCTATAAAAACCCTCATTTCTATTGTAATTTTTTATCCCTCTTTTTACTTTACTGTTATTCTGTTAAAATAGGTATAGGAAAAACTATTGTAATCTTTCTTTTCATAGTATTGTAATTTTCTTCTTTCATTAATAAAATGTTTAATTTCGTGGATAAATTGTCTTGATTTTAATATTATTTGAAGTTAATTGCAATGTTGTTTTCTTAAATCTATTTTAATATAACTTGAATAAATAATTGATTGAGTTAAATAAATAGCTTAAATCAGTTATTTAAGGTAAGAATTGGGAAAGCTTTTCCCCACAGGAAAAGTTTAAATCTAAGCTGTGGATTTATGAAGTTTCTGCTGGTTCGAGATATGATTTTTGGTGGTTCAGTTTATGGTTCGATTTATGGTTCGTTTGATGGTTAAGGTGGTGTAGAACCGGTTTCATAAGGTCGTTCCGCACAAACCTTATCCCAAAGGTTGTCTACATTAGGTGAGTTTCGATTTTAATCTTTGTTTAATTCATGTTATTTTATTTGTGTTTATGTTTGTATGCTAAATAATTTTTACTGCTTAAATTGTTTCTGATATAGTTTATTATTTGTTTCAAAGCTTCGAGTTTCATTACTGTTTGTTTTAAGAGTTTTTAATCTGCATACTTAGAAGTGAATCTACTTTACTTAGAGATTTTAGTTTTGAAATAGAAGTTGATGGTTAACCGTTTATGGATGTCTGTTAGAATGGAATCGAGGATTAAGTTTGTTTGCTGTTTTATGATGACTGAATGTGTGTACTTGCTCAAATATTATTTGATAATACTGCACATGGATTGAATCTGTTGTTTAACTAATTATGTTCAAGAATCTGCTTTAAAGTAACAAATTGAGTCAAATTTGGTATTTGTTAAGTGTTACTATTTTTATTCTAAGCCTACTGTGATGAGAGATTTAATAATCTATAAGATGGTACAGTTAATATTGCTGATATGATTTTCGATTAAGATTAACCTGAATGTTTGTAGTTTCAATTATATCTGGTTTATTTGAATACTTTTTTTTGCTGTGCTTATTTTCGCTGTTGAGCTGATTTTGTGTCTGAATGATCTTGAATAAGGGCATAGCCTGTTATAATTGCTATTATAGTTTCTGGATTAATTTTTGCTTGATTTGGTTGCTTAGATTTGTTGATTAAATTTGGCTATCAGATCCTACTGATCTGATAGCTTATTATTGTTCCAATAAGCTGTTAAAATCAGCATTTCCAAACATCAGTCACTCCTGTGACTCCTTTACAATTTATCTGTTAAAAAAATAATAAACCAAAAATATGCCCCCATCAGGGCTCGAACCCATGACCTCCTGGTCATGGGACACACGCGTTTACCAACTGAGCTGAGAGCTCTTTTGGTTTTATTCCCTTTAGTATAATTAATATAGTATGTTTGTTTTTAGGCAGATTTTGGTTCTAAGTACGTTTTAATTAAATTACATCTCTTTATAATTTTTAATTATTATTTTTGTTAAAAGTAAGTTTTAGTTTTATAATAATAAATAAAAATAATTATAAAAAAATTGTTTTTATTAATTTAAAAAGTTTAATTAATTTATTTTAATAATTAGATTTTTATAATTTTAGATTTTAAATAAAATTAGTTTTAAAAAAATATAAATTTGGTTAAAGTAATTTTAACAAAGTTAATTAGTTTTAAAAAAAAGTTAAATAGATTTCTAAAAATAGTTTAAAAAGTCATTTTTATTAAATAGAATTATTTTTATAGATTTTCAAATTAGGTTAATTTTTAAATAGTTTTTAATTTTAAGTATTTGTTTTAGATTAAATAATTTTGGGGGTTATCGATTCATGCACTTTAGGATAACTTTAAATAGTTTAAAATTGGTAGATTTAATTTCTAGTTTAAAAACCGAAAACCAATTCAAATCAATTGTCCAAAACGAAGCAAAACGTCTCAAACTCACTCGATCTTCGTGTACAACGAACTTGGTTCATCACGTGTTTAATTGAATTCGTCATTGGTAATATTAGTCTATTACTTTTTCTTAAAGTTAATTTTCTAATTTACCCTATAACGTACTCAAATTATCACTATACTTATCTCAACACATCAAAAAATTTGGCGCCGCTGCCGGGGATCTTGTGTACGATTCGTTTTTGTGAAGATTTGTTGATCGTTGATTTGAAGACCCTTTCCGTCCTCGGAAAGTTTTGTTATTTTTCTATTATATAGTATGTATCGTTTTTCTCGTTTTTTTGTGATTACTATATTGTATTACGCAGCATAATAAATTTACATACTTATCAAATAAGGCCTTAGTTGGGATTTCATCACCTAGCTATTGTAGTCGAATTCAAAACAAAAATAAAAGGCAAAATAGATAAATACTAACAAGAAGTTTGAACTCGATTTATACAAACTATAAGGTGGGTATAAGGCGACGTGCTATAAAAGGCCGTCTAAGGAAAAAGGTTTTTAAGTGCTTTGTGCCACCTCGTTTCCCCGCTTGCTTGTGCGTATATTGAGAGGGACAACCTATTATTGGTTTGCCGACTCAAGTAGTAATAAATCTTATTTTTGTAGTTTACTTATTGAACCTCGAGACGTTTAGGTTTTCACCTATCGTTTCAAAGTCGACCGAGGGTAATTTACTTCCATAGTAGTTATCCTTATTCCTTGTTTTTTATCGATCATTATTGATTGAGCAATACCAAATAAAATACCAAAAATAATCTTCTTCTTGTCTAATTTCTTTTCTTCAATCCTCTAAATTCTCGTCTTTGTAGTGTATGCAATTACGTTCTTCTCGTCTTGTGACTGATTTTAATAGGCTTGAAAATATTCCTCGTAGAAATAGAAATCGTCAACAACGAATAGTGGAACCCGAGCTTCCACCTATTGTTGTAGAGATGGCCGATAACCGAACAATGGAGGAATTGCTCCGTGCACCCACCAAAGGGTATGGGGAAGCAATCGTTGTGCCGGCTATTTTGGCGGATAATTTTGAGATTAAGACGGGTCTTTTATCGCTCATTCGTGCCGACCAATTTCATGGCAGTGAGACCGATAGCCCGCATTCTCAAATTCGGAATTTTCATCGAATTACCTCGACTCTCAAGTTTAGAGATGTGCCGAATGACGTGATTAAGCTCATGCTTTTTCCGTACTCGCTCGAGGGTAATGCTAAGATTTGGTATGAGAAAGAACCACCGGGTTCGATCTTAACATGGGATGATTTAGTGTCTAAGTTCATGAATTATTTCTTTCCACCATCTAAGACAACACACTTTAACAACGAGATCACTAGATTTGAACAAAAAGTGCATGAATCGTTTGGGGTTGCATGGGAAAGATTTAAAGATTTGTTGAGACAATGTCCACACCACGGTTTCTCGGAATTGCATCAAATTAATACTTTCTATAATGGGCTAAATATGATTGAACAAGATTCTTTAAATGCCGCCGCGGGTGGTAATTTTTTAAGAAAAACTCTGAGAGACGCGTGGAGAATAATTGAGGATAAGTCTAGAGAACAATATTCACGAAACACACCGGTTGTTTCCAATGTGAATTCATCTAATATCGAGATTGCTAGATTGGACTCTAAGATTGACACGCTTTTGAATGAATTTAGGAAGAATCCTCATGGATCGATTAATATGGTTGAGAGTTTTTGTGTATCATGTGGTGGAGCACATCCTAATTATGCTTGTTTAACCACGGGGTTTGATCAAGCTAATGCCTTTGCCGCGACGGGAACTTATGGCTCCAACGGTCAAGTTCCTCGTCAAAATTATGTTGCTCCACCGGGTTTTCCACCGGTTCAAAATAGGTACAACAATGGAAACAATGGGAATAATTTTAACCGTGGTAACCAAGGGAATTATAATCAAGGAAATGGGTTTAATGCTAATCAAAACAATCAAGGTTTTCAAAACAATAACCAAAATTATTTGTCAAGCTATATCAAGTCAAATGAGGCAAATTTGAAAGCTTTTCAAAATAATCTTCAAGGACAAATGGCAACTTTGAAAAATGAGTTTCAAAATACGATTAAAGGGCAAAACAATAAGATTGAGCTTAATCAACAAAGAATTGAACAAAGATTTGAGAAAATGTTTGAGCAAAGTCAAAATCGTATGCAACAAAGTATGGAACAAGGTCAAAATAAATTGATTTCGATGTTTGAAACTTTTATGACCAAACCTTCCTCGTCTTCGGGTGGTTTACCTAGCAACACCATTCCAAACCCGAAGGGTGAGATGAAAGCTATAACCACACGTAGTGGGAAAGCTTTAGACGGACCTTTGCTTCCACATGTGAGTACCTCTCCGGTGAGGGAAGTGGAGCAAGAACCCGAGGTAGTTAAAGAAAAGGAAATTCCTATTCCACCAAAGGTAGACCAATTGCCTATTCCAGAACCCGAGCTTCCGAAGACTAAACCCACACTACCCTACCCTTCGAGACTTACAAAAGAGAAGCTCCGCGAAAAGACCAATGCTCAAGTTTCTACGTTTCTTGACGTGTTTAAGAAAATGTATATTAATCTTAGTTTCGCGGATGCATTGCTTAGCATGCCTAAGTTTGCTTCAACAATCAAAAGGTTGATGAACGATAAGGAGAAATTAGTTGAAGTATCTACATCCTTAAATGAAAGTTGTTCCGCGGTTCTCTCTAAAAAGTTTTTCAAAAAGCTTGGAGACCCCGGTCAATTTTTGATACCATGTGATTTCCCTAATATGGAAGAATGCTTAGCATTAGCCGATCTAGGCGCTAGCATTAACTTGATGCCTCTTTCCGTGTGGAAAAGGTTATCACTTCCCGAGCTTACGCCTACTAAGATGACTATCGAGCTAGCGGATCGATCGACCGTCTTTCCAAATGGTATAGCCGAGGATGTATTAGTCAAAGTAGGAAAGCTCATCTTCCCGGCGGATTTTGTTATTTGTGATTATCCGGAAAATTCTCGTGTGCCTCTTATTTTGGGAAGACCGTTTTTAAATACGGCTAGTTCTTTAGTTGACATAAGAGAGGGAAAATTGACTTTACGTTTTGATGATGAAAGTATCACTCTTAATGTTGGTAATATCTCGAAGTTTTCTTCCGAAGACGACGAGGAATCAATCAATCAAATCGATGTAATTGATGTTGCTAGTGAAGAGGTTTCGCAAGATATGCTTGGTTTTTCGGATACTTGTAAAAGTGTCAATCCCACTTCATCGAATCCTATTATCTGTTTGGTTAAACCTCCACTCACTCCATTTGAGGGAGGTGACTTCGTTCTTGAAGAGCTTGAGAATAATGGTTATTCAAAAATCGAAAAGGAAATTGATGATTACCTTAGCACACCATTTGATCCTAGTGAGTTTGATAGTGAGAATTTTGATCCCGAGGGAGATATTGCGTTGATTGAAAAATTGTTGAATTTGGATCCTTTTGAATCACCACCTATGGAACTAAAAGTTGTGAGTGCTAATGAAACTAAAGTGAAAACATCTATTGAGGAAGCACCCGAATTAGAACTTAAGGAATTACCTACTCATTTGGAGTATGCTTTTCTTGAGGGAACGGATAAGTTACCGGTGATTATTGCTAAGGGATTAAAGGAAAACGAAAAGGATGAACTTATCAAAGTGCTTAAGAAGCATAAACGGGCCATTGCATGGAAAATATCCGACATTAAGGGTATAGATCCAAAATTTTGTACTCATAAAATTCTAATTGAGGATGATTATAAACCCGCTATCCAAAATCAAAGAAGGGTCAATCCAAGGATTCATGAGGTGATCAAAAAGGAAGTCACTAAACTTCTAGACGCCGGAATGATCTACCCTATCTCGGATAGTCCTTGGGTTAGCCCCGTGCATTGTGTTCCAAAGAAAGGAGGAATGACGGTTGTTACTAATGAGGATAATGAATTGATTCCTACTAGACTTGTGACTGGTTGGCGTGTTTGTATTGACTATAGGAAACTTAATGATGCCACTAGGAAGGATCATTTTCCATTACCTTTTATGGATCAAATGTTAGAGAGACTAGCGGGGAATGAATTCTATTGCTTTTTGGATGGATTTTCCGGCTATTTCCAAATCCCCATTGACCCTTGTGATCAAGAAAATACCACATTCACTTGTCCTTATGGAACATTTGCTTATCGTCGCATGCCTTTTGGACTATGCAATGCTCCGGGGACGTTCCAAAGGTGCATGATGGCCATTTTCCATGATATGATCGAGAAAACCATGGAAGCCTTCATGGATGACTTTTCGGTTTTTGGGGAATCTTTCACTTCATGTCTCTCTAACCTTGAAAGAATGTTGCAACGTTGTGAGGAAACGAATCTTGTGCTTAATTATGAGAAATGTCACTTCATGTGCAAAGAGGGAATTGTGTTAGGACATAAGATCTCTAAGGCCGGTATTGAGGTTGATAGGGCTAAAATCGACGTGATTGCTAAATTGCCTCCACCCACCACCGTTAAGGGAGTAAGGAGTTTTCTCGGCCATGCCGGCTTCTATCGACGTTTTATACAAGACTTATCTAAGATAGCTCGGCCTATGACCCATCTTTTGGAAAAAGAGACTCCTTTCATCTTTTTGGATGAGTGTATTCAAGCCTTTGAGATGCTTAAAAAGAAGTTAACCGAATCTCTAATCTTAGTTGCCCCGGATTGGGACCTACCTTTTGAGATTATGTGTGATGCTAGTGATTATGCGGTAGGTGCGGTTTTGGGGCAACGTAAGTCAAAACATTTCTTGCCTATACACTATGCAAGTAAGACTATGACGGATGCTCAAACAAAGTACACTACAACGGAAAAGGAGTTACTTGCCGTTGTGTATGCTTTTGAAAAGTTTAGACCATATCTCGTCTTGTCTCAAACCATAGTGTATACGGACCACTCGGCTATCAAATATCTTCTTAATAAACAAGATGCTAAGCCGAGGTTGCTCCGGTGGATTCTCCTCCTTCAAGAATTTAATGTCAAAATTCTAGACAAAAAAGGAGCCGAGAATCTTGCGGCCAATCATTTATCTCGATTTGAGAATCCTCACCAAAGCGATCGAGAGAACAAGGAAATCAATGAAACATTTCCTCTCGAGACGCTTGGTATGATTGCTTTTCGTGGTGATGATAGTACCCCATGGTTTGCGGACATCGCAAATTACCATGCGGGGAAGTTTGTGATCAAGGGTATGTCGTCCCAACAAAAACGAAAGTTTTTCAAGGATATATCCTATTACTTTTGGGACGACCCCTATTTGTTTCGTGTGTGCGCGGATCAAGTGATTCGTAGGTGCGTGTTTGGCAAAGAAGCTCAAGATATCCTTAAATCTTGTCATGAGGGACCCACCGGGGGACATCATGGTGCTAACGCCACCGCGAAGAAAGTCTTTGATGCCGGCTTCTTTTGGCCTTCCATATATCGTGATGCCCAAGACTTGATCAAGACTTGTGATGCTTGTCAACGTGAAGGAAAGAACTCACAAAGGGATGAAATGCCTCAAAACATTATCCAAGTTTGTGAAATCTATACATGTGGGGGATCGATTTTATGGGGCCGTTTCCATCTTCGAAAGGAAATAAATATATTCTCGTAGTCGTGGACTATTTGTCTAAATGGGTTGAAGCTAAGGCTTTGCCTACGAATGATGCTCGAGTTGTGGTGAACTTTTTGAAACAACTCTTTGCTAGGTTTGGAACTCCGCGGGCTATTATAAGTGATCGTGGGACCCATTTTTGTAATGAACAATTTGCTAAAGTTCTAAAGAAATATGGTGTCACTCATCGACTTTCTACGGCTTATCACCCTCAAACGAGTGGTCAAGTGGAGGTTTCAAACCGTGCTCTTAAAAGGATTTTGGAGCATTCTATTGGAGAAAATCGCACTTCATGGTCGGATAAATTGGACGATGCATTGTGGGCTTTCCGTACGGCTTACAAGACACCAATTGGTTGTACACCATTTATGTTGGTCTACGGAAAAGCATGCCACTTGCCAATTGAACTCGAACATAAGGCGTATTGGGCTCTTAAGCATTGTAACTTTGATTTGAGGACCGCGGGTGATCATCGCAAGGTTCAATTAAATGAACTAAGTGAATTAAGGGATCAAGCTTATGAAAATTCTTTGATCTATAATGAGAAGACTAAGAGGATTCATGACTCTAAGATCAAAAACCTCATTTTCAATGTTGGTGATCAAGTCCTCTTATTCAACTCTAGACTTAATATTTTCTCGGGCAAGCTTAAATCCCGTTGGTCCGGACCATTCACCATTGCACAAGTTTTCCCTTATGGCACCGTTGAGCTAGCTCAAAAAGACGGGCCTAACTTTAAGGTGAATGGTCATCGTGTGAAACACTACTTTGGAGGGGACATACCTACGGAGGTTATTCCGGATCTTCAAACTTTCCCTAAGGACCAATGAATGCGGGGATCGAGTCGAGCTCATGACTCGGTGAACAAAAACGAGGTGCCTTGTGGGGGAGTCCCATACATTCTATCTTCTTTCTATTTTCTAACACTAATAAGGCTTGATCTTTCAAGCTCGTGCTCGTGTTTTGTTGTGTTGTGAATCTTAGGTATGACCCTACTCATTGAAGACTCTCGTGTTCGGTTTTTGCCGGTCCACTTGATCTTCCATTCTTTGAATGCCAAAAAGGGGCACACTCTTTATCCCTTGATTTTTATCAACTAACGTTTTATCTTGAGGCATAATTAATAAACGGCTTATAGATTTGCGTGCTCTTTCCATGCTAGGATTTTGCATTAGACTCTTCGTATTTTAGCAAGGGGGTGTTACTCTTGAGCTAAGAAACATTGAGGACAATGTTTGGTTTTAGCATGGGGGAGTCAATCGATATAATCGCTTGTTATTGCTTTTGTCGTTTCCAAATGTAGTTGTTTTTCTCATTTTTCAATAAATTTTTAAATTTTTAGTGTAGTTTTTAAGTTTTAATAAAGAAAATAAGTGCTTTTGACACGAATGTAGGCTTTCCGTTGGTGAAAATAAGAATAGTTTTTGACTCGACTCGGTTTTTAACCTTAGCTTTTCCTTAACGTATTTGAATTAAGTTTTGCTAGGCTTTTATATAGGGAGCTTTAAAACGCGAAAGTCTTAATTCATACGAGTTAAGAACAAGAACTTTTCGCAAGCTCCTATAATTGATCCTAGAAAGTCGTTTATCAAGGGAAATTTAAAACGCAAATTCTAAAACTTGAAAAAGTATAAGAAGATGCAAGATCCTATAGATGACTTGAAAACCCAAAACTTTGATTTAATAGGCTAAGTATCCATTGATTTCACATTTTTGGAATTTTACAATATGGAGAACAAGAGATGATAGAGTTCAATCATAAGTTTCTAAGATTAAATTCTTCTTTGTGCAAGTATTTTTGTGTTTGATTTAATCTCCTCGTACTTACTTTCCTCACTTGAATAATAACTCGTAACTCCTTCTTTTTCTTCCCTTGTAATTTAAGTGAGAACACATTAAGGGTGTCAGCGTCATGGACTTTTGATCATGGGATTGCGGAAATTTGGCTTACTATAAGTATCATATTAATAAAGAAGAATAAATAAAAACATGTTCTCTAGGAGCCTTCGGGTGGGAGTCATGTAGCACTAACCTTGTCATTAGAGCCTTAGGGTGCATGTCAAGGGGCGTGTTGAATAAAAATTGCTTCATCATTATGAACCGTAAGGTGGGATGTTAAAGTCAATTCCCTTATTTTTGTCCAAGGAGCCTTAGGGTGTGGATTTTAAATAAGGAGCACAATTGCATTTTAAAGAGCCACAAGGTGTTATGATGTAGTTGTTGCTAACTCCATTAATAAGGTCATAATTGACTTTGGAGGTTTTATTGTTGCTTTTAAGTAGCCATATTAGCCAAATTTCGGGTCCGGGATTTATCCCTAAATCGTGTTAAGTTATCCTTGATGTGGGCTTTCTTTAGTGACAACGGTTTTTGAAGTCGAGGTTAGGTTTTGAGTGTTGAGTTTACACCGTTTTTGCCTTCATTTTTGGACTAATAAATATCAAATGAGCCTTTGGGTGAATGACAAATAAAATCTAGAGATACAATTAGGAATAATAGGAGATTGAGTTTAACACAAATTACTTGTATGAGTTGGTTTAATTTTGGGGCTTATGATTGACAATGATCTTGTTTTTGCACTTGGCATGGAAAAGTGAAAAGTCGAGGACGATGAATCTATTTGAGTTTATGATCCTTAAAGTTATTTTTCAATAATGAAAGCAATACATTATGTCTTTGCAAAATAAAAAGTCAAAAAGTTGAATAATGTTGTAGTTAGTGTTTTATTGCGTGAGGACACGGCAATTGCTTAGCAAGGGGGAGTTTGATATGAGTGATTTTACTCATATCATTTGTATCTTAAAACAATGAAATTATGCATGAAATGTATCAAAAATGCCTTGTATATGTGTATTTCTTGTTTCATGTGTGTAGGTACCAAGGATCGCGAAAACCGGCGAAATCGACACGAGTTTGAAGAAAAAGATTGAAGAAGCCAAAATCGAGCTCGACTTGAGTGTATTTGATAATTATGCAAGAAAACGGGCCAAGTGGGTCCCACATTTGGGAAATGGGATCAAAAGCCCATTTAAGATTCAAGATAATGTTATGTGTTGTTTGAAAATTCAAATGGCCCAATATAGGAAGTTTAACAAACGGATGAAGTTAATTGGGCTGCAAGCCCAATCCAAATTATGAATAAATGGGACGATTTCAAGACTGATGGGCTTTTAGGGCTTTGCAAAGTTTAACAAACGAATGTGCGTTTGTAATCAGTCAAACTTTTCACACAATAAATAAAGTAAACGACCCTCACCCACTCATTCTTCACACGTTTGTTTTATCCCATTCGTTTATATCCTCTCACCCACTTTTTCATTTTCTCTCATATAATAAAATAACCTATGGATAATTTCTATGTGCAACTTTCCTTCTTCTTCAACCTCAAAGAAAAACCAGTAACTTCATAGTTACTGTTCCAAAAACCCTAGTAAAATAATTCACCCAATTAATTTGGGGCTTTTCATCCCACGTGTAATTCACGTGTGGGGGAATTAAATCCCCCAATTTTAAGGAAGAGAAAAGATGGAAGGGCTTGGCTACGTGGCGAATTTATACTGGAAGAAACACCTCATCCTCCTAACTCAACCAATCAGGAGGCTTCAAACTAACAAAACTAGCACACACGGATGCCACGTTGGCAATCTGTGTGCTAGTTGTGCCCTATCAACCGTAGGATCAACAAAGAGAGAGAGAATCAATGATCCAAAGGCCAAGATGAAGAATGGAATATGCTCAAGAGATTCGAATATTCTTCCTCAGCAAAGCCTTGGGATGGCTATAAAAACCCTCATTTCTATTGTAATTTTTTATCCCTCTTTTTACTTTACTGTTATTATGTTAAAATAGGTCTAGGAAATATTATTGTAATCTTTCTTTTCATAATATTGTAATCTTCTTCTTTCATTAATAAAAAGATTAATTTCGTGGATAAATTGTCTTGATTTTAATATTATTTGAAGTTAATTGCAATGTTGTTTTCTTAAATCTATTTTAATATAACTTGGATAAATAATTGATTGAGTTAAATAAATAGCTTAAATCAGTTATTAAAGGTAAGAATTGGGAAAGCTTTTCCCCACTGGAAAAGTTTAAATCTAAGCTGTGGATTTATGAAGTTTCTGCTGGTTCGAGATATGATATTTGGTGGTTCAGTTTATGGTTCGATTTATGGTTCGTTTGATGGTTAAGGTGGTGTAGAACCGGTTTCATAAGGTTGTTCAGCACAAACCTTCTCCCCAAAGGTTGTCTACATTAGTTGAGTTTCGATTTTAATCTTTGTTTAATTCATGTTATTTTATTTGTGTTTATGTTTGTATGCTAAATAATTTTTACCGCTTAAATTGTTTCTGATATAGTTGTTTATTTGTTTCAAAGCATCGAGTTTCATTACTGTTTGTTTTAAAAGTTTTTAATCTGCATACTTAGAAGTGAATCTGCTTTACTTAGAGTTTTTAGTTTTGAAATAGAAGTTGATGGTTAACCGTTTATGGATGTCTGTTAGAATGGAATCGAGGATTAAGTTTGTTTGCTGTTTTATGATGACTGAATGTGTGTACTTGCTCAAATATTATTTGATAATACTGCACATGGATTGAATCTGCTGTTTAACTAATTATGTTCAAGAATCTGCTTTAAAGTAACAAATTGAGTCAAATTTGGTATTTGTTAAGTGTTACTGTTTTTATTCTAAGCATACTGTGATGAGAGATTTAATAATCTATAAGATGGTATAGTTAATATTGCTGATATGATTTTCGATTAAGATTAACCTGAATGTTTGTAGTTTCAATTATATCTGGTTTATTTGAATACTTTTTTTTGCTGTGCTTATTTTCGCTGTTGAGCTGATTTTGTGTCTGAATGATCTTGAATAAGGGCATAGCCTGTTATAATTGCTATTATAGTTTCTGGATTAATTTTTGCTTGATTTGGTTGCTTAGATTTGTTGATTAAATTTGGCTATCAGATCCTACTGATCTGATAGCTTATTATTGTTCCAATAAGCTGTTAAAATCAGCATTTCCAAACATCAGTCACTCCTGTGACTCCTTTACAATTTATCTGTTAAAAAAATAATAAACCAAAAATATGCCCCCATCAGGGCTCGAACCCATGACCTCCTGGTCACGGGACACACACGTTTACCAACTGAGCTGAGAGCTCTTTTGGTTTTATTCCCTTTAGTATAATTAATATAGTATGTTTGTTTTTAGGCAGATTTTGGTTCTAAGTAAGTTTTAATTAAATTACATCTCTTTATAATTTTTAATTAATATTTTTGTTAAAAGTAAGTTTTAGTTTTATAATAATAAATAAAAATAATAATAAAAAAATGTTTTTATAATTTAAAAAGTTTAATTAGTTTATTTTAATAATTAGATTTTTATAATTTTAGATTTTAAATAAAATTAGTTTTAAAAAATATAAATTTGGTTAAAGTAATTTTAACAAAGTTAATTAGTTTTAAAAAAAGTTAAATATATTTCTAAAAATAGTTTAAAAAGTCATTTTTATTAAATAGAATTATTTTTATAGATTTTCAAATTAGATTAATTTTTAAATAGTTTTTAATTTTAAGTATTTGTTTTAGATTAAATAATTTTAGGGGTTATCGATTCATGCACTTTAGGATAATTTTAAATAGTTTAAAATTGATAGATTTAATTTCTAGTTTAAAAACCGAAAACCAATTCAAATCAATTGTCCAAAACGAAGCAAAACGTCTCAAATTCACTCGATCTTCGTGTACAACGAACTTGGTTCATCACGTGTTTAATTGAATTCGTCATTGGTAATATTAGTCTATTACTTTTTCCTAAAGGTAATTTTCTAATTTACCCTATAACGTACTCAAATTATCACTATACTTATCTCGACACATCAATTACTGATAAGCTTAAACACATACTGCGGAAAACATTTCGCTGTAGAAGGGGAATCCTAATCATGCATAGGAAAGAAAGTTCTTACTAAAAGGACGGAAAATCTGTACCTCTTGTCCAGTAACTGACTGAATGGAAGACTGATGAATACTACTCAGGCTTCACGGAAGCTACAATAATAAGATGGGATTAAGTGATCTGATCTTTATTTATTTTACTGATCTTACTGTTTTCGTTGGATTAAAATTATTCTCGAAATACTGATCATATACAATCTGGTAAGTTCTGACGGTTCGTAAATATTACTGATTTAATGTATTCGGTATTTCTGATTATTGTATAATGTATACCCTGGTATCACGATACATAGTAACTCGTTATAATTAAAAGTTTCCTATTCATAAAATATTTCCAATTTAATATCTTTAAAATTAAATTATTAATAAATCATATATATATATATATATATATATATATATATATATATATATATATATATATATATATATATATATATATATATATATATATATATATATATATATATATATATATATATATATATATATATATATATATATATATATATATATATATATATATATATATATATATATATATATATATATATTTACTAGTGTTATAACCCGCCTAACGGGTGGGGTCGTTCTTTTTTGTTGTTTTGAAAGGTTTATGGTTTATGCTTTTTAGTTTATTGAATTTTTAATATAACCTTTAGTGTATTTTAGTTATATTTACGCTTATATAATGCTAAATTTAAGTAAAAATTGATATTTAAATAAAACTATGATTCAATCCGATTTTTTTTAATTCAATATTTTTAAAATTATAAACGTGTGAATGATATAACCAAATGTTCGACCGACATGTATGACTTTTGATTGTTCTTTTGGTAAATATTTTAAATTTTGTTTGCATTTTATTAGATTACAATTCATCTGCATCTCCATACCCTGTCTTAGTAAGGATTTGGGTATGTTATATAGTTTATCTTCATCATACATGAGTAGATAAAATCCTACCACCTTTAGTTTAGTTAATAAACATGTGCTTGAAGATGATTTAACACTTGACATAGTAAGATATAGTGACTTTATACCATATTTTTTGCATTTTAAATCATTCACTTTTGAAATAAATAGCATAAATTTATGAATTACAATGCGAGTCTGTTTCATAAATCGTCCCTGCTTTGTCGGGTTTAACGAAAATCGTCTCTACAAACGAAAAGTAACGGATCTTCTCCTTATGATTTTGACCCATAGCAAGTTTAGTCCCTCTGCCCAACAATTGTTAGTTTTTTCGTTAAATAGTATGACGTGGCAAAACAATGAGGGGCATTATTGTCCTTTTATGACCAGGTAAACCACATGTACGATTTTCTTGCGCTTTCTTTAAAAAAAACTTTAAATTTTTTTGAGATTTTTTGCATTTTCTTTAAAAAAATATATATATTCTTTTACGTTTATTCATCGTAAATTTTGAAATTTAGTATGCGCTATTTTTTAAACTGAAATTTCTCAATTTTAAATATTACGTTATTCTTTTAAAAATGTATGTGTTTTTATAAAAAAGTTGTTATTTAAAAAAATTGTATTATCTTCTTTTTATAATAAAAATTAAAAATTGTATTTACGTTGTTATTTAAAAAAATTGTATTACGTTATTTTTTATATGCTTTTTTAATTGTATTAAGTTATTATTTAGAAAAAATGTATTTTTTATGCGCTTTTTAAAAAAATTGTATTACGTTATTGTTTAAAAAATTGTATTACGTTATTTCTATAAAAAAACATTAAAAAAAAATAGTATATACGTTATTTTAAAAAAATTGAGATTTTCAAGTTAAATGACTTTTTTAAAAAAGGCATAAAACCACTTTAAAATAAAGCGTTCAAAAAACTTGAGATATTTATTTGAAAAGTACAAAATTTATCGATAAATAAGCGTAAACAACGCTTAATTTTTGTATAAAAATAACTTAATAATAAAAAGTTAACTCTTTTTAAAAAAAATATGGAAAATCGTCCCTGTGGTTTACCTAGTCATAAAAGGACACCAATGACCCTGGTTTTTGTGCCACGTCACACTATTTATTGAAAAACTAAAATTTTTTGACGGAGGGACTAAACCCATTACGGGTCAAAACGATAAGAGAAGGATACGTTACTTTTTGTTTGGAGAAACGATTCTGGTTAAATTCGACAAACTACAATAACGATTTTTGTGATTGAATCTTATAAAAAAGAAAGTTTATAACGTTAAAGAGACAACCTAAAGTGACTATTTGGTATACACAAAAGTTTCTCGTAGCCCGTGAAACACATCACCATAACGTTTGACTTCTCCATACTTCATGGTTCTTACGATGCATATTGGCTAGTTTTCTCACGACGCACACTTTTTTAAGAACCATTAACGCATTTATATAAAAAAACAAACAAAATAATACTACGTAACTCTAATAGCGGCCGTTAATTAAGTATTGCTCCTTCACGCAAGCATGTCACACCATGACACGTCAAGGACCTCTATGCATCTCTCCCTTTCACGCCCGACGAGGGATTGTCTTTATTTACTTTTTAACTTCTTCGTTTCGAGCGTTGGGTAGAATCCAAATCAATTAAAAATTGATATTAAAAGAAACATAATTGAATCCAAGTTAACCTACTGAAATCGAAAACCAAACCGAGTAAGGCCGGCTCGACTCTGCCTTAAAATAAACCTATGTGTTACATTTTCGTTAACTTTATATATCTTAGTGAAAAATATTTACGTATTAAGAATAGACGACATAAACATGTGTTGATGAAATCCTTTTTTATTGGCTTGGTTCTGATGCTAGTGTCTTACGAACGAAAGGGACAGCTAGTTGATGAATTTTGTAGGTTCATTTAGGGGTGAGCATCATGTCAACCCTAGACCAGACCAGCCATACCTGACTCGGACAAAAGACCGAGAAGAGCAATTCGTAAGGACCGTGACTGGACTGAACAATACTCGGGTTGGTTCGATCTTCACACCGTTTAACTACTCACACCTTAAAACTAATAACTTTAGCAACATTTTTTCGATCTTTAATAAATGATCAACAAACACTACGTAGGGACTGATGCTAAATTCCATCAAGATTTTAATTCATTTCCATCAACAAACACTTAAATGGTATATACATCTTAATTCAATTTCATCAAAATTTTACAACAAATACGAAATTTTACAGAAATTTGAATAAACAAACAGTTTTGACATATCTACATATCATCGTATGTATTTTTTATATGTTTGGAGGGATGGAATTGATAGGTGATTAACAACGTAGCATACTTCCTTAAATTATGAGCAGCATCCTTTGCATTGATGGGCATATGTATGTTTGTGATAAGAGTAACTCGTGACACAAGTGATCTTCTTTCTTAATTAGATGGATAGGCCTTCCACATCCACACTTCCCATACCTGCTCAAAGTTGCATATTAATAATATATTATGGTCATTCATTGTGCAAACACATCTATACCAACATGTGTAGTCCTGATATTTTTATGTAGTGACCATTATCTAACAAAGGGGTGCTTGGCAAACAGACATATAGTGCAATTATTTAACCAAAGGGGTGTTTAGCATTGCGCTTTGAGCTGAATCAGTTGGTTTAATATACCTACATATAAGTGCTACAATTGCAAACTCCTCTACACTCGGGACAATCCCTTTGGTCCAACAATGTCAGGTCTTCAGCTTTTTCCCCATACCTAATTTGAGAATAGACTTTTTCTTTGAATGTACAAATTCCAAAAAAAGGTTCAGTAGTCAATTTACATAACCTCGGTAGCTTGTTGTCTTGTTGTCGCTCCTTGGCAACTCATGTCCGCTCCTATGTTGCCTTTCACTTCTTTGCAGCTTATTATCACTCTTGGCACCTTGTTTCTGCTACTACACTTACTTTTCTTTTTCTTCTAAAATCCATATCGCCCTGCACAGCCAGCCAAATGAGTTGCCATTAACAACTTTGGGATAAAACAATTCTTTAATCAGATTTTAATTCCGTTTGTTTTTGTTGTTTTAGAATATTAAGCAGAAGTATAATAATGATACGGAGTAAACTATGGTAACAATATGAAATTCAGTCTTTTGGCTTTTTCTAAGACTTGCAATGGGGAGATCTGAGTAACAAAAGAATCTGAATATCAACATCTGAGAAACATATGTTAATTACCTCCATATACTCTTTATTCAAGTGCTCCCATACAATAACTTACACCTTTCTTCTCTCGTGACTAAAGTACAATCACCCGATTTCGATGCATATAGATAAGAATCCAAACCCCATTCACTTAAAAAACAAAGAAGTCATTAATGTAATAATCAAGGAGTCCTATTCAAAGGTATATCATAGTCTGAGAATTGAGTTTTAATAGAAAAATCGGTTCCTTGAACATGATTCTGTAACCAATAACAATAATTTTGCTCATAGTTAAGCATTGCATCATCTTTCTTAGTTTCTTTCCTAGGATACCAACTCTAGATCATTTTATATTATTATAAATCTTAAAATTGATCAATGTATAATTTTGTTAGAGTTTGACATTTAAATAGAGCAAGTTTTGTTATTGGTGAAAAGGGAAATGAGCTTTATAATTTTGGTTCCATTTGCTATAAAATTTCACTTGCATTTTGTGGTTCTTATTGTGATTAAAAGAGAAAAAGAAAAAAGAGATTCCAACCAGTTATTACACCAACTTAACTGTGCATAGTTGAACATGTTTTTTCCCAGTAAAACTATTACCTGGATCAACTTCTCTTACACTTTGCATTTTTCACACTTTTATCAAAGTACACCTCGCGAGGAATGGGAATCCATATTCACAGGATGAGGTGAATGGTGAGACAGTCAGACCTTTCATGAAGGGTGAGATAGTCAGACAGTTTGACCTTTGATCAATTATATTTAGTGATCAATAATTGCCTAAGAATAAGTGTATGTGGCATAATTCAAAAGCTTGTAGATGTTATTTTCCTGTCATCATTAAAATTGAAAAAATATACCAGTACCTGTACAAATAACCAAAAATTGCATCTTTAAATATTATAATATACAAATTACTTGTTGATGCTGAGATATCCCACACTCTACCAGGGCCACCACATCCAACAGAATAAATTTATGGATTTTTAAAGCACCAGATGTTTGCTTGAGCCTATTATCTTGGCAATAGGGGTTGTTTGGTTTAGCCAAATATCTGAGCTATGGGACTATTTGGATTAGTTGTAGGCAAAAGTTTAAGCTACTACTACAAATTACATCTCCTAGCATCTTCTAAGGGCATCTCCAATGCACAGTGTAATACCAAGTTCAATACACATCCACGTCATCGCCACATCAACATACCCAATTTCATAAAAAAGTTCCACAATGCATTGAACTCACCAAACTTTAATATATTACCACATCATTAAACTTTTACTAATAACTAAATTTTACAAATCAATGATATCATTCATTTTATTAAATATACAAAACATTACTTTGCATTAAAAATATAACACAAAAATGGTTACATAATAGTACTCCTTATTAATCACAAACTGAATGTTCAAAAAAAATTAATCACAAACTGAAGTGTTGGAATATTTCATAGTCCTCTGAAGCGATGTTAAAAAAATTCTTATGTTGATACATTACATTAATTGGAACAACATATTGTAATTTCAAAATAAGTTAGCCCAATAAAAAAACCTTTGTATAACCACTCAAGAGCAAAACAATTCTTACTCTATACATAAACTAAAAGAAAAACTTGTGGCAGTACATTCTTTATTTAATAAATTGGAGTTGTGAATGGAGAAGGCCCACACTAACCGTATAATGAACGAATGTTCAGAGACGTTCTCATTTTCTACGAGCGAATGACCTGTCATCATTGCAATGGATTGACCTTATGAAGAACTGTTATTGTGCGTATGTTATGTTGTGGGTTGTGGATGCCCTAAGAGGTGATACGTAGTATGCAACTTCTCAAGCATATGCGCATTAAGTGAAGTAGTGGTGCATAAATACTAATAAAATATTAATAAAAACTAACCTGTCCCAACTCATCATGTTGTAATGTAGCAACTCGGTTCAAAGCGAGGAGATTTAGCTTTCGTTGAGTGACAATTGGTCTGCTACCACCTCCACCACTACGTGGACCAACACGCCCTCCGTTATGCACTACACCATCATCTCCCCTTCCATGGAAAGATGCAAAGTGCATCCCTTGCGCCAATAATATAAAAGAAAAATGTCCAACCAAAAGACGTTCCAGAAGTTGTAAAAGCTCCTTATTTCGAAAACTGTTGCTGATTGTTTCAATAAATGAGTGTATCACTAAATTGTTATAATGAAAGGATTACCATTCTAGAAGCCCATGCCAAACCATACATGAGACATTTGGTTGCGGGTGATGCTGTTTCAGGGCCTTTAAATATCACACTCTAACGACTATCTTATTCTTTTTTACCCAATGTATCCATTTATATAAAGCATACCTGAATCGACCCATGTATAAGTAAAAATAGGTCTAATCCTTCCATCTCAATAAGATTCATACATGATGTGTCACAATATATCTCACTTTACTGGTACAATAACTTTAGTATTATCCAATTTTGTGCCTTGGTTATGGATACGGTTGGTCCCTCTTTAATGCTATAGTAACTGAGTATTTAGAGTTGCTTTTGACAGTTGCGCTCCCTTCAGTACTAAATCAAATTTCTTTATCATTATTTGCAGTTGCGTCCTTGGTTGTCTCAGTTTAGTTTAAGGAAATGGTAGAAAAAAAATAAGCCCGAAAAGAAAAAAAGAATACGTATGTTGTTGTTGTACGCGTTGTTGTAATTAGAATACGTAGCCTCCCTATTTGGTTTCTGAATCAACGGATCAAATAAACTACCATACCTACCAATCACCTGCTCCTATAGTTATAATTTTTTTTAAATAAACATCAACACAAATTGCGTAATTTTTAAGGAGGGTCTCAAAAGTACAGAATATTCATAATACAAGTGCGAAATCTTGGCGCACAAGTAAACAGCCCCTGCAATATGATTGTTAGCCCAAATAATTTCATACATTTTTAAATACAGCCTAGATGAATACTCCCTCTAGGTCATTGATATGGTGGTTCTTGAAATTAGAAACATTAGAAAGGCAATGGTTCTTGAAATTAGAAACATTAGAAAGTCAATAGAATATGCACTTCGCTTAAATCAAATCTTTAATTAGGTACGATCATTACATGATCTATTTATTACCTGCACTAGTAGCATCAGCAAGTATTTCTGGTAACAATTATCTAAGACCTAAAGGGTAAGTTAAATAGCGCAGCAAGTGTTATAGCTAAGGGAGTGTTTCGATTAGCATATTTTATGGGCTTATCGCTTCTTTTTCATCTTTTGTATTTGTTAGGCATAAAACTTCAACATTGTTGAATGTCGTTGTTTATCCTACAACTATATATAACAATTAGTGATTAGATTTAAATGCAAAAATGTTTATCATTTGAATAAGTTAATGAGCTTCGAATCATTTACCACATAACCGTTCGTTTCTTTATTATCCAGATCATCTTGTAGAGATAACCTACTTGTGCTTCTAGAGAATCCAACACCAGACGGAGAACCACATATAAGCCTTGCCTTACTGCCAGAAATGCAAATGAGGATCCTTATCAGTTCTTCATTATCGAAGACTTAGTGTGAAATGTAGTAGCTTCTCCAAACCAGAGATCGGCTTGAACGCACAACTTCAAGTTCTCGAGGTCCTCTGCGATTCCCAATGGATCGAACTCATTTTCACCTGGAAGAATGTAAAGTGAAAACACATAATTATTTAAAAGTTAGTAGGGTGTTTGGGATTAAAGTGCTGGTGTTCTTAACAATAAGAAAGTACCAACCTGCTTATTTCAAGTTAGCTTCATCTAGTAGTGTGTTTGTATAGTACAGTTATTAACGCATACTCGATACATACCTTCCATTGAGATAACCAGGTGAGGCAGCCCAGGTAGCCATTCACCCTTTTTCGCTTCAACCTGCTTATAGCTCCACTATGATTTAAAATACACAGTATGTCTTATATGTGCTTTAGTACCTATTAAAAAAAGTGCAATGTTAGCATTTCCAAGGGCTGATATATGTTGAGATCAGTTATGGAGTGTGAGACTTAATACAGTATATACCTGCTTGGACTGCCATTTATATAGTTACGGAATCATGCTCAGCCCAAAATGCTATAACCTCGAATAATTTGACCAATTTCATTTTTGTTAGCCTCAATTATGGAATATGTTGTTTTTTAATATAAACATTACAGGACAAGAACGTTTGGTTTGTAGGATGATGCAAAAGATCAGAGGTTTTGGTTTGTTAAAATATATGGTTGTTTTCATATTTCGCGTTTTCTTTATTAGAAATCCCAAGGCTAGGAAGCAAAAGCATAACCATGGCTGCTCCTAAATACATACTGGTGGGAACCACTGAGCTAAAACAGTATGGATGGACGGAAATGAAGACACAGACATAAGTCAAAAAGTTGACAATGGAAATGAACTTTAAGAACTCTCGAGAACCCCAGATGGGTTCAAGAATCTTCTCAACGAAAAGACGACCAATTGTGCTGCTAATAACCTGTTTAGAAAATGTCATGTAGCAATTTATCAGAAAAAAAACCTAATGAACCTACTCTAAGCAACAAAACTACATATCTGGTAATAGAAGGGTAGCGTGCATATCTGATATATTCTATCATTCCACGATGACCACCAAAACCTCCATCCCTTGGGTGACCACGACCTCCAAATCCACCATCTCTTGGGCCACCTCTGCCTGCAAAACCACAATCCCATTGAATCCTATTGACATTACATGTTCTCCTGCAACACCACTGATTCCAGCATATTGCTGACACAAAAATGCATTAAGATGTTAAAAAGATGTTCAGGTATAAACAAATTCAGTTAAAGCGACTTAAAGCAACTTCTTATAGTCCTTTTGAATATGACTCCAAAAAATAAGTTGTAGGGGTGGAAAAATAAGAGAGACAATAAATCAAGACTATAAGATAACATTACATAAAATATGTTTGTAGGCTGATCATGGAAGTCCTATTAGAAGGTCAACCACTGCTTAGTGGGAACAAACCTGTAGTAAACAACTTCCAGCACAAGTGTATAGCAATACACAAATGTTAACAGTAAAATGATACACTAATACTATTCATGTCAAAGCCAAGATCGTAGACTGTGAAAACAGGGATATAGAGTTTGTGTTTGACAAATTGATCATCTCAGGTTTATTTCAAATAGATATTGGAGAGACCAAAGTGTACATCCAGATATTACTAACATGGCTCGTTTATCAGCTCCTTCCGAGTTGATACCTGCCAACTTTCCGAGTTGTAAGTGGGACATGTTATCATTTTATATTATAAGAAGAGTGAATTACATAAATCGTCCCTGTGGTTTATCGAATCCTACAAGATTAGTCCCTGAGTTTTTTTCCATCATGATTAGTCCTCGTGGTTTCTTTTTCATACATATTCAGTACACCCATCAATATTTATAATTAATTACCCAAAAATATGAGGGGTATTTTGGTCTTTTTCAAAAAATATTTTTTGAAAAACTTTTTCGACCTTTTTTTTCCCAGAATTTGTTTTTATATTTCGAAAAAATATTTTTTCGAAAATCTTTTTTTAATTCGAAAGTTTTTATTTTTCGAATTTTATAAAAAAAAAAGATTCTCGAATTAAAAAAAGATTTTCGAATTTTTATTTTTCGAATTTAAGAAAGAGATTTTCGAATTTTTATAAAAAAAAGATTTTCGAATTAAAAAAAAAGATTTTCGTATTAAAAAAATATTTTCAAATTTTTATAAAAAAAAAGATTTTCGAATTAAAAAAAAGATTTTCGAATTAAAAAAAAAAAGATTTTCGAATTTTTATTTTTCGAATTAAAAAAAAAAGATTTTCGAATTTTTATAAAAAAAAGATTTTCGAATTTTTATAAAAAAAAGATTTTCGAATTAAAAAAAAAAGATTTCGAATTTTATAAAAAAATAGATTTTCGAATTTTTATTTTTTGAATTAGAAAATATTCGAATTAAAATTTTCGAATTTTTATTTTTCAAAAATCTTTTTTCTATAAAATTCGAAATATAAAAATTTTCGAATTAAAAAAAAGATTTTCGAACTTTTATAAAAAAAATAGATTTTCGAATTAAAAAAAAAGATTTTTGAATTTTATAAAAAAAAATTTCGAAAAAATATTTTCGAAATATAAAAAACAAATTATGGGGAAAAAAGAGTTCGAAAAAGTTCGAAAAAAATATTTTTTGAAAAAGACCAAAATACCCCTCATATTTTTGGGTAATTAATTATAAATATTGATGGGTGTACTGAATATGTATGAAAAAGAAACCACGAGGACTAATCATGATGGAAAAAAAACTTAGGGACTAATCTTGTAGGATTCGATAAACCACAGGGACGATTTATGTAATTCACTCTTATAAGAATTTACCTGCATATCAGATAATCATGTTTGATACCTCCTTAGCATTGCTGCAAAAAGGTCTCCTACCCACTTTAATCCATATTGAGAGTATCTATGTGCACAATAGTACAACAATAAGTTACAAACCTCTATTTATCTAGTAAAGAACAAATTATATTTTCTTAATGGAGAAGTCTTATTAAAAAATCAGACATTTAAAAATCAGATTATAGACAGCCACCTACCTTGTTCATCATGTTCCATAGGCCAACTTGAGGTCGACAGGCTCTTTCACGGCCAGACTTCACCGGAATCAGAATCTACAACAGTGTTTGTTTGCTACAACAACATCAACAATCTTTGACTTCAAAGAGCTAACCCTACGTGGTGTTGTTTGGGTGTCAACGCCTCAACGGATGTATAACCAACTTGACCCTCTATAAATCATACTTTAAAAACCTAATGTTTTTAGAACTTTGAAAACATACTGACGCGATTGATGCAAAACATGTTGATGCCCAGTCTGATGATGAGGACTTTCTATTCCTAATGTTTCTGCTGCTATAGATTGATGATGAGGATTCAAATAGAACCCTTGTTGAATAAACCACTTTGCTAAAAGCACCAGGGAATACAAAAGGGAAAAGTAAACGCCTCTAATATGCCATGGAACTCTGCAGCGTACACAATGCACAATATCAAAAGCTCTAGCAGGATAAGGAAGCCTTTGAGTACCCATGACAGCAGATATCAAAAGCTCTAGCAGATATGGTAGGTGGTTACATGATAGCAAATGTAAGATATTCGGTTATAACATCGCCATCTACTAATTTCACATAATCAAATAAATACTAAAAAAGGATTATAGAGTCATTATATGTTGTCCCTAATATATGATGATTCTATACGATTAATGAAGAAAGAAAGGTAGATATGAGATGAATTTTAGAGAGAGAAACTAGAGAGAGAAAAGAGAGAGAAGTGTGTGAACTTGTGAAATATTAGATTAGGAGAAAAATGAAATGACCAACACCCTTCCTAACATGCTAGGAAGGGTATATATAGTCCACCCACATGCGGGCTTCTTTATGGACTATATAGTTTGGGCCGGGCTTTCCTTTTTGGGATTTAGTTACTTATTAATGAACTTTAGCCTAAAGTTAAGCCCGTATAACACGACTAATATACTACCTATTACAACGTTCTAAAATACGATACATAATAACCATATGACCGAGCATTCTTGTTTGACTCAATATTTTGAGGCTAACAATCTCCCCCAATGAGAGGTCATAAACCTTGGTCATTTAGGAAATTTGTAGAGATTACTAATCTCGCCATAAATGAGCCTTGAACGTGTAATTGTAGTCTTGTTTCTTCATGTTGTGATCTTTGAGCCTTTGTTGTTGTCTTTCGACTTTGTCTTTAAGCTTGAGATCTTCAAATCATCCTTGACTTGTCTTCGCCATCTTGCGATCGTGTGTCTTCATCCACATGCTCACACTATTAGTTGTTGAATATGTCTTTAGGCATGAGTATGTGGTTTCTGAATCATTGACTTTGCTGAGTACACCGTGACGCCACCTTCTTGAGACAAAACATAGACACGGACTGAATGGCTTTGAAATTCGTCCTAAATCGGTAGCGTTTTACCTCCGGTCGGTGAAGACCGTTATACGATATTAAATACCGTACCTGTGATAGGTAGATTCAATTAAGAATCTCCTTGACAGGGTTTCGCGGCTGTACTAGCCGTTCTCTTTACTCGACCGTCTCAAAGCAAGACTGCGAACATAAAGAGTGAATCAATTGGATAAATATCCGCTTGATTAAAGTCGTCAATTCAAATTCCTGGAACAAGTTTGATTCATTAAGAATCTTACCATTGTTGCTTTCCAGTTGACACAAGCTTGATTCATAAGAATCTCGCAAGTTACCTACCGTAGCGCTGTTTGATGTTGACGCTAGAAGGATTTCCATTCGTCACTGTGAATATTAATAAATATCACTCTGAATGTTCTGGCAAGACCATAAAGATATTGCGTAGAAACCTGAAACGAGTTTGAATCAATTCAGAATCAAACCACTGTTGTTTTTCAGTTTTACATATGTTCAATTCATAAAGAATCTTACATATGACCTACCGCATTGTTGTCTGATGTTAACACTGGAAGGATTTCCACTCATCATTGTAAATACTAAGTAGTATCACTCTGAGTGTTCTAGCAATATCACAAGGATATAGCATAGGACTCTATTGATCTTCATCCGTGTGTCCTAACGAGATATGATTGATTTCTTGGCTCTAGACTCTATTTGTGCACTTTTAGTGGTCGGAGGCTGGAGCAGATGCCACCTATTCAATATCAACTATCTCAGAGTGAGAAAGTTAATAGAAATCATGTTGATCTCCGTGACAATAAAACAAACTTCTTTTGAGAGAAGTCTGAGTAGCTAGGAAAGGGTTGTGCTTCACATCACTGGGTCCATGATGAGTTTGTCTTCATGATGAGTTGACCCGGTTTCTGCCTGAGTTGTATGGAGGGCTTCTTTCTTTAGACCCTTTATCCTTACATTTCTTTTTCATTCTTCAACCCTTCAATGCTTACCAAGACATCATTAATAGCACCTTGTTGTGATTGTTCCAGTGCTATCATCAGTACTTAGTCGGTATTCAGCTTCGTTCACATTCTACTCCATCTTTTCTAAGGACTTCTAATAATCTATTGGATTATCCCTGGGAAGATCCCTCCGGTTCTGGTTGGATCATAGGAATTAACCTAACCACCCTTTTGACACCAATAACGTCGTGAAATAAAGATGTTATGGGTATTTGATCGTAACCATCAAAACCACTTTAAATTCTAACAAAGTGTTTGAAAAACATTTAACACCTTGCTAGTTTTGTCGTTTCAGAAATGCTCCCCCTTCACATGTGCATCGATAATCGAAAGTGTTTCGCACATGTAGGTAAGAGTTAAAGTGCTTGAGTCTTATATAAGATCAAACTTTAATCACATTTTCTCCCCCTATCTCTAATATATAAAATCTTTTGATATTAGAGATACCAAATTTGATTAAAATATATTTTGAAAAATAGTCGTGAAAATCTCCAGGAGAAAGATGTGTTAATCTTTTGCATGAAGTTAAAATGCTCCCCCTCAAAAATTGATCCAATTGAATTGTCATTGTGAGGATATGATCCACATTTCGCTTTTTGAGGATGGGATTTGTTGAACACACAATTTTTGAAAGATTTTGAATAATCATTGAGAAATTCTTGAAAGAATTGTGTTCAACGCTTTTTGAAAAAATCCTATTTCTTTTTGTCGAAGAGGTTTTTCTAAAGCATAAACTTGAGTTCATAGACTTTGAATGTCTTGACGAATCCACTCAAGTGTAAGAAGATTTCTCTTCTTTTGCTGAGGGTAAGGGCACTAAATCGTACACTCCCCTGTGAATATCGGTCCGGGTTGCAATCTGAAAGTGATTACAAGCCATTGTGTTGAGCTCAAAACGTTGAAAGTTTTGTGACTAGCTCAACCCGTGATAGATTGCTCTACCCGTTGTTTGGAAATATTGTCCAAAATAGACAATTTCCTTTATTAAAAGAAGAAATGACATGTTTTGAAAAATATTTACAACTTTCATTCGAGCTTTAGGTACACACCTGTGTCGTTATTGAGCGACATTTCTAGGCATGTCCATATTATCGATACTAAAAGACATGTCGAGAAGAATATTTTTGGATTTTGAACGATTTTTAATTTTGTGTTTTGTTTTTATATGTTTTATATTTTGTATTTTGTTTTTCATTAATATTTACAAGTAGATGTTTGATAGATGAATCAAGCAGGCTTCTTTGCCAGAACCTCCAGTTCTGCTGGAGTCAACATCTCATACCAATTTGCCTATCAATATACGCAAACCTCTCTTTCGAAAGAGCTTTTGTAAACAAGTCAGCTAATTGGTAATCAGTTCCAACAAAGTATAATTCAACAATACCCTTTTCAACTTGTTCCTTAATGAAGTGATATCTGACATCAATGTGCTTCGTGCGGGAATGCTGTACCGGATTGCAGGAGATGGCTATGGCAGACTTTGAGTCACAGTACATAGGTACTTTATCAAAGTGGAAGCCATAATCCGTGAGTTGTGTTCTCATCCAAAGAACTTGAGCACAACACGCAGATAGAGACACATACTCCGCTTCGGCTGATGAAAGTGACGTGCAATCCTGCTTCTTGGAAGACCATCCCACAAGCTTATCTTGTCCTAGAAATTGTGCACCACCAGAAGTACTTTTTCGTGTATCAAGACACTTGCATGATCGGAATCTGAATAGGCCGTTAGAAAGAAACCGGTTTCCCTCGGATACCAGAGTCCCAAATGAATGGTATTCTTTAGGTACCGAAAGATCCGTTTAACCTCCTTGAGGTGTTTTTCAGTGGGTCGTGCTTGATATCGTGCACAATAACATGTAGCATGATGAATATCAGGTCTGCTTGCTTTCAAGTACATGAGGGACCCGATCATGGAACGATATTTCGTTTGATCTATGGGTAATCCCTCCAAATCAGCATCTAGGGATGTGGTTGATAATGGTGTCCCAACGGGGTCACATGAAGTCATACCATGCTTTTTGATTATCTCTTGACAATACTTAGCTTGGTTTATAAAGATACCACTTGGGGATTGGTGAACTTGAATTCCTAAAAAGAAATTTAGTTCACCCATCATTGACATTTCAAATCTGTTGTGCATTACTTTTTCAAACCATTTTGAAAGTTTTGGGTTTGTAGACCCGAAAATAATGTCATCAACATAAATCTGCACAAGCAAAATGTCGTCCACATATGTATAAGTGAACAAAGTTAAATCAATGGAACCTTTTGAGAAACCTTTGGATACCAGAAATTTCGAGAGCTCGTCGTACCACGCCCTTGGAGCTTGCTTTAGTCCATATAGTGCTTTGTGTAGACGATACACCTTGTCAGGATAATGAGGATTGACGAATCCTTCCGGCTGTGTGACATAGACTTCTTCCTTCAAAGGACCGTTAAGAAATGCTGTCTTTACGTCCATTTGATAGACAGTGAATCCCTTATGTGCACCATAAGCAAGGAAAATCCTAACCGCTTCCATACGAGCAACTGGTGCAAATGATTCTTCAAAATCAATGCCCTCTTTTTGTCCATACCCCTTAGCGACTAGCCTAGCTTTGTTCTTGATGATCGTATTCTCTTCATCCATCTTGTTTTTCTAGATCCATCGAAGATTCAATGGAATTACATCGTATGGTCTGTCAACAAGTTCCCAGACTTTAAGTCTTTCAAATTGTTGAAGTTTATCCGTCATCATTCAATCCAAGCATGATTAGCCATGGCTTCTTTGATGTTTTTCGGTTCAGCTATACTCACGGCGAGTGCGAACATACAAACATCGCCATCGGTGGCTAGTTGTCGTCTTGTACGAACGGGCTGTGAAGGGTTTCCAATTACGTGAACCAAGGATGATCTCGGGTCCAATGATGTGTTGAAGGATGTCGTTGATAGAACGTATGCATATTTGACGGATCAACATGGCGAGTAGAAGACTCTCCAGTTTCGTGTACCGGTGTACCGAATGGGTTGATAAATTCGTCTTCGTCAGATAATGCATCGTCTGCTTGATTTGTGTTCTCTGGAGCCATGACAGTAGGTGTGGATGTTGTAGGAGCGGTTGTTGTGTGATATTCTGAGGAGGTAAATCTGCAGCAACCCGTGTTGAAGTAGATAAAGTTGTATCCTTTTGTTGACGATGATCGGTATCATCATTCTTATCATGAGTGACAGCGGAAGACTTCGACACAACTTGTTTCTCCCCCGTGAAATATTCATCATACATTGGTCCATATAACATTTCCAACTCTTCAATTGTCGTGTCGACTGTCATATCAGCTCTAGGAACATTTTCTGGAACCATCGTTGAACTTGACGATTCATTGCTGTGGTCTTGAGTTCCGAGTTCCGTGCGGTTGTGAACGGAAGTCGTTTGTCGTTGTGGATCGGGACTTAAACTGTTTTGTTCAAGTGCCATTTCTTGTAATTCATCAAATCTGACATGAATATTTTCGACTATCAATTTTGTTCTCTTGTTGTACACTCTATATCCCTTAGACTGAGTTGCATATCCCACTAGAATGCATGCATCACCTTTCTCTTTCATCTTGTCCAGATTTTCACCATCTCGAATAATGTAGCACGTACATCCAAAAACGTGAAGGTGTTTGAGTGAAGGTTTTCGATCATGATATATGTGATATGGAGTCTTTTCGTGTCTTGGGATAATTAAGGAACGGTTTTGTGTGTAGCATGCGGTTGACACGACTTCGGCCCAAAAGTATAGTGGAAGTTTTGAAGCAGATAATAATGTTCGAGCAGCCTCAACTAAAGTACGGTTTCGTCTTTCAACAACGCCATTTTTTTGGGTGTTCGAGCAATATATGTTTCATGTTCAATCCTTTCGGCTTCAAAATAGTTTCTCAGTTTTGAATTCAAAAATTATGTACCTTTGTCAGTACGAACCACTTTAACTTGAGCTTGAAGACCACGTTGTATCAGTTTAAGAAAGCTGATGAGAACATCGGGTGTTTCATCCTTGGACCTCAAGAAGTGAGTCCATGTGTACCTTGAGTAATCATCGACAATGACCAGAATATATTTCTTCCCATTGATACTTTGAACATGCATGGGACCACACAGATCCATATGGAGAAGATCTAACCGTCCTTTAGAGCTTGGTGTGGTCTTTGTTTTGAAGCTACTTCGCTTAGCTTTACAAAGCTCACAAGAAGAAAAAAGATTATCTTTGATGAATTTCAAACTTGGAAGGCCTCTCATAATATCTTTCTTGGAAAGCAAGTTGATGGTATCAAAGTTAAGATGAGATAAACGTTGATGCCATAGCCATGCCTGAGTCATTGAAGCTTTAGCCATGAAGCAAATTGGAGTTGATGAAGTTGTGTCTTGAAGTGAAATTGTGTAAAGATCAGTACCCCGTGTACCGGTAAGTAAGTAATTCCCATCATAATCACGAACAAAACATGTTTTCTTTCTGAAAGCAACCTCCAAATCCGCATCACAGAATTGACCAAACCGAGAAAAGATTATGATTGAGCCCTTCGACGTAGTATACCCTTTTGATTGTAATATTCCCCTGAACCAAATCTCCATATCCTAGGATCGGTGCAAATTGATCATTTCCGAATCGGACCGTACCCAGGAACTTCTCCACGAAATTAATTAGAAGCTTGAGATTCCCCGTCATGTGCTTCGTGCATCCGGAGTCCATTGTGAAGAGAATTATTTGTATCACCTGCAGAAGAGTTAGAACACGATGGAGCATTTGCTAAATTGGATACCACAGTAGTTGTGATAGTAGAATCATTAGTGTCCTTATCAACATTTAAAGGCAAACTAACACTCCTTTTCACATTTTCCGTCCTAGCTTTCGGCATCCATTTATATCCTGGAGGACATTGATTAGCAAACCACCATTTCCAAGACTTGCTAGCAGACTCATATAATTCCTTAATTTTGCTTCTAGGGTTCTTAGTGGTGGAGTCTGATGCATTACTTTTCTTAGTGGGGGTTGCACTAGAATGGTTCACTTTGCGTTTGGGTTTACTAGCTCTAACAGGCATTGCAACTTGCTTCTTAGTTCTAGTATCTACGCCTTTGTCTTTATTCATAGCACACATAGAATGATTAGCATTAGCACACTTTCCACATTTCACACAAACAAACTTAACATTCAAAGCATTCATAGTCGAATCATTCAAATCGTCATTACATGCGATTACAGACGTTTTATTCTTAGAAACATTGAAAATCCTAGGGTGGTCTTCTACTGTCTTCATCTTCCCTGGACTTTTGTTTTGCCAAACCTTTTCATTCATGCGAGTGCTCTTAAGCTGAGGCCGGCTAACACTATCAGTGGGGATTACTCCTGTAGTAAAAGACACACGTCTATTAGTGCTTCTAGAAGTCTGAGGTGATTGACTTTCTTTGTTTTGTGTAGGTTTAGTGGCCAATCTATACATCCCTGGTTGAATAACATTATTGTGCTTAACGCTTGGTGCTATGACATTTCTTATGGGTTGATTCTGTGGTAACCTTTCCTTTCCATCCATCTTGGGGGCAAACACAGGTTTTGCAAACGAGGAATTTGATAAAGCAGATGGTTTTCCCAAGATAGAGGATCTATTCACTTTAGAGGCATTGGGTTGCCTAACAATAGGTTTCTTAACGCTAGGTTCCACAACTTTCCCACCCATGTTAGCAACGATTTTCTGCAACTCTGCTATTGCTGTTTCCCTGTCTTGTAACTGAGCTTTCAACCCTTTAATTTCCAAATTCAGCTCATTAATTTCTCGAAACATTGTGGAAAGTTTTTCTTGCAAGTTATTATCATGTGGAAAACGACCAACGTCTTTTTGCAAAGCAAGTTCAAGAGAATGACAATGTTTTTGAAGGAAATCAGTTTTGTGTTGAAGTAACTCAAAAGCCTTTTTATCAACATTTTCTTTATGTTTCGAAAGCTCAAGTTCAAGACGCTCACATTCTTTGATTTTATCAAAATATTTGCATGCAACATCATAATATTCATCGATATCAGCACAAGATTGAAGAGTAACACACAAAATATCTTTGGAGAGACATTCTTCTAAGAGTAAATCATATTCATCAGAAAAAACGGACTTATCCATTTGAAGATCGTCAATTTCTTTCTCAATAGACTCAACATATTTTAAATCATCAAACATTTCAGACCGAATTAATCTTTCAAATTCAAGCATATTTTCTTTTAATGTGGTCGTGTTCGGTATTAAGATTTGTTTGATAAGCACAGTTATATCTTGAGGAATTGGTTTTTTCCACTCGTCATTTTCTCGTTGTTTCCATTCATTGTCAACAATGGATTTAATATTATCAATGTAATGTTGTAGAAAACCAAATGTCTGCCTACTCTTGCTTTTAGAAGCATCAAGAGGCAAGTAGTTGATGAACATAGAAACGTTTGTTTTCTTAGTAGCAAAAGCTTTCTTCCATTGAATTCTTCTTTGTTTGCATTCTAAAAAAAATTCCTCACGAGACTTTTGTTTTTGTGTAGTGAAAAGACCATATAGACTATTCTCATAAGCATAATTGTATGGTTTCACAAACTCTTTATTTACCGGTGATCTACTCTCTTCGTCCCAAAGGGATGTCTCATCATAACCAAGAGGATTTTCAGGATCGGTCCATTCGGACTCATCCGTATAAATGCGCGGGTTCGCAGCTTGAGCTTGGGCAAGATAATCAGGACTTGCTAAGCTAGTTTGACCCTTAAACATAGACGGAGGTGCTAACATTCTTACGGTTTGAATAGAGTCATGCGTTTTATAAACAAATTTTTTCAAAAATTCGACTTGTTTTTCTAGTTCCGTTACTTTTTCAATATCGTTTTCATGTCGACTTTTGAAATCTTGTTTTAACGTTTCAACCTCTTGTTTCTTAACATCAAGAATTTTAGCAGACTCGGTGTTATCCATCGAAAGCTGTTGTTCAAGTTCGTCAACTTTGGTGGTAGCAAGGTACGTTTTTTGACGTTCATCCATTAACAAAACATTAAATTGACGTTTCTCTTTGGTTAATAACTCAAGAGTTTCGTTGTATTTCTTTTCAAGATCGTCATTTTGACTTTTTAACGCACTACCCTTGTACCCCTCAAGTTCTTTGGTTTTCTGAAGAAGCTCATCTTTATAGTGTTCAATGGTCTCACTAGATGTAATTAGTGCGGCTTTGCATTCTTCAAAATTTTGAGTGAGCGTTGCGTTTGCCTTCTTTAATTGCTTTTGACTTTTTCTAGTTTCATTGACATCTTTTTGTAAACTGGCAATTAAATTAGCAAGCGCGACACGCTCCTCATCATCATACTCATTTGCATGTTGATCATCCTCAAACTCATTATTGCACATGTCTGATGAATCGGGTGTGGTATTGCTATCAACCTTTTCCGTCATACATGTGTCATTAATGGCATTGGGTAGCTCACTATGCTCATGAGTATCGCCAAACACATTATATTCATCAGTGGTGTGTACCTTATCGAGTGGCTCAGTGTCAAAGATAGGTCCATTGTCATCTTCAGTGACGTTGAGAACTTCGTCAACCTTTGCCATGTACGAGTAATGTGCTTCTAATTCTTGGTCGGAGGCTTCATCATCAGTATCATCAAGCATTGCTCCTTCCTCAGCCGACAATTTGACCCCTGCTTCCATATTCTTGCATAACAACATCTTCTCTTTATGATAACTGGAGTCCCTAACCCGTTTCGGCTTTCTGCATTCCTTTGCCATATGCCCATAACCTTGGCATTTATAACACTGAATCCCACTTTGTTGAACCACTTGCGTTCCAACAGTTTCCCTATTCCCAGTAGCAGCAACAATCCTCTGAGTATCATACTTGGCAGTTTGTCGATCATACCTTGCAGAACCCTCAACATGCGTTGGATTATGTCGATCATACCTAGAAGGAATTTCACCACGTCGACGTGTGTCATACCTTGAAGGGTTCTCAACATATTGGTTCTTTGTGTTGGATGATGTTCGAAGATTGTTGTTTGTGGGTTTGAATATTTTCTTGTAGGTCTTCATAATGAAAGCAATTTGTTGTTTCATTTATTGATTCTTCTGAGCTTGATCTTCATCACTATCCTCTTCAGATGATGACTCTGATGGTGGTGATGGTGCTCTTGGTTCTTTGCCGCGTGATCTTGTGGAGGATGAGGACTTGGATGAAGTGGAATATCGTGGTGAGGATGATTGAATGGAGTATGACTTTGAAGTACGAGATCGATGATCTTGAGTGGTAGACACTAGAGCAAGTGGATTAGCCGTCTTTCTAACTCGTTCAGCTCGAATTTCATTTGCCTCATGCTGAAATTGTTTCAAGATATCAAAGAGGGTGTGATAGTTTACCTTGTCTAACTGCTTTTGTTGTTTCACCAAAGTAACAAAACGTGTCCACTCTGGTTGAATTTGCTGAAGAAATTGCACATTGACTTGCATGGTGGAGACCTCCAAGTTGTTTCTAGTCATATCGTTCATCATCTTGTAGAATCGTGAATAATAAGACTCAACTGATTCTCCATCCAATGCGGTAAACTTAACAAAATTCCAAAACAAGTTTGTTTTAACATCTTGCTTGTTGAGTGATTCTCCTTGTTGCAAGCGTTCAATAGCCGTCCACATTTCTTGTGTCATAGGACATGTATCGACTGTGGAATAAATATCATCTCCAATTCCACTTAGAATCATATAGATCGCTTCTTTTTCTGCGTCATACCAAGCATGCTTCTCTGGTGTAAGATCAGATAAAGTTTCTTTTCGTGTGGTTGCGGGTACTTCTGTGGTAGTGTCAGTGGCTGGTGTATGAGGAACAGTGATATCGGAGAAAACATATGGTCCATTGTTAATACATTGCCTCAATGCATCACCATTAGGTCTTGTATCAAGATAACGAAGAAAACGTGATTGCCATTGAGCATATCGACCGGCCGCAAGCATTGGTGGTCTCTCTTTGTTACCCGCCACCATGATGTTATTGTTTGTCACACGATATTCTGCAGTAGAATCCATCTCAATATACTCTTAAGTGATGAATTAATTGTGGATCTTAAGTAGTTGTATTGTGATTGAGTTGTTGTTGAAATTCCGAAAAATGCGATTTTTTTTCAGTCCGACAATAAATTCCTCAGTCCGACAAAACGGTAGACCTAAAAAATTTGTAATCACCAAATTTTGAAATCGAGCTAGAAAAGGCCTAAAACTAGTTTGGAAAAAGTTGGATTTTACTTGACCTAAAAATTTTAACTCTTTTTTTATTATTTTTTTTAATCTTCGTGTAAACTACGTTCCGAGACTAGTCTAGATAGTGGCTAAGTCTAAAAAATACTCGAACAAAATTTAGATATCCATCGCAATGTCACCCATCGCACTCTTAGATCGCACTCTGATCGCACTCTGATCGTACTCTATGATCGTAGTCTGATCGCACTCTGATCACACTCTGATCGCACTCTGATCGTACTCCTAGATCGTAGTCGGATCGCACTGTGATCGTACTCTTAGATCGCAGTTGGATCGTAGTCTTGGATCGCAACGAGTGATCGTACTTTTGGATCGTACTCACTTGATCGTACTCCCCTGATCGTACTCAACGATCTTACTCACCAATCGTACTCAACGATCGTACTCACCTATCGTACTCGAAGATCGTACTCTTCGATCGTACTCCCTGATCGTATTGGGGATTATAGGCAGTGATCGCACTTATGATTGTAGGATGTGATCGTGACTTTGGATCGCAAGTAGAAACACCTAGGGTTTATGCAATCACAAAAATCAGATCGTAGCACAAAAAACAATCCGAGACTTGGAAGCAACAAGAAAGAATGGATTTTTACCTTGGAATTTGTGATTCTAACCAAACGAATGTAACCAAAATCTTACCACATGTATTAAAGATGTAGAGATGAATAGAGGATGATATAGAGCACGAAAAACACAAGAAAAAACTTGAATTCGGAATGATGTAAGGTGTAAATCACACGAACCCAATATAATAGCAACAACGAATCACAAAAACTACCCCATGGCGATTGATACCAATTGTTGTCCCTAATATATGATGATTCTATACGATTAATGAAGAAAGAAAGGTAGATATGAGATGAATTTTAGAGAGAGAAACTAGAGAGAGAAAAGAGAGAGAAGTGTGTGAACTTGTGAAATATTAGATTAGGAGAAAAATGAAATGACCAACACCCTTCCTAACATGCTAGGAAGGGTATATATAGTCCACCCACATGCGGGCTTCTTTATGGACTATATAGTTTGGGCCGGGCTTTCCTTTTTGGGATTTAGTTACTTATTAATGAACTTTAGCCTAAAGTTAAGCCCGTATAACACGACTAATATACTACCTATTACAACGTTCTAAAATACGATACATAATAACCATATGACCGAGCATTCTTGTTTGACTCAATATTTTGAGGCTAACACTATATTTAGGCCTTCTATTATTCATAAACTATTGTCCTAAGGCATTCAATTATTCATAATCTGTGAAACAACAACACAGTAGGCAAAATCTGAGCACATAAAGAAATAATAGATTTCAGTATGAGTTTGAATTCGAAGACCATACCTGAATCATCCAAGGATGATCTCGACTATCATTACCAGGCCATGGAGTCCCATCTTGCATAACCTAACCTTCATTTGTTTTTTTTTGCAAAAATTGTGTTTGTAAGGAGACGATCTCAGGTAAGTCAATGTGATCATCAAAAGAGGTATTTAAAATTGAACTTGTGTCATGAACCCAACTGATCTAAACCCGAATCAACCATTTTTTTTCTCTCCTTCGTAGCAGCATACACTTCTTCCTCCTCTTTCATACAGTAGAAATTAACCACTCTCTCTTTCTTTTTCGATTTGCAGGACTGGTCTTGAATCTTGAGTCTTTTAATAGAGAGAGATCTGATTAAACAATCATATGATAATAATAGTAATGATCAGATCATACCTTGTTTATTAGAACATATAAAGATCCGAATAAACAAATAATCAAATAGCAAAACCTTAATTAATTAATCGAATTAGTGTACCAACTTGATTGTTTTTGTTTGAAGATTAGGGTTTTGAAAGAGGGGATGGATCAGTTATTTGTTTATCATGGATTTGGGATCGTTGATCATGGAATGGAGCTCGTTTGTGTGTCTGTTTTTACTGGCGGCTGTGATATGTGTGTGTGTGTGTTTTTTCCCGTAGGTGGGTTGTTAGGAAAATAAAGAAAAAATGGTGAAAAATGGTTTTAACCCATTATATATAGGTGCGGTATCAAAACGCAGTTTTTGAAAAATTGCGGCCCGCTTTTGGAAATTGCGTTTTCGTAGACTATTTTTGGTAGGTTTTTGAGATTTTTTAGCTAACAAACAAATTCTATTGGTCAAGAAGTGCCATGTCACATATTACATGGATTAGAGGTGTGGTATCAAGTCATAGTTATACCTATATATAATATAAAGATATATTTTTTTCTTTTAGGATAAAACGATAAAGCTAAAATCAATTTAATTTATATTAATTAAATTAATAAAATTGGACAACATAATTTATTTATCAATAAAACTCATTTACAAATTATTCATGTGTTTCCACCGTTTTCATTATACTCCCACTGTTTTTAGTAATCCCAAACACCCCCTTGATGATTCCACTACTTGTATACTATTCCCACTGTTTGTTTTAAAGTTCCCACTGTTATGTATATTTCCCACTGTCTTTGTTTCGTTCCTCCTGCTAGTGCTTCTGCAGTTAATGCCAAACACCCTTTTTGCTGGGATAATCCCAAACACCCCTTTACAACCAAACGCCCCCTGCTGTTTTCTTTTTGGGTTCAGGCTGACCACGACGCAACACCATCGAGACCTTAGGGTCTCGGTTTCATTTAACCAAGCAAAACCCGACATTTATACTAAATACATATACCCCCGTTTGGGGTTGATTGATCTCGGCTGGACCAAAAGGAAACATCCCACGCCTGCTGTTGGTCACGGTTGGGCAACAATACACCACCAAGACCTTGTGGTCTCAGTTTCTGTGATAAAACAACACCCCCGATACCCCTTTTAATTATTTGGATTAGTTCTCTCCTTGTTTTCCAAGATTAAGTAGGATTATAAACAAAAGAATCAAATGATTACCGCAATGAGGTTGATATGGAAAAGATGAACACGTTCGCGAATCGAAGGAAGAATTCAAACCTGAATCTTCTTGTGGTTGTGCTTCTAACCGGCGGCCACCATAGAAATAAGAACCCTAGCATTTTTTTCTCTGATTGTAACAAAGGCTCCCCGTCTTTCTTTTTCCTACTAGGCCGGGCCTAAGCCCATTTACCTTTTTTTTAATCCGGACCCCTTAGCCTTATATAGTTTTCATACTTCTTTTTTATTTTTAAAAAAGGTCATAGTCTGTATACATGTATTTACTTTCCACGCGTTTTATTTTTCTGAAGGCGTAACCAACTTTCCTGTGTAATAATACACTCGTAATATTTATTTTCCTGAATAATTATATAAAGCTTATAATAAATCAAAACTGCGTATTTAATATTTTAATTTTAAATACGGGTTTTACAATTCTTCCCCTCTAAAAGAATAATTCGTCCCCGAATTAAGGATACGACTATACTGGGTTTTATAATTCTTCCGTCTAAAAAGGAGAATTCGTCCTCGAATTAAAGATAATTTAAGCTGGAGGAGTTATAAAAGCTGAAAGGACATATATGTTGAAAGGGCATGAAGGCGGAAAAGACATATAAGCTGAAGGATCATTCGTCCTTGATTTAAAACATGATGCTGCTGCAAGGTATAAACCTGGCATGACTGAAGTGGTATGTAACGTGACATGGCTGAAGAGGACATGGAATATAACATGACTGAAAGAACTTAACTGGATTAATTGAAGGAAAATGGATGAGAGGTCCGGATGGACTCCTCTGTTTCGAGTGGCTTCCCGCTCAAAACGATTTCTTAGAAGGTCTAAGCATAATAACAATCTTGGTCCTGATGACCTTGTCCTGATGATGCTGAATGGTTTCTGGTTCCATACTTAAGATGGATTTTCTGAATCTGATGGAATGAACAAGCTATAGCATGTAGTATACATGAAACCGTACATACAAATATCCTGAGAAAATAACATTTATATCTCTGAGAAAATTGCTAAAAACATATAGGGACAGACTACGTGAACAATTGTGAACGTGCTACGTGAGCAATTGTGAACGTGTTTCACGATTATATGAGGAACACTGGGAATGGAGTATATTATGAATATGATACATGAAACATACTGTGAACGTGATATTAGGAAATATCATGAACATATGCTGACTGAGGAAAGAATGCCAAATGATAAGGCCTGAGATGTGAAACGTCTGCCTGGTTATGGAATAGTTGTGCTAAACTTGAGTCTGATTTCTCAAGCTTTCTGTAACCGTATTCGGTAATAAACTGAGAAACGTGTATCGTGAAATGGCACACGAAGTTGAACGTGAACAATATTATGAACGCAAACGTGAGCTTAAATCACGAGATAACATAAGACATGAACTGAAACAACATCATACTGCGAAAGAGACGTCAACGTGAAAGTGAAAATAAACATGAACTTAAAGTGAACGTAAACATACACGTGATCGTGAACATGAATTTTGTCTGATATGATGGTCGATGGAATGCCTTGAAATCGTACGATTTACTACTGAATTTTCTATAGGTCCGCTACTGCGTAGTCCTTCCGGATGAAAGAAAACGCGTAGGTTGATGACATGGTCGACAATGACTTAGATAGTATTATACTTTTTCTGAGTCTGTAGTAAACTGATAATAATTCCATGGTGTCTTGTCTCCTTTCGGTCCAGAATTTCTGTTGTTAGTAATAACTCGATAGCATGACGGTGTTCTATCTTAAACTTGCTGGAATGGCAGGCATCAGATATGAACATAGCTGCCTCAACGTGTTATATTGTTTCTATCAAAATCTTGCCTGGAATTTTGGTACATTCTTGTGGAACCTGAGTGAATAGCCATGAAAGGATTTTTAGTGAGAGCTGCCAGCAATTTCTGCTGTAGCAGTCAGTTGAGTTCTAGAAGATTTTGTACCTCATTCACAGGCGTCGGTCAGGATCATCAGGTGATGGCCTTCACCTTCGCAGGATTGTCTGAAATTTATTAATGCTGAAATAGGGTGGCTCAGAAATGTCGCTTTGTTCATCTGATACTCACCTCTAGAAAGTTGCGTATATAATTTTCTCCTATCGGAGAATCTGCGGGGTCGTGAAAAGATGATTCTCATGGTCTTAGGAGATCAGAATGTTATCAATGAATGTACTGACAATTTTGTTTGAGAAATCATGGAAAAATTTTATTCATGAATTTCATACTATAGTTGGAGTATTAGGGAGCTCGGAAGTATAATAAAAATTTGGAAAGACCACAACGTGTGCAAAAGCAGTCTTGGAAACATCATGTTCTTTCTCTCACCTCTGATGGTAACATGATCAGAAATTGTTCTGAAAATGTTTAAGACATCGCAGCAGATCAGATAAGATTTCTATACGTGGAATGCAACATCGATTAAGAATGGCGATCTGGTAAATTTTTCGGTGGTCGATACATGATCTCATGTTACCGGACTTCTTTCAGATAGACAGGAACGATGAACTTCCTGGTGGTGCGCCAGGGTAATTAAAGCCTCATTCCGGTAATTCTTGCAGCAAATACTGCAACTCTTTTAAACTCAGTTGAAGCCCTGCGATAAAGAGTTCTGAAAATAGGTTCTGTACTTGGGACAAGCTCGATGTTAAACTAGGTCTCGTGGTTAGGAAGGAATTTATGGAAAACCTTCTGGAATGACATCTAGAAGCTTTGGGATAAACTGCTGATCATGAATTTAAGGAAAGTCAGAAGTCGCATCATGAATGGTGACTAGAAGTCTTCGCAGCTATAAGATAATCCACGTGCTTGTAAAGCTGAAACAATTTGTACTGATTTTTCTGGCAGAAATATAATGAATATGATCAGGAGTTAGTAAGACGGATCTCGTCGTTAACTGAAAGGATAACTTTAATAACCATGGTTGGTACTGTGGAGTCTTTTCTGGCTGAGAGACAGGTAACTACCTGATTTAAAATAAAGCTGGCATAGGAACATGTGAAGTAAACATGGCGATTTTTCCCTGAATGTGTTCGTCTGTAACCTCACAGAATGAATACTGCGTGTTTAACCTGAATAATACTCTAGTGGTGGTGACCAAATTTTTAATGATCTGATTCATGTGTGGTATAATAGAACGGGTATACCCCTTTCTGAAGGGTACCCTGAATTGCTGAGGACCTGGTTTAGAAACATACTGGAGTAATGAGTTCTGAATCGTATTTTGAGAAAAGATTCGTATGACGTTTACCATGAGTGGTGTCCTGATATGAGTTTTTCGAAATGATACCTGAGACCTATGTCTTGACTGATGTCTTGACACGTGTTTTAGTAGGTGAATCTGAACAAGGCAGAAAAATTTTGGTAACTGCTAGGAATGGCGGACCAGTTAGACTACTGACCTCTTGTATTTCTGGTCACGTCCGTTCTGGAGTTCCGATGGTTACTGACTGATTAATTATAAGCACGGTGGTTGTCACTACTACTTTGTTTGTCAATTAATGACGGTCATTACCATGACCGTAATTCATGTAACTATTCAATTGAGTGACCGGCTGGGTTCCGGTTCCCATTCTTCTAAATGGAAGGTTAGCTGAGTGAAGTGTGACATCTAGCTAAGAAGGTAAAAGCATGGAATGGAATGGTAGCGTCTAATGGTTGAAACTTTGTTCTTTTCAGAAATTTCAAATTTATAGTTTCGTCCTTGTTCTGCAGAGTCTTCATAGTATAAACAGCATCAGCATCTTGAGAAATCTCCAAAGTATCAGCAACATCCACATTTGTGAGGTCTTCAAAGTGTTAGCAGCATCAGCATCTAGTATAATCTTCAACTCACGAGCAGTATTAGCACCTGGTAGAATATTGACAAGTGGCAACGCCTGAGATGGTTGAGGATCGATTAGCAATATCCATGGAGTAGGGTACCTGGAGTACACCTCGACTACTGTACATGAAGTACAAACTGAATACTACACATGGAACATATCTGAGGCACTGTACGTGGAGTACTCATGAAAAACTGTTCATGGAGTATAACTGAGACATTGTACATGGGGTATATATGGAATACGGTACATGGCACTGGAGGAAATTTTAGGGTATGATCGGTACTGGTGTCGCTTTTTTGACATGATCAAAGAAATAAATGGATTTAAACAGTAGTAAACTGATTTGGAATAAGTAACATGATAGGCTGACAATTCCTGCGTCGACTTACTGCTGGTTTTTTCGAGGCTGAAAGTATGATATAATCGAAGTCCCACAATTCTCAGCATGAAGCATGATTAATGAAGGTCAATCATGATTTATCATGAAAATGGGTTTTAGAAATTCTTGTGTATCTTAACATGAAAACATCATTGCTTTGCTGAAAAGATAATCCTCGTAAGGAGACATGAAACTGAATCATCATGAAGATAACATCAACGTGAGGGTATGAAAATTTGAATGTTACAAGGAACATAAAAAAATATAATCAACTGAGGTGTAATATCAACTGATGTGGACGGCTATGGTTCAGTCCACAGAATTAAAAGAAGAAAACATGTGACTAAGTATGGGCTATTCTGGTTCGATCCATACTTGTCAAAATTTATGAAATGTACTGATATGACAAAGGTGAACAACTGTGGATCGGTTCACAAAACAACAATTCGCAGAAAAGCACATGCGACTAAATATGGCCAGTCATGTACCAACCTTTTACTTAGTCAAAAACTTAAAAAAAACCCGACTGATAACTGAAGAAAAATGACTGATACATGCACGAGAAACATGAAAGATAACAACGCCAAAATCTGGGAAGTTCCTGGTGACTACCCACTAGTCACAGGTCAAGTTTTAGAGCCTACAGGTCGAACCTTGCGCTCTGATACCACTATTGTAACATCCCACTTGGATAAGTGGACCGTTACGTGTATTTATAGCGTGTCATCAAAGCATAAGGTAAATGTCCTAAAACATTAACTGACCATAAAGGAAATACCGGAATCAAACATTGGCAATCCAAACATAAGCCCAAAATATGAAAAGTAAATTACTGAAGGAAAGGACTAAATAATGTCCAAATAAGCAGAATAATGTAAGTACATAAAGTAAGAAGTCAGGATAGCTTCCATCCAAATGCACATGCTCTCAGAATCCTAATAGCGTCCTGGTGTACCTACCGTTAAAACATGAAAGGGAACTACGACTGAGCATAACGCTCAGTGAACGGATATAATGCATGATAAGAATATACTGAATGAAACAGATGATAGAATACTGAAGCTATAAGACTAATAAGTAAAGTTGCAGCGGAAATCTGTGTATAATCTGTAAAGTCTGATTTATAAATAATAAAGCTGAACTGTTATCTGTGAAATCTGAAAACTTGCATTTACTGTATTTTAATTGCCAGAACTTATATACGTCATGTGCTGTAACAACGGTGCATGAATAACTGGAGGGGTGACCTCGTCATGCTGTAGACGGGTGACCTCTAAATAACTGTAGAGGAGTGACCTCTAAATACTATGCTGGGTAGAGGGATCAGCTCCATTGTGAAGGATGTAGAGCACACACCACATTCACCCTAATAACTTGTAAACTGATAAGCCTAGGATGCATCCATACGCCCCACTAAATATACTGATAAAATGGCCAAACTGAACATGAGTGAGACGATACAGGATATCACTCTCTTGCATGTGAGTCACGACACCGGTGCCTCTAGTGCCATGGTTACGGTACCTCCGTAACTAGTACATAAACTGGTCATGCTTGTATATAATGCTCAGGCAATTTATTTAATTATTAATCATGATTACTGATAAGCTTAAACACATACTGGGGAAAATATTTGGCTGTAGACGGGGAATCCTAATCATACATAGGAAATAAAGTTCTTACTGAAAGGACGGAAAATCCGTACCTCTTGTCCAGTAACTAACTGAATGGAAGACTGATGAATACTACTCGGGCTTCACGGAAGCTACAATAATAATAGACGGGAATAAGTGATCTGATCTTTATTTATTTTACTGATTTTATTGTTTTCGTTGGATTAAAATTATTCTTGAAATACTGATCATATATAATCTGGTAAGTTCTGACGGTTCGTAAATATTACTGATTTAATGTATTCGGTATTTCTGATTATTGTATAATGTATACCCTGGTATCACTATACATAGTAACTTGTTATAATTAAAAGTTTCCTATTCTTAAAATATTTCCAATTTAATATCTTTAAAATTAAATTATTAATAAATCATATATATATATATATATATATATATATATATATATATATATATATATATATATATATATATATATATATATATATATATATATATATATATATATATATATATATATATATTTCTTTTAGGATAAAACGATAAAGCTAAAATCATTTTAGTTTATATTAATTAAATTAATAAAATTGGACAACATAATTTATTTATCAATAAAACTCATTTACAAATTATTAATGTGTTCCCACCGTTTTCATTATGCTCCCACTGTTTTTAGTAATCCCAAACACCACCTTGATGATTCCACTGCTTGTATACTATTCCCACTGTTTGTTTTAAAGTTTCCACTGTTATGTATATTTCCCACTGTCTTTGTTTCGTTCCCCCTGCTAGTTCTTTTGCAGTTAATGCCAAACACCCCTTTTGCTGGGATAATCCCAAACACCCCTGTACAACCAAACGCCCCCTGCTGTTTTCTTTTTGGTTCAGGCTGACCACGACGCAACACCACCGAGACCTTAGGGTCTCGGTTTCATTTAACCAAGCAAAACCCGACATCTATACTAAATACATATACCCTCGTTTGGGGTTGATTGATCTCGGCTGGACCAAAAGGAAACATCCCATGCCTGCTGTTGGTCACGGTTGGGCAACAATACACCACCGAGACCTTGTGGTCTCAGTTTCTGTGATAAAACAACACCCCCGAAACCCTTTTTAATTATTTGGATTATTTCTCTCCTTGTTTTCCAAGATTAAGTCGGATTATAAACAAAAGAATCAAATGATTACCGCAATGAGGTTGATATGGAAAAGATGAACACGTTCGCGAATCGAAGGGAGAATTCAAACCTGAATCTTCTTGTGGTTGTGCTTCTAACCGGCGACCACCATAGAAATAAGAACCCTAGCATTTTTTTTTCTCTGATTGTGACAAAGGCTCCCCGTCTTTTATTTTTTTCCTACTAGGTCGGGCCTAAGCCCATTTACCTTTTTTTTAATCCGGCCCCCTTAGCCTTATATAGTTTTCATACTTCTTTTTTTAAAAAAAAAGGTCATAGTCTGTATACTTGTATTTACTTTCCGCGCGTTTTATTTTTCTGAAGCGTAACCAACTTTTCTGTGTAATAATACACTCGTAATATTTATATTCCTGAATATATAAAGCTTATAATAAATCAAAACTGCGTATTTAATATTTTAATTTTTTGAATACGGGTTTTACAATTGTCATCTTCAGTGACGTTGAGAACTTCTTCAACCTTTGCCATGTACGAGTACTGTGCTTCAAGTTCTTGATCGGAGGCTTCATCATCAGTATCATTAAGCATTGCTTCTTCCTTAGCCGACAGTTTAACCCTAGCTTCCATCTTCTTGCATAGAAGCATCTTTTCCTTATGATAGCCAGAGTCCCTAACCCGTTTTAGTTTTCTGCATTCTTTTGCCATATGCCTATACCTTGACAATTAAAGCATTGAACCCCACTTTGCTGAACCACTTGAGTACCAACAGTTTCCCTATTCCCAGCAGCAGTAGAAACCCTCTGAGTATCATACTTAGCAGTGTGTCAGTCATACCGTGGAGAACCCTCAACATGTGTTGGATTACGTCGATCATACATAGGAGGACTTTCATCACGTTGACGTGTGTCATACCTTAGAGGACTCTCAACATATTGGTTCCTTGTATTTGATGATGTTCGAAGATTGTTGTTGGTGGGTTTGAAGATTTTCTTGTAGGTCTTCATAATAAAAGCAATTTGTTCGTTCATCTCCCTATCCTTCTGAGCTAGTTCTTCATCATTGTCCTCTTCAGATGATGGCTCATGTGATGGTGCTCTTGGTTCTTTGTCTCGTGATCGTGTGGGAGCAGAGTACTTAGATGAAGTGGAGTATCTTGGTGAGGAGTATGTAGTGGAGTACCTTGGTGAGGATGATGTAGTGGAGTATGACTTTGGAGCACGAGAGCGATGATCTTGAACGTGGTGAGTGGTAGACACCAAAGTAAGTGGATTAGCAGTCTTTGCTATCCTTTCAGCTCGGAGTTCATTTGCCTCATTTTTAAATTGTTTCAAAATGTCAAAGAGCGTGTGATAGTTGACCTCGTCTAACTTACTTTGTTGTTTCACCAAAGTTACGAACCGTGTCCACTATGGTTGAAGTTGTTGTAGAAATTGCACATTGACTTGCATGGTGGAGACTTGCAAATTTTTTCTTGTCATGTCATTCATCATCTTGTAGAACCTTGAGTAATATGAATCAATTGATTCTCCATACAATGAAGTAAACTTGCCAAAGTTCCAAAACAAGTTAGTTTTGACATCTTGCTTGTTAAGTGATTCTCCTTGTTGCAAGCGTTTAATAGCAAACCACATCTCTTTAGCAGTAGAGCATGCATCAACCGTTGAGTAAATATCATCCCCAATCCCACTTAAAATCAAATAGATTGCTTCTTTCTCTGCATCAATCCAAGCATGTTTCTCTTTCGAAGTGTTCTCATATGTTTTGCTCATCGGAACCGGTCGTCGAGTCGGTTGCTGGAATTGAAGGAATGGTGATTGTAGTGAGATTATAGGGTCCTTCTTTAATGCAACGTCGAAGAACATCACCATGAGGTTTTGTGTCAAGATATCGAAGGAATCGTGATTGTCATTGTGCATATCTACCAGTCACAAGCATTGGTGGTCTCTCTTTGTTACCCGCCACCATGATGTTGTTGTTTGTCACACGATACTCTTGAGTAGAATCCATGTTGAAAAAACTTGAAATTTTTAAGTGAAAACGGATCTTAAGTAGATGTGTTGTGATTGTTGTTGTCGATGAAAATGTTAAAATCCCCTAAAAATTGTCTTCACAAGAAACCAAAAATTCTAAGGCGAAAAATTGTCTTCACTTTTGTAAAAATTCCAATTTTCGGAATATTGGAGTTTTTTCGGAATAAGTGACTTTTCCGGATAAATGACCCTTCTTCGGAATAATGGTGGATTTCGGATATGTTTTCGGAATAATGAGATTTTTCGGAATAATGAGATTCTTCGGAAAAAATGGTATTCTTTGGATAAATGCAATGAATTCGGATAAAAGGAGGAAACGAAGGACTTTCGGAATAACTTACCTTTTTCGGATAAACGATTTTCGGAAAAATCCCTTTCTTCGGATAAAGCAATATCTTCGGAATACTTCACTTTTTTGGAAAAACTTATGATTTTCGGAATAATCCCACTTTCTTCGGAATAATCTGCGGATAAACCACCTTTTTCGGAATATCTACTTATCTTCGGATAAAATGATTTTCGGAACACTCGTTATCTTCGGAATAATTACCTATCTTCGGAATAATGCAAGTTTCTTCGGATAAAATCTTCAGATACATAGCCAATCTTCGCAATGAAAAACCATTATCCGAAAAGCACTATTTCGGAATAATAAAACCCTTTTCTGAAAATTACAATTTTCGGAATAATCAAAACCCCATTCCGAAGAAAACCAAATCAAGTTACTGTAACACGAACCGTATCCCAAAAACCAATCCAAACACCTCAAAAACTTGCGATGTTAACCACAAAAACTTAACCAAATCCCTACCAAATCTATGTAAGTGATTTACATCAAGATTTAGAGCCCGAAAACACTAAAAAAAATTTAATTCGTGATGATTGAGAGAAAAAAAATCACACGAATCAAATTAATAACCAACAACCAATCACAATCTACCCCGTGGCGATTGATACCAATTGTTGTTCCCTAATTTATTCACTTCACCATGGTTGATTAATAGAAAATAGATGAAAAGAATGAAGATTTCGAGAGAGAGAGAGAGAGAAAGTAGTGAGAGAAAGTAGAGAGAAGGTGGAAAACTTTGTGAAATTAGATTAAGAAAAAATGAGAACATCCACACTCCTAACATGCTAGGAGGGTGCTTATATAGTCCACCCACATGCGGGCTCTCTAATGGACTATATTGCTTTGGGCCGGGCTTGAATAAACGCTTAGTACCTTGAAAGTGGCCTTTTAAGCTAACCATCAAGCCCGTAATGTCACAACTATTTTAACTAACTATTACAACGTTCTAATAAATATTACAATATAAATCTATGACCGAACATTCTTGTTTGACTCAATACCTTGAGGCTAACACATCCCTCTCCACGTTTCCCTTGAATTAAATTCGGGAAATCGAGTCGAGCTAGAGACTCGTGATAAATTAATCAAGCATCGTATAACTAGGTTAGATTTTACCCTTTTTCCATCTTTTCACCTTTTCACCTTTTCCACCAATAAGTGTAGGGGGGCCAAATAGGTTGTTGTTTTGTGGTGCTGTGTAGGGATATGTGCTTTAATGATCAACTTTGGGTTCTTCTGACGCGAACGATTCTATCCATTACTATTGTGATAAAATATTTTATTTAAATAAATGTTGAAATTGAAATCACAATGTCCTAAGTGTAGGGGAGTTTACTTCCCCATGCTTAAACATCGAGGAAAATGTTTATATTAAGTGTTAGGGGAGACTTCTATCGAAGTATAGTGGGCTTTTCCATGAATTTGACCTCATTTAACCGGGAAATTAATATTTTTCAACATTTTTCAAAATTTATGATCTATTTTGGCCTAGTAGTATTTTTCATTTATTTTCTTTTATTTCCTTTCCTTTTGTCATCACCATCATATATATATATATTCCATTTCATGAATAAAGTCAAAAAGGGACAAATGAATAAATAAAATGGTTTTAACGAGTTTAGACGTCTTTGATATATTAGGCCCGTTGTGAATATTTTGACTCAACCCGAGTTTGCTTATTCAAGTTTTCTCTAGCTAGTATCCTTAACCATGTAGACCTTAATTGGTTTATTAGGCTAAGCATCCACGAGTCTCATTACTTGAGATTTTAAATTATGGAGAACAAGAAATGATAGAGTCAATTATAAGTTACGTATTCTTTCATGAACTTATGTGAGTTAATTATAAGCTTTTTCTCCCAACACTTGTAAATAAATAAATGAAATAAATAAGGTCGTACGATTTGAAAAATTACTTAGCTTCTAGCCCAAAATCGTTTAAAAGTTGCTCGGGATTAATTAGAATTCATAGCCAAGACATAACTTATTGAAACGGGTCGCAAAGATTGGCGTATCCAAAATTTCCCTAACAAGGCATGAGGATATCCGAGTACAAAAAGGCCCTCGCAACGCATGAGGATTCACTTTTTTAGCTAAAAATCTTAAGATGATGTGAAGATCATTAATCCAAATCAATATGAAGGAACAATACACACGAAGAGAAGCAATTTACTCCCAATAAGGTTGAAGAAATGTCTATCCAAAAAGGACCTTACAAGGCATGAGGATAAATAGATCGAAGTCCGAAAAGGAGGCGGATCGTTGTATATCAAAATCCTAAATAAAGACAAGGATAAATGAAGAAGTCGTGGTTAACGTTTGAAGCATATCTCACTCCAAATGAAGATGTATACCATATATGAAGAGAAGACCATAATTTCAAGATCGTCTCTCAAGATTTGAAGTTTCAAGTACATGCCAAATATCGGTCCGAGAAAGGTCTCAAATCGTGAAACGAATTATACCAAGATATGAACTTTATGAGATTTCGAGAAGCCGTTTTAAAATATTTTGTCCTTTAACTAACTATTGATTAAATTGTCCTACTTTATTTTTGGCCTTAATAAATTATCAAAATAAGTAAAAAATGCATCCTCGTGATCATTCAAGACAAAAATAAAATATAAGAGATACACCGTAGGAATAAGGGGTCTAAGTGAATAATTAAACCACATGAGTAAGTGTTAGCTTACTAACTTATTATAACAATGATCTCGTTTTTACGCTTGGTATGGGGAACATGAAACTTGAGGGTGATAAATATTCATGACACCAAAGCCCTAATTTAAGTCCTGGATTTCTTTACGAGTTTCTTCCATCAAAAAATTTCAAGTAAATAAATAAAATGGGAATTGTTATATCTTTTGTTTCCTTGAATAAAGTTTTTAATCTTTTCATCGTTGTTGAGTTTTTTTATTATAGTAGTAATAATATATCGTAATAAAGGCCAAGATGGGTTAATTATGATGGAAATGTAAATTTGTGCTTTAAAAACGTGCATTGCATGAGGGCATTAATGGTCAAGTGTAGGGGAATTTGATAAGTGTGTAAACACTTACCCTTTAACCACTAAAAACAAAGAAAAACAAGACCTAACCATGTATTAAATATCATAAAAGTCGGAATTATGCGTGGTTTATGTTTTTGATGTGATATAGGTACAAAAGGAAAAAATAGAAGAAAACACGGGACTTCACGGGCTTTTATTGGAGAAAAAGACAAAAGACATGCTCAACGGACCAAAAGTGAAAAATTATGAAAGTTCAAGGGATTGAAATGAAGATTTGTAGAATTTATAGCTTAAAGATCAAGATTTTCCAAAGATAAGGGACTGAAGTTGCCATTCTTCAATGATCAAGGGCTAAATACAAACATTTTCTATGAACAAAACAAGTTTGGAAAGTATTTATACAATCTGCCAAAGTCTTGCAACCACAAGGACCAGTTTTGCCAAAATAAGAAAAAACGAAAGTAAGTGGAAGACATGTGGTCCACTCATAAAAGCCATAACCATGTCACACAGATTGGTGACATGGATCCCTTTTTCAATGAATATCAGACGAAAAGAGCAAATAGGAAGAGGACACGTGGCTGTGTTTCTTTGGCTATCTCCACCAGAATGTAGAAGACGATGTAGGCATTTTCATGACTCGACCTCAACATGAATTTTTCTTAGCCCTAAAATGTGAGCGCCATTTACGGAATTACATTAGTTTCATATGGGCAAAACATGGAGGGACTACTTTTGCTAAGTTGTCAAAGTCACTCCGTGTCTAGCCTATATATACCCCTCCATACTTCCATGGAGGGGTGAGGATTCTCATTTTGTGTATTTAACTTTCTCTCTCTAAATACACACACTCCTTTCAAGTTTTACTTTCTCTCTCTAAAAATGTCTAAACACTTGTTTTATCCTCCCCGACCTCCGGATCACCCCTCTTGTTAGCTTGAATCTTATGGTTAACAATTGGTATCAGAGCTAACTGGATGTGTTTTGTGTTTATGTTTTCTTATTTATGTGCCTCTACGGATTATTACAGTTTTATAGGTTTTTTATAAGTTTTTATGTCATTGTGGTGTTTTTGTGTTGCTGTCTGTCCAAAAGTCCCCAATCCGTCCAAGAAATGTCTAAAAGTCTTCAATCCGTCCAAATACGTCCAAAAGTCTCGTATTTTTTAATGGTGTTTGGTGGTTTTAACATTGTTTCATCATTGGTTTTATCATGGTTTACGTGTCATATCTGTTTTCTCTCTATTTTTCTATTTTCTAACAACATCTGTTCTGACAAAACCAGATCCACCATTTGCTGGGAGATCAAGAAAAGGTCAAAACCCTTTTCTGATACCTTTTCCGACAGCCATTCCGATGCTTTTTCCGATGGGTTTTCTGATAGTCATTCCGATGGGTTTTCAGATGGACTTTTTCTGATGTATTATTCGGATGGATTTTTCCGATGGAATTTTTCGATGGGTTATACATTCCGATGGAATCTATATTGATATTCCAATGGACTCTATTTTGAAACATTCTGATGGATGTGTAATACATTCTGATGGAAAAAATATTGAAACATTGCGATGGTGTAATTTTTCTGAATACATTACGATGACTAAATTGTTTTCTGAAAATCATTGCGACATAATGACCAAACGAGTCCAAAACTCATCAAAACCAACTCTATCTAACCTAATCCCAACCCATCGTCACATATCCACCTCATCTACATCTCACCCTTCAATCAACTCGAAACCAAAATAGCAATCATAATAGATCTCAGATTTTTTTGTGTTTAGAGACATGCATGTCGAGATCTATATAGAACCAACAAAAAATAATCATCACTGATCTATGTTGGGTAAACCCATTTTTGATATTCGAAATTAAACAAGATTAATAACAAAAGTGTTATAATCTATTTGTTTCTTTCGTCTATTAAACTCGAATCATAAATCAAACCTACCCGAGACCTCTTTTTTAAGAGATCTTTGATACCTTCACCTTCGTTCCTTGAAAAGTACTTAAGAGCAAGATCATTTTGGTATTTGTTTCATAACAGAAAGAGTAAGTGTTCATGGTTTTTGTGGGTTTGATTATACGAGCAGTAATATGAGTTGTGTTTAGTCTTGATTTGAGGATCAGTGAGAGATTACTGTGATGAGATGGAGAAGATTTATTTATATGGTTAATCAGATTGTGGTTTTTGATAAGAGGATTCGAATGAATTGTTTTGGGTTTGATTGTATTTTAGAGATGAAGATATATGTTTCTAGAATAGAGGCGGAGGTTTCTAAGATATAAGGATTAGGTTTAGTTTATTATGAGGAAAATTAGGAATTTGTGAGTTATATATCACAACGTTCTCATGGACTGTGATATTTTTTATAGTGGGCTGAATGGTTGAGATGTATGAGTATGATATGCATAGATTGGGCATGCGTAATGTGTTGCAATTCGGGCTTCATAATTTATTGGGCTGTGTGGACGTGATACTATTTGACCGGGTATTTATGTACCAAAAGTGGTCAAATTGTTTTAGCCGGGTATTGGTTATGGTTCGAACGAAAGTGCTTAAATGTTTAAGAAAATTTTAGGTTTTAAACCTAATATTTTCGAAAAATTTTCGACGACCTAACTGCGGAGGTCAATCCGCGCATCAAATGGGCATATGGCTGACGTTGAGCTTAAATGACAAGTTATCTAGACAAATTTTTTCCTTCAACGACAATTCATTTCATAATTTGTTCTAGTAAACGACATTCACAACACACAACACCAAAGCAAACAAAACACTTAACGCTAAAACGATCTGATATAAGATTCACTTTAACGACAACGGCTAGTTTTGATTCTACAAAGACAAGTGATCACGAAGTGGATTTGGTATTCTTTATTTGAAGTTGAAGTGGGATTTCATGAAGGCGTCTACTTATTTCATCATCGGGCCTTCCTTCTATTTTTCTACCCCTATTCTTCAAACCCAGTCTATCGATTGATGACTTGCTTGGACGATAAAACTTATGATTGAGACTTGAATTATCTAGTTTCCACTATCAAGGGGTGGATGGTTGACGACATGGATAACTATCATTTTTGGGTGGCACACGCAGTTGCTCGTGTGGATAACTTCAAGAGGTATAAGAGACTTTTTCTACACCGTTCTTCAATCGACATAAGTGCAAGCTTAAGTAACAAATTTGGGGGATTGTACTTCAGTTTCAAGTTTTGAATATCGGGTTTACTTCAATGTGGTCACAACAAATAGCCGAAAGAATTCGAGGTTGGTAAGTTAGACAGAGAGAGATGGAATCAGCAATCAATTCTCACGGGATATTTATGAGCCTCATAACGACAATGGTACTTCATAGTCTAAGCAAAAATATTTCAAAGTTTCTCAATGACTTTCAAAACTTTTCAATACATTTTCTTAAGACTAAGAACTTCTCGAGTATATGGACGTCCACGATAATGATGCTTCTGAGAGATCGAAATCATCATGGGGGAAGATCGTGTACTTTGAAGTAATCGGATCAACTTCCGGGGGGAAGTAGTGTACATGGAATGGTATCTACTTACTTTATATGATTTTTATTAAGTATTCTGCAGGCGTGAGAAGAATTGTTGCTGATTTCCTGCATGTTACCCCAAACGGATTATCACCAAAACATAAACGACATGAAATAGTATAAAAGCAGTGTTATTTGGTGTGGTTCTTCTACAAATTTCCGCTGTGCACTTAAACCGATGAGCTAGAAGATTGTTCAAACTACATCAAAGTGTCAGAATCTGCTTATGATACAAATATTGGTTCGGGGGAAGCTGATTCAGAAACTTCGCCAAAAAGAAGTCTATGAAGAAAGTTTTTTAAATACATGCTGCATGAATTGGGGGAAGTTAATCCAAATCATGCATACTACAATTGTTCCACAACAAGCAAAGAAAAAGAGGATTCAAGCTGAGGTACAAGTTATGAAGACAAGAAGAATTAAAAGACATCCTCAGCATTGGAAGCGCCTTGGAAGACTTTATTTTGTTGTATTTTTACTTGTTAGAAACATTGTAAGTAATTCCGTATGTCTCCACATTGGGGGAAGATTGTTAGCCCTAAAATGTGAGCGCCATTTACGAAATTACATTAGTTTCATATGGGCAAAACATGGAGGGACTACTTTTGCTAAGTTGTCAAAGTCACTCCGTGTCTAGCCTATATATACCCTTCCATACTTCCATTGAGGGGTGAGGATTCTCATTTTGTGTATTTCACTTTCTCTCTCTAAATAAACACACTCCTTTCAAGTTTTACTTTCTCTCTCTAAAAATGTCTAAACACTTGTTTTATCCTCCCCGGCCTCCGGATCACCCCTCTTGTTAGCTTGAATCTTACGGTTAACAATTTTGCTCGCCTCAATGAGACGTATCCACCAGTACCAGTCTCATTCCATGTCGTTGTCTCAATAAAAAGAACCCAATTCAATTTACAAAACCACCCAAAATCCCAATCCACGTGTTTGGCTCTAATGGGCTAATTGGAGCAGTCACATCTGTCACATGTCACCTCACACTCATTCCCTCACCCACACGCATTCCTTACTTACCTCAACAACCTCCAATCCTCCTATAAATACCCCTTCACCCCTACACACCTCGCGTACTACTTTCCAACCTAATTTTAGCATAATTTCCTTTCCATTTCGTTTAAATTTGTATTTAGTTTAAGTTTATGTAATTTCCTTTCAAATTGTACTTCAATTACTTCATTAATAAAAATAAAAAATTCCAAAGATACTGGTCATGTTCGTCTTCATTTGATTCTACTGAGTTGTGGTTCGAATTGCTTCTATTGTTACTAGTTAACATTTCTGAGTTGGTAGAAGAGCTTTTTGCGTTTATTTGGTGATGTTTGATTAAGCTTTGAAGTTCTTGCATTTGTGTATTTTGGTTGATTGTTTGTATTGAATCAGAGTTAGATAGGATAGATGAGATAGGATTCAGATACTACTACTACAAAGGAGGCCTGGATGTTTGGTAATTCTAATTTTCATTTCCTAGGCAAAATATAGGCTATATGTTGATCTGCTATTATTCAGGTTATTTACCTTGTGTTGCTTGCTCTAAATTACTTGTTTAGTTTTGTTTGTGTGTTCTAGTTTGGTGTTGTAGCTTCATAATTATTAGATTTGTTAAGTCCTTTGTCAAATTTTCATAAATCAAGCTTAAAGGCTGTTTGGATTTGATTTTTTTTTATCTGTGTTTGAGGTTTGGTGTTTGAGCTTTGTAGCCTCTCATTAGCTTCATATCTGTCATCAATAATAAGTCAAAGTTTTGTCAGTTCACAAAGTCAAAACGGATTTTACTTGTAAAATGGTTAAGGTTTCTAGTTGACAAATATAGATAAACAGTCATGTTCACAGCTTCATAAATTCTTCTTAAAAGTGTTTAAGGATTTGAGATCTGGTTTTCTGAGTAGATTAAAGGCTGGACAATAACTTACTAGTTATTTGTTGGGCTTATTAACAACTCAATAATCCTAGATTTATCTTTAAATTCAGTTGTTCATAATTTTTCTTAACTGTCAACTTATGATATTTTCAAAGTAGCTTATTAAGAGTAAGTCTAGCTTAATTTTTTTCAAATTAGCTTATATACATCTAGGAAGTTAAACTAGAGCTTGCTGAGTTTTTCTGAAAAAGTCAAAAAGTCAACGTTGGCTTATTAATAAGTTGTTTAAAATTTGTATTTTCTAGCTTATTTAGTGTAAGTTTTTCAAGTCTAAGTAATATTCCGTCCATTTTGTCAGCTTATTAGTTAATGTAGGAAGAATTAGCTCTTTAGATAAGCTAGATAAGCTAAAATCAACTTTTGTGCTTAAATGAAAATCGGACCTAGAGATATAGCTTATCATAGAAGCTCAGAATAAGTTTGGCTAGCTAAAATTTGATTTAAAACTTTTTGCAATTTGAACGAGCTTAATTGGTTATGTAATAAGCTAGATTTCAGCTTATTTGTGTTTAGCCCGTTTTATAAGTTAGAGTTTGTTTAAATTGTTCTTTGGTCCTTCTGTTTCTTTGTTTGTTTACTTTCAGCACGGAAAGTTAATTGCTGGGAGGTCCAAACCTTTTCCTTTTATTTTCTTTTGGCCTAAAACGCAGCTGAGTTGGGCCTGCGAGTTGGGCCAGTTTGGACTTGGGTTTGTTTGGTTTTCGGATTGGGTTGAATTGGATTTGGGCTTTTGCAAGATTTTTAAACCGGTTTTAAGTATTATTAGATTTTTAATTTTCAAAAAGAGATTTTAATAATAAAAATGGTTTTAATAAAATAAAAAATAATAAAAAATTCTAAAAATAATAAAAATATAATTTTAATCTCTTGCCATTTTTATATTTTAATTTTGGGGTATTTTTAGATTTTGCATTTTATTAGTTTTATATTTGAATTTATTTACATTTACGTGCTTAGTTTACTTGTACTTTGTTCATTATTTGTGGTACGTGCACTTTGTTTTAGGAATAGTAAGTATTTTAAGTAGTATAATATTTTTATCTTTACATGTTTGTTTGAATTAGAAATAGAATACAAAGTAAGCATTATTAACCAAAAACGATTGATCTCTTGTTAAATTGGAAATCAATTCGAGTCGAGTCGAGGAGAAAACGATACTTAAAAGATAAACATTAAAATTTCCTATATTAAGTACTGAAATCATAAATGTATTTAGTAATTATTAGACTCGGGTAACTCTAGACGCACACACCAAACTCTCAATGCCCAGGTCCCCCCTTAATACCTGTCGCATCGAAAATAAACACGGCTGAGCAAAACGCCTAGTGAACAGATACAATAAATAAGTCTAAAAAGTAAAGAGTGATAATGAAAGATGCTGATATCAACAATATATGAACAATAGAATGAATATAATGATCACAAAGAGGAAATGAAAGAAAGGTAACGGAATGCCCACGAGCTCATATAACATATCACATATCATATCAAATCAATCAGTCAGATAGTTTTACATGGGTAGCTTCTCCCATGTACCAGAAGCGATATAGTGCATATAGCACAAACCACCCACTCACTAATTCATATTCATATTTATCATAGCCTAGGATGCATCTAGACGCTCCCTTAAAACAGAATAGCACGTACACTAGCTCATGACTAGCATACGCACTCATAAAATATATAGCAAAATGGCCATCAAAAGGGAACGGCGGGGTTTAATCACACCGCTCCGGATGGTGTCATGTCGTTGGTGCATTAATCGACATGGTCATGGTACCTCCATAACTATTTACAAAATATAGCTCGGGCATAAGGGTTTTGTAATCATAAGGCATATCAAAACATAAATCATAATAGTTCAAAAGGAAGCATATGAAGGCATATCAATCAAAGGGATCATAACGAAAGAAAGTGAATCATTAATCAAAGGGACCATAGCAATGGCTTTGGGACTGATCAAAAGAAAAAGTTACAAAAGGGTATAAGAAGTGTTCTTACTAAAAGAACCGAATATTCGTACCTTCGAATAATTAACGCAAAAGATCTGCACGAAACGTAACGAGCCCTAATCCCGTGTCACTGGAGCTACAATATACATATAAACATATCATAACTACTGATAATAGACACAAAATTGCAACTTTCCATAGATAGGTGATAAAAAACCCTAGTTTTCCACTTTCTAAAAACCCGTTATTTAGGGACTGTTTTTAAAGGTCCGACTGTTAACCATATTTCCCGAATACTAACACTTGATTTAAGAACAGAATTGAAAAATAGATTCGAACAGCATAAAAATAGGCTCTGGAATCACTTAAAAAGCTATCCCGAGACTCATTTTATGACCTTTACAAGATGACCCATTTTCTTAAACCTCGTTTTTGTAGACTGTTTTCAAAGACCAGATAATTAGACCTAGTTCCCAACCCTTACAAATTGATTAGAGACTAGGTTAAAAAATATATTCAAAGGGCATAATCATATGGTTTTGAAACACTTAAAAAGGTATCATGGAACTCATTTTATAGCCCTTGCAAGATGATCCAAAAACCGGACTACCCAAAACCCTTGTTTTGTAACTTATGTTTTACCCATCTAGATCATCATAAGATGTCTAGATCTATTTTACTATGTAGTAATAACTTGTTAAAAATCATTTTAAGGCTGATCTAAATATATCTAGCACATGGAAAGGTTTTTAGCATATAAAATCACCATAACATGTTTTTAGGGCTCATAAAACCTTAATCAACATCTTCATCATAAATGTAAGAAAAATAAATATGAATGTTGACACAAGGATTATAAGAACACTTACATAATCTTTATATAATGATATAATAATCACTATATAAAAGAACACCAAGAAACTAAGGAAAAATGGAGGAAGAACACCAAGAAAAGGCCTAGAACTTCAAGGTTTCTACAATGAGAGTGTAGAGAAAATCTTAGCAAAATCAACAATGGATTTTGGATGAGGGAGATCATAATGGGACGGCCAATATACATGTTAGGGGAGAATTTATGTAATTTTATCAAGTACTTAATTAGGAGAAAACATGTTTCATTAGTTTTTATTTAGTTTCTACATATAACATATTTATCATAAAACAAAATATTCTCCTCCTTTCTTCGTTCAAAAAAAATGGCCAATTAATGAATGATAAGACCAAATTTATTTGTTTCCATCTTTAAAAAGTCTTACCAATATTTGCTAATGAATTTTACACCCTTTTTCCTTTTTAATTTAAGTAATTAAAACAAATAAAATCTTTCTAATATATATATATATATATATATATATATATATATATATATATATATATATATATATATATATATATATATATATATATATATATATATATATATATATATATATATATATATATATATATATATATATATATATATATATATATATATATATATATGTATGTATATATATATATATATATATATATATATATATATATATATATATATATATATATATATATATATATATATATATATATATATATATATATATATATATATATATATATATATATATATATATATATATATATATATATATATATATATATATATATATATATATATATATATATATATATATATATATATATATATATATATATATATATATATATATATATATATATATATATATATATATATATATATATATGTATATACATATATATATATATTGTGACAATCCGTCAATTTATGGTCGATATTTTATTCTCAATATTTATTTGAAAACATTATTTTAATGTTATAATATGAACTCACTTATTTTTGGGAAGAAATTTGGATTTACGTCTTGAAGTAGCATCGACTACGTCTAAACCGGAGGATTCTACGTTACGTGCTTACGTTTACATACACCGTCTTTGGTGACAGTCCGACATTTCAGGAAATAAATTTATCCGTGAATATTATTTTGGAGTTTTAAATTTGTGTTGGTTCATAAACTCACAAATTTACGAGAAGAGATTAGGACTTACGTTCATAATTTAGCGTCTTTTACGACTAAACCGGAAACCCTAGGTTTACGTATTTACGTTTTTGAACTCCGTTTTTGATGAGACAATTTTTATTAGAATCGTTTTGTGCCGTAGATTCATAATTTATAAAAAAGTTTTTCGTAAAACGGCCCGAGGACACGTAAATCGAGGAAACTAGAATCGAGGAGTACCCGTAAATTAGTGGAGATGAGACAAGTGGGACACTTGTCCCACCCCCACTATGGGCTAATATTAACAAGCCAACACACACCCATGGTGCCATATTTTTACAAGCTAAGGGACACATGTCCCATACACTTGACCAAAAACCACTAACACCTCAAAACCACTAGCTTCTTTCCCACTTTTCACATACATGCAATTTTAATCAAAAAAATTATCCATCTCTCTTTCTCTCCCTATGTTGAACGTCCAACACCACCCCAAAACACCATCTTCATCATAATTTTAACCACAAACTTTATCTATAATCAACATATGTTGATCACTACTTAAAAAGAAGAAGATTGGAGGTGATTTTAACATATAAAAAGGAGTTTTCATGGAGGTCTTTGGGCTGATTTTCAAGAAGGATTTTAGGGCTGATTTGTTGAAGGTGTCTTCATATCCTTGGTAATCTTGAATGTGGTCTTGATATTTCATAAGATTGATTACCAAAACCAAGTCTTGTTCATCCAAAATCTCAACCTTTTCATCACTAATGATGGTATAGAGATTGTTCTTCCTATCCTCTTTTTATTTTGATTATGTAATCATGTATTTTATTTCCTATTGTATATGTATATGATGAATATATGATGATAAAAATATTTTGTGGGGATTTGGTGTTGATAATCATGGGTAAAAAGATGAAAAACTATATGTAGAAAGGTTAAAATCATGCTTAAAATGATGGCTGTATAAAACAGTAAAGAACCATGTGATGAAATGATAAAATGGCTTGAATATATTAATATACAGTAAGCTATGAGTCTTGTACACATGTGAGATTTGACCATGCAATGGAATCATTAGGATGAGTGAGATATGATCAAAACAAGTTTAGACTGCAAATCTGAGTTCACTGTTTTGGACGATTTTTAGAAAATACTTAGAGGCTGATTCAACAGTAGTTATAGAAGAGTTAAATGAACAAATATCATGTAGTTTATGTCATAAAAATTTGAGCTTCTATCTCCATATAGAACTCTAGATATGGCAGTTTTGGTGAACATGAATATAAAAATCAGATTTTGGGAAATTAAAGTATAATAGTATTATATAAGCACTCAAATAAAAATAATATAAAATGTGAATTAAAACCCACTAACTTATATAATAAATTTATATAAATATGTATAAGGATGAATAAATGGACATTTTATAAAATTGGTAGTTTAATAAGTTTTATAAGTTATAAAACTATAAACATGATTTTTACGACTTTTTCGGCTATTACCGTAAAATTAACGTTTTTGTTAAATAAAACTTAGACGGTTGGACCCGTCTAATGTAAACTTTTATAAACTCATATACTGATATATAAACATATATAACAAGTAAAAACCGATAAAACCCGAACTATACAACATACGGACATTAACGGGCTAAGTTAACGTTATTGGACTAATAATACAACAAAATGGGCTAAAACACTTATAAACTTATTTATTGGGCTTAACCCATTTAGGCCCAACATGTAAAGTATAAATACTGATAATACAAGTATGAAATGGATTAATACAAGTTAATAAAATTATAATAGGCTTATTGGACCTAAAACACGTAAATAGGTAAAACTAGTAAACTAGTAAGAAGTTACCAATACATAAACACAGAAATAAGTGAATGAGAATATATAAACCCACTTGATCATCATATATATATAATCATCATATGTATACATAATTGTTATTTTGATAAAGTCATTGGACAAAAGTCTAAGACGGGTATTATTTGTCTAGGTTTCCGTGATTGAAGCACGTACCGTACGTCCGAATTGCCGATAACCCGCTTTCCCACATCAACGTGAGTTCATAGCCTCGCACTCTTTTTAAATGTTTTTATGAAATGTTTTATAAACCCGCGAGGGAGATAACATGTTAGTTTTTATGAAATAGGACACCATTTGTCCCGATTGTTTGTTTATTGATTTGGACCCGAATTATTGTATGACCCGATGAATGATTAAATGACCCGATAGATGAAATAAAATGGATTATTAAAGTTAGGTTATGTCGCTAAAAGTCCCATTAGCATGAATTTGAACTACCGGGATTTGGTAGACGCTTATGCATATAATAGTACTATTTGGGGACGATCACCCCAGTTCGCGCCTTGACGGTTGATCCCCGTCGTGCCACATTGATTGGTAAGCGAATTTATGTATGAGAAGATTACACAAGCGTGACCTTTGTGACGACACGCTAATTTAGATGGGCAAATGAGTTTCGGGCTAGCTACCCGTTGTTTGGTTTAGTAAGGTAACAATGTCATGCGACTTGTAATAATCCAATTAACGAAATACTGCTATAAGCATTAAATTACGATATATTGCCTGACTAGCAATATGGGGTCTTACTATTGATATTATGTTCGTGTTTTGGTTTTCATAACCATAATCATATAACGGTTTTTATTTAACTTCATACAACGTTATAAAACGTATTGTATGATATTTTTATGACATTCGTTCGTATAATGATTTTGAGGGCGAAAGCCTATATTATGATTTTGACAAAGATTTGTATAAAATGATTTTGGCTATTTTATGGCCTACTACATGGATTTGTACAAAATGATTTTCGGTAATAATTTTATACCGATGTTATATTGATAGATTTTATTAAACTCTAAGAATTCACTCGGCGTTATCGCTGACCATTTCTTTTAACATGTTTTATCTCGGGTACTTGAAGGTAATTCTCGGGAAGACAACAAGAATTCATGGCCCGCACTTAATTAACAAATTTCCATTCAAATGCTTTGTAAAACCTGTATAAAATACAATGACTTGGGACCTATGTAATACTTGATATTTATGAATGGAAATTCTTTATTATCAAACGACGCGATAGTATCCCTTGGGAAAAATTGATTTTCATCAACACATGAATTATTTAAAGCGAGACTTGTAAATAATCACTATCGAAATGAAGTTGTTTATAAAACACCTTGGAAAACATAATTGTTTTCATAGCAAAGAAAATCTTTGTAAATTTATTTCTGATTCTTATTTAAGAATTAAGCATGAAAATGTTTTTATTATAAACATAAAGATAAAATTTTGACGAACTGAGTATTGCATCGTTAATCTTGAAATTGTATATAGTTGCGCGCCTACATACAATTTGGAATGGACCATGCAAGGCTGATTAGTAGTCACCATAAAACTGATTAATAAACACTAAATTTTCTTTGAAGATTGTGAAAGATTAAAATTTATGAGATCTGCAAGAAGTGAAAAATAAGGACATAGTGTTAGGGACACCTACATATGTGCCTGTAGCATCTATTCTTCTGAGTTAAATTTACTCATCTGCGGAATTTGTCTTATTTGACAATTGACAATTCTTTTTTGTCCAATTCTCCCGTGGTGAGATTCTTTGAAAAAGTATCTGATTACTGAGTGTTGATACCCGACTGGATGTATCAACGTTCCTATCATTTCTCATGATTTGATTTCATTTGAATGACCTAGGTAACGATCCGAGGAGATTTCGAATGCGTACTCAAATTATGAAAACATGGGATATATTCATATTCGTTAAATGTTTTCGTCTGTATCTGATTTGAAATTCTCTCGCGTAGATTATGCGTTGTCCCTACTCTTTTAATGATAGTTGTGTCTCCAGATATCATTGAATTTGTGAAGGATTATGAGTTATTATTAGTCTTTTGAGAAGTTCACATCTTATCAACGGCAATGAAACTGAAAAGTTGGTAATGCCAGTAGAATGGATTGATTGATTATGACATGACGACATTGTCTTAATTAATGGGAACTCGAGTAGAAATTCCCTAAATGATAAGATGTTGATTATCAAAAGTGATCTAAATAATTCTTGATGGATGACCATATCCTGCATTTAGACTTGAAATTATACCGTGAATGGTTGTGAACTAGTTATAGATTTTGTAATCTAGAAAGAACCTAATATGAATGTATTAAAAAGATGTTTCCGTTATCTGAAACTTTAGGAGGTATTTGTTAATGAATTACCTAGACTTTCGCCATTAAGGCAAGTTGAAATTGGTATTGATTATATTTCCGGTGCTGCACCTATGGCTTGTGCACTGTACGTCAACACCATTTGAATTAAAAGAATTACCGTACAACTGAGAGAGTTGTCGGAAAAAGATTTTATTCTACCGAGCTCGTCATCATGAAGAGCTATGGTGTTATTATTTCTTATATTTATAGATTACTATGAAGTGAGTAAAATTGACAATCGAAAACGATATCCATAACTCGAAATGGAAGATTTGGTATGTTTTAAAGATTTGATCCACGGCATGGTTATCATCAACTTCGCATCTGCGAAAAAGATTATCTATTCCAATCACTACATCCGGTACTTGTAATGAACATTATGAGTTTCACGTGATGTCGTTTGGATTGACTAATGCACATGTAGCATTCATAAATTTGGTGAATCACGTGTGTAGGCTGTAATTTGATAAATTCATGCTTGTGATCATTAAGGACCATTTGTTTGTTTATAAGAATAAGAAAGAGTTAGTAATTATTTATAGACTGCCCTAAATTGGCTAAGCAATAAAAACCTGTACCTTGAATAATTAACATGTAATTTTAAAGCTTAATCTTATATTAGTGATGATCGTGTGATTAATAGAGAATAGAATATATTGACTCTTCAAAAATTAAGAGCCTTTAAGACTTTGAAGTATTACTAAAAACAAAAGTGCAAATATGTTTTGACAAATGTTTTAACAAATGTTTTAACAAAGGATTTTTAAGGGATTATTCCCTTATACACAAATCATTTAACTAAACTCCTGTTTAGGGGTAAATGTTTGTGTATACCTCAGACAACCTAACGCGGAATTGAGGAAAATATTTAACCATGACTTAAAATTTGAAACGACAATTTTTGCTTTTCAACTAAGAAAATTTTGATCAAAATATAAATAAAGATTTTTCAAACATTTACAAATCCTATTAATTATTTTTGATAAATCAACAAAAATCGTGTTAATTAAATTAAAAATTATTTTGAACATTTTCATATAATTGGACGGACTAAGAAATTTAAAATCTTTACGTTTACGTTTCATAAAAATTGAATATTTATTATTTAAATAGTCGTAATAATTATCGACGCTTTAAACGTCGGATTGAGTAAAACGGATAAAAATGATAGTTGAGAAGAAACTAAAACTTAGAAAATGTGAAGAAAGAAATTTTTAATGAATGTAAATACTGACATGTTATGTAGAAAAGGATAAAGAACCAATTAGGATGTGTTCCTTAGTAATGATGGTACAAAATAAATTTCCGAACAATTTAAAATATAGCCGATGCTTATAAAAAGGATAATATAGATAATAAAAGTGGTTCGCGGCTAATGTGAACCATCAGAATTGAGAAGCCGATAGCGCTAAATAATTACAAGGCCACTTGTGATTGTCTAAATATGGAGATTTTGAGATATAGTTATGTTGGAGTCTTGTAAGTATAAGTATTCTATTTATGTCATTTCTGACTAAAAGTATCTTTATCAAAAGAAGTTGTACTAATGAAAAACTATGAAGGCAGATAACGCCTCATACATTAGTAAACGTCTAACTATTGCAAAGGTCATCATCTAAAATTGATTCTATTTGGGTCATCGTCGACAGATTGACCAAATCTGCTAATATCATTCCTGTTAATGATAGATTCTTGATGAAGAAATTGACTCTTTTATATTTAAAGGAGTTATGTAAACAAGGTGTGCCTGTATCGATCATCTCTATCAAGATCCTCGCTTCGCATCGAATTTCTAGAGATTTGCTCAGAAGTCATTGAGAACGAATCTTGATGAGAGTACTGTGTACCACCCCAATCGAAGGGACGAGGTAAAGTAACGATACAAAATACTATAAGTGCTGTTTTATGTTTGAATGATTGACCTTTGGTAATAAACCGTATAATCGTTTTCCTTTGGAAAGATTATCATTGATAATCATCGTATTAGGATCGAGATCGAATCTTGTTAGGATCTAAATATTAGAGCATCTGTAAGCAGGAGTTGGGATGAAGATACCCGACATACACCCATTGTGAGTTGGACATGTCTTTTAGGTTTAAGGTTTCCTATGATGACAAACCTAACCTTACAAAATACCCGACCCGCGAGACTTGAAATGATTGTCGAAATTAGGATCTGATTATTGACTGCCGGGTAGTAGGCAGGAGGTTATATAAATATGAAAAGTAGATCTTGAAGTGCCTGATGGGTAGCGAAGTTATGCCAAAAAAATTTACCTTGGAAAAACGAATAGATGATCTGAAAGATCATGGGAAATAAGTCCCCATTGAATGGGACCATTGAGATGATGTAAAAATTTGGTTTGAAAGGCATATAAGCTGGATCTACCCTAGGACTTCAAGGGATGCGTGAATTATGTTTCGTATATCGAACTTGATGAAATGTCTATCAAGTGAGAATCTGAATTCTTCTTGATGAAGTCTAGATCGGCGAAAAGTTGCATTCATCAAAAACCCGTGAACATCATGGATAGAGAAAGTAAGTCAACATTAAGCCTGATCTAATTCCCGTAGTTATGTTTGATGAAACTCGCGTATTGTAATGGATTACACTTGTGAGAAAAGACCGAATGTGGAGGAAATACCCACATGGCTTTAAAATAAAACAATTCTTATAATAGAATAAATAAAATAGAAGGGATGGATGTGGGAGTGACATGTGTCACAACATTATCACACATCACTTTTCCATATCATCTCCTTAATAAAAAAATTTTAAAAATATTTTTTTTCAAAAAATGTTTTTTTCGAAAATATTTTTTTTCAAAAATAATTTTTTTCAAAATTTTTTTTTTCGAAATTTTAAAAAAAAAATATTTTTTCATAATTTTTTTTTCGAAATTTTTTTTACCAAAATTTTTTTTTTGAAATATTTTTTTTTTTGAAATTTTTTTCGAAATTAAACAAAAGATTTCGATTTTTTTTTTCAAATTTTTTTTTTAAACTATTATGGAAAAAAATATAGAGCATCACGGTTACATAATTTAGTGCATCACGAATAAGACACTAATTTATTACCTTTATGCACCATATTTATACTTTTGATGCACTGAAATTTGGAGTGTGATGCGCTACAACAATTCAATAAAAATTCAGCACATCACAGTTATACGTTTTAGAGCATCATGATTATAAGTTAATGCATCACGGTTTTAAGTTATTGCATCATAATTCCTTCACAAAACTTATAACTACGGTGTAGTTCTCATATATATGATGCAACACATTTAAAACTACGATGTGTCAAATTATAACTATCATGCACAAAAAATACATGTGATTACTAATAATATAACATTGATTTTCTATATGCATAACTATGATGCAGTAAGTAAAAATCATTATATTTTTAAGTTTGTGTATCACGAATGATGGAGTAATTTATAACATTAATGTATCATAATTATAACAATTATACATTATAAGTAAATACATTATAGTTATCCGTTAGAGAATACAAATATATCATTAGTATCACTTTTATTTTTGGTGCAATATAATAATTGTGTATCGCATTGTAATTATAAGTTTTGTGCATCACGAGTGATGTAGTAATTTATAACTTTAATGCATCATAATTATGACATTGATACATTATAAGTAACTGCATTATATTTTTCCGTTGGAGAATAAAAATTCTATCACTAGTCATCACTTGTATTATTATTGCATT